>CM073486.1:44303934-44903934 GCA_037074505.1 Albizia julibrissin
TGAAGTTTTTCAGTTCAAAATTCAAAGTATCTTCACAATACCCAGTTTTATTTTTTTTTCTAATTTGTCAGAAAAATCTGATTTTTAAACTAAAGAAGTTTAGTTTTTGTTTGGTGTGGATTTGAATACCCCATCCGTGTGGGAGCTCGCTTGCATCTGCTGCAACGCGTGTACGCTGCATAAAACTTCATTGTTTTGGTATAGTGTTTTAGTAAAGGATGATGTTAAATTTTTTTTATGTAAAAAAAGAATAATATCCAGTATTTTAAAATATCTAGTATCTTAAAATATTTTTTAAGTAGTATACAGTAGTCTAATATAAGTTTTAGTACTTTTAATCTCTTAAAATATTTTTTTTACTTGTACCTAATTTATTAGCAGACTGATTATCATTTTACCGTTAATGAATTTTTTTAACCCCAAATATTACTTTAAAATATCAGGTATTATTGAAAAAATATTTTAAAGTAATATTTGAAGCTAAAAAAATTTATTAAGAGTAAAATTACAATCAGTCTGCTAACAAACTGGGTACAAGTAAAAAAAATATTTTAAGGGGTTAAAAATACTAAAAATTATTTTAAGCTACTATATACTACTTAAAAAATATTTTAAGATACTAGATATGTCCAAAAAGATATTTTAAAATACTGAATATTATTCTTTTTTTACATAAAAAAATATTCAACCTCATCCTTTATTAGAAAACTACACCAAAATGGTGTAGTTTTATGCAGCGGATGCAAGCGAGCTCTATCCATGTGATGAGCACAAATTGTGCTCTTGCGATGTGATGATGGTCATGTTCGTAAGTAATTAATGTGTAAATAATAAGGTTAGTGTGAAGATCACAAGTTTAAATAGAAAACTTGTTTATCTCAAAAGGCTGGCCTATTAGAAAGAAAAGCCCTTTTATTTATAAACTACATTATACTTGTAAAACTTGCCAATATGAGACTCATAAGAGTTCGCTTACATCTTAGTTAAAAAACATGTTACATGACTAAATTAAAAACAACATGGTTAGCACCTACCCTCTAAATTAAAAGCAAATTAGAGATTTTAATGAATAATAATATTGACTATAATAATAAAAGTATAAATTAAATAACTTGATAGGTGAACAATAAATAATAATGTTTAGGAAAAGTAAAATATGTTGGGAAAAAAAGTAAAATAAAGGTTAAATTATATGCGGTTGACCCTTTAAATTTGTATCAAATTTTAGTTTGATTTTTTAAACTTATAAAATATATTACTTAAGTACTGAGTCAACATATATTTTTGAGAGAATGATAGAAAATGAATTTTAAAATTATAAAATGTCAAATCAGGTATTTTTTATAAAATGAGTTATGAATTGCTTATCAAGTCTTGTCATTATTTTATCAATTTTTGGTAATAAACTTGATTTGAGATTTTGTAATTTTAAAGTTTTTTTCATCATTTTTTCTATATTTTTTCGCTGAAAAACACACACTATATATATATATATATATATATATATATATATATATATATATATATATTATAAAGTAAACAAGTATAGTTCAAAGTTCATGTAAGCAAAACATAAAAAACCAGAAAAAAAATAAAAAACTGGAAATTAAAACAGCAATTTTCCAATGCTACTTATGCTTTGGTTACCTTCCACAACATCTGATATCCAATCCAAGTAAGAAGGGGAAGTAGAAAAAAACCCTATCAAAAAAAAAGTTGCGCTTCCAATTAAATCCAAGCGAACAAGGGTCAAAGAATCATCTAGATGAGCCACAAATAAACAAAAGGGAAAAAGGGGATTGGGGGAGTAAAACCTAGCCGTACAAGCCAAAAACCATTGAATAAGGCTCTTTTAAAGAGACTAAGCATCTGTTTAGTATTGCAATTAGGCTCCGCAATCGTATGATTGGGGTCCATAAGCCTGATTGGCACAATGAGTTTTTTTTTTTTAGTGTTAGGTGCTGCAATTGACTTTAAGTGTTTATGAGTTGTTAAACAGCTTTTATCATAAGCCACAATTTGCTACTTTTTGCTATTGGCTTGTCTGAAATTAGTGGCAAAAGAGTTGTTCTGCTAGGTGAATAATTATAAGGATTAGTTATTTAATATTTACTATTATTTTTAGTCATTAATATAAGGCATATCTATAAAGTTGATCACTTGATCTTGGTTCTAAATATAATATATATATTTTTCATAATTGTCAACATTTTTTTAATTTATCGTTATTGATGCCTCTCAACAATTAGAGACCATATTGTATGGGACATGTGATCTAATTAGTTATATAATATTATTTCATCAAATTATGAATTTTTTTAATTACCAAATTTCCCAACTTGGCTTTTTTAAATTTTTTATAATTTTTAATTTAATTTCTTTCTTATCATTATGACGAAAACACTTATACTACCACCAATTCAAACAAGTTTCAATTTTAGAAAAGCTACTTATACAACCGTTAATTCAAACATAAATCACATTACATAATCTGACTTTTACCAAAAGTAAGATTATAAAAGTCAGATTGTAAAAAAAATCACTTTTACAATCGTTATTCCAAATACACGCTAAATTACAACACTGAGTAACATTTTCCACATGGAATATGTTCACGTGAAAGAAACTTCACCCACCACAACCTAGCTAGCTGAGCATATCAAAGGTGTAAAATTAGAGATTTTATATCTTCTAGACTTCTAAGTCAGCCAAAAATTTATGTTCACATCCATAACAGATGCAATTGTCATCTTTATTCAAGAAACATCACCTCTAACATCTACCATCCTATGTTTCCTAAAAATTAAAGTTTTGAAATTCATATCTACCACTAAACCAACTAGGATACTGGGTTAAGGGTCTGTGGATCAGACCGAAGTCAAACCGGGGCAACTAAGTCTCCAAAATTTATTATATAATATTTATTTGGTTTTCTTTTGACAGCAAAGGGATTGAAAATCATAGTAAGATTTGGCACTGTTTGGATTTAATGAGAATTGGGTCCGACAAATTTAACAAAAGAAAAAAAAAGGAAGACACAAATTTAAAAGAATTGGGCCCTGGCCTTTACCCTTCACTCATTCATTTGCTTTCATTAAATAAATGGGTTCTAGGAAGGATGTGAAGGAGCTGAGGCGTGTAGGAATGATGGAAAAAAAAAAGGAAGGAGGCATGGCTTCACTGTGGAGTCATCATCTTCCTTGGAACGCATTTGAACCAGAGACGGAGAGAGAGAACACGATCGCACAGAAAGGGGGGCAACTGCTACCGTTGTCGACAGAGAAGGAGGCAGCCGCAAAGTGGTACTATTCATTGTCTTCATCGCATAAAATCAGGGACGTCGAATAGGGGAGGAGTCACCATTATCTCTCTCCATCTCTCTCTTTCTCTCTCTGTAAATGTGGACACCGTCATACATTCTTTCTTCATTCTTTAATCGACGTTTAAAAAAAACATTGACTCTGTAACTCAGCCGGGACAACTCAGAACCTGGGTTTTCCCCTTAACTTGGATCGGTTTTCTGGCCAGTTTACTGGTTTTTGATCTAAATCAGCCGCTCCGATCTGAGTTCCAAAATATTGCTAAAAACAATCAAACACCAAAATCATATAGCGGCACCCATCTTGGATCATTCTTAGTTTTTGATATAACCCTTCTAGTTGTTATGCAGAAACTTGCCACTAAATTTTCAGAACTTTGTTACTCCATCCAAGATTGATGTAAATACAACAATTGAGCTACTATTAAAATCCTAATTAGAATCATCTCCCTTAATAACATCTCTATCTTAAAAGGAGAACAAGTTAGAACCCCTAACAAACTGAGAATAAAGTATACTGAGTACAATCTCCAATAAAACCAATAATTCATAGAGATTATAAGCGTCTATAATAGAAACCTTGATTTAAGTTGCATATGATCTCCTAACATTTCAAATCCATTATAATTCATGCGTCGATCAATTCATTAAGCACAACACATTGTAAAAAAACACATAATCATTATATATATGCCTGTGTGAATTAAATTTTATTTGATGCAAATTTAAAGGTCAAATGTATACTTAAGTAATTTAGTATGACTCCGGATTTTAGTTTAATTATTTAATCATTTAGATTTAATTTTTTAGAATTTCATGTCCATGTGCATAATAAAAAGATAAACAATAATTCATTTAGTTCAAAATCTTCTTGACTGTGCAAATTAATATATATGTGTGTGTGTGTTTGTTAACTTGTTATATTATTTTAGAAACACCTTATTATTTATCTCTTGAAAGGAAAAATAAAACAATTTTAAACGGGTTATAAAACTATTATTTTTAAATCATACCATCTTTCTTATCATTTTATTCCTCCCCATGTGCTTGTCAGTTAGTTAGTTTGTAATTAACGGTAGTTGTTAAATTGGTGGATTCGATTCTCTTTTCACGGTGCTCTTTGGAAGAATGGAAACTCAATTGCATCTCATGTAATTTTTTCCAAATTTGAATTATTATGTAGCAAGAACTTTGAATTCAATCTTCAACAAATGGGGAAAATCGGCATCAGCAAATGACTGGAATATAAGCGGTGAACTATGCAGCGGACGAGCCATTGACAAGACTACCGAGATCGATGCCAGCGAATTCGATCCATTTATTAAATGCGAGTGTTCCAATGGCACTTGCCACATTACTAAACTGTATAGTCTCTATTCTTCTCTTAACTTGATTTATTGATACTGTTTTGTTATACTACTATGTGTATTGTTGATCTTGATCTCTCACTATTCCCGCTTGTTTCTGCCAGGAAGGTCTATGCATTAGATGTTGTTGGGGCAATCCCAGAAGAGCTATGGACTCTGACTCACCTCACCAATTTGTATGCTTTTTAAACTCCTCAATTTTCGAAGCTGGCTTGAAAAAAAAAAAAAAATCCTAGAAAGGGTTTTGATTTTTTTTTTTTTAAAATCAATGAATTCGTTTTCCTGTTAATTTTCCTGTGTTTCTTAGCATGCTAAAGTTTACTCAAATTGTAATCAGGAACCTCGGCCAGAATTACTTGACGGGTTCTCTACCCCCAGCCATTGGAAATCTAACTCAAATGCAGTACATGTAAGGCCGATTAGTGTGAAGTTATAAAAGGATTGTGAGAATATCCTCTCCCTCATGCACATAAGGATCCTCCCAATTTCTTTCGCGAAATAGATGGTCATTTATACTGTTCAGTTGATTTGGATCGTTCAAATATGTTAGTTTTGTTTATTTTAAATGGGGAAGAAAAATCCACACCGTTCAGGTTGATATGATGGTAGGATTTATTCGAAATGAATAGTTTTTCCATCTTAATAGGGAATTTGGATTTGCTTGTTGTTCCTAGTCATAAATACTCAGGAACTCACTTTACTGTAAATTTGTCCTGATTAGGACCTTTGGCATCAATTCCTTATCAGGGGAGCTTCCCAAGGAATTGGGAAATCTTGCCGAGTTAATAGTATTGTAAGTCATCCATTTCCCCTTGAAGCAATTTCTTTTTTCCTTCTTTTCTCTCTTTTTCATTTTGTTTCTCTGTTTTTTGCGAGTGATCAAACTGGCAAGTGGCAACTCTGATATTTTTGTTTTTCCATATATTATGATTTTATCATACTATTCAGAATCATATTTCTTTTCTTTTCTTTTTCGTAATGAATAGGCTTTTCAATATCTGGAATTGATAACGAAGGACCTTGCATAATTTTGTAGCTTAATCAAAGACCATTCTGTTTTATTAGAACTATGAGTTTCTGAGAAATATATCTTGATGTTACTATCGATCCACTTAATTATTTGTTAATTCTGCAGGAGTCTTGGAACCAACAACTTCTCTGGTTCTATCCCATCTGAGCTAGGGAAACTCGTGAAATTGGAACAACTGTAAGCTTCACTGCACTCTGCATCTTTAGTTTTTGTTATGACCAAATTGAAAGAGTCCCACATTGGAAATATGGAATTCTATTTCTATTGATGGGCTTATAAGAAATAAATAAATTGTCTCAGCTCCATAAATTTTGATCTTTGAGATGACATGTTTTTGTTTAATTTATGTTTGATTTCGACAACAACAATTGGCAATTTATTTTTGGCATCATTCCTGACAATCCTGTTTCATGTCAATGTTGTGAGGCTCCTTATATGCCAAAAAAGTTGCAATTCTTCATGTTCTGGACTATGTCAATTTCTTGATTATTGTGTGATCGGCAGATGGTCTAAATTCAATGAAAATTTCTATGCAGCTATTTAGATAGTTCGGGACTTAGTGGCCAGATTCCTCCCGCTTTTGCTAATCTTAAAAACTTGGTGACAGTGTAAGAAATCGTTGCTTTTCCTGGTCTGTTACGTGATAATGATAATAATAAAAATTAAATAACTTTGAAAGTTTTCCTGTTTGTGCAGATGGGCTTCAGATATGGAACTCACGGGCAGGATACCTGAATTCATAGGAAATTGGTCTAAGCTTACAACCTTGTAAGACAATATTATCAATACTGATTTCCGCCCTTGGAATTATGACGATGAATCTCTTAAACATTCTGAAGTGACACGGGAGTCTTAAAATGAACATTGAGTTTATCCAGCTAATCTGCACGAAGTCCTTTAACTGTGTGCGCCATTTCAAGGAATGTAATGACTTCGGTTTGAATGAAATTTTTAAAGCTTCAATCAGAACACAGAAGCACTTCCCCTGGTGATCAATTTCAGGCTTTTCCCCTAGCGGGTTTATAAAGGAGTTGGAAAGCACTTCTGAGCTAACAAGTCTTTAGTTAACATGTGGTTTTGCTACGATTATTTGTGTTAATGGATTGATTTCTTTTCTCATCAATAAATTTCTTTCCTATTTATAAAAAGGAGTCAAATCTTTTCTTATAAAACTTGTGTGCAAAAGAATTCTTTATGATGTGAGATATAAATACCTATTTGATACTCGGTGTATTCTTTTCCAGAAGTTTATGCTCACTGAATAGAATTGCTGCATTTTTTGATAGGAGGTTTCAGGGTAATTCTTTTGAAGGCCCAATACCATCATCATTGAGCAATCTCACTTCTCTTACAGAGTTGTAAGTGCCATCACTGTTTACTTGCATTCATTTCTACAGATTGACAGGAGCTAATTATAATTCTAATGCAGGAGAATAAGTGAAATATCTAATGGGAGCTCCTCACTGGCATTTATAAGGAATATGAAGTCATTGACTGTCTTGTAAGTTGGAAGGCAATGGCTCCCCTAATAATTCATAGTCTTCCTGATATATATATATATATATATATATATATATATCTTTTTGTGCCCTTTTTCTGTCTAGAATTTAACATAAATCTGGTTAAAAATCTTGCAGAATACTGAGAAATAACAATATTTCTGATTCAATTCCATCCAATATCGGTGAATTTCTAAATTTGACCCAGCTGTGAGTATTCCCTGTTCCCTGTTCATGTAACTCTTCAGATATGTACAAACTATCCAAATATCTTAATTTATGTTGGAGATATAGGCTAGTCAATAGTAGCTGTCAGCTGTGCTGCCCTTGAAATTAGAGGTGGAATTTCAAGGGATCCAGTCAACTTATTACTTCATTTCTTAGTTTCTCAATCATGTTGCACTTCCATGAAAATTTATTTCTCTCAATGCTCTTGTTTCGTGGGATTCTAGTGGCTGGTATGTGTCTGGGGTCTAAAATAATGGCCTATGGCAATATGTAATGGAAAAAACAAGAGCACAGACTGCAATTTTTCTTCAACTTGTTCCCCAGAAAAAAGCAAATGTGATGGCAGTTTCCTTTGGTTTTCTCCAACCCGGATGAATAGTTCATTTTTTTGGACAATAGTTATACTGGTTAACAATAGGACAACCTTTAATGCTAATTCTTTGAAATTGAAACGTTCATCAAGCTGAGTGATGTGTGATTAGAACGTAATGTCTGTCACTGGCAACTGGCTCCGGATTAATTACTACTTCACCAGGGTTGTTCACTATTTTTCTATAATACGTTTCTCTTTTATTCTCTTCAATATTATGTTCTTTGTGGCAGAAAAAGTTTGGAATCAACTATCCATCTTATCTTTCATAAACATATTATTATTGTTTTCAATGGGGGAAAAACATCAATGGTTTTGAGCTGTGTTAGTGTTCGAAATCCAGATGATAATGTATGCTGGTTCTTGCAGGGATCTGAGCTTCAATAAAATCACAGGACAGATTCCGGGATCACTTTTCAATCTGAGTTCACTAACACACTTGTAATATATATGCTGTTCCTAAGTAATTGAATTATGGATTTCCTGACATTCTTTCATGATTGGATTAAAGCATGATTTGTTTTTCTCCAACTTCAGGTTCCTGGGAAATAACAAACTCAGTGGTACTATCCCTGCTCAGTTAATCGAAAATCTTTCCAATATGTGAGTATTCTTGATTTATTTGGACTCTTTCCAATTGTAAATTTATTTGGCCAAAACACCAATCGTACTAAAGGATTAATTCTTCAATGTATTGTCCGTCATCATGGTATTTACTTGAACAACTTGAATGAATGCTTACAGAGACTTGTCCTACAACAATCTATCAGGAAGCCTCCCCTCTTGGGTAAACCGACAAAATTTACAACTGTGAGTAACTTGGTGTTGTTATTATTTCTTCTTTCCTCCCACTTTTTTGTCCTTTTTTTTATAGTTTAAACGTTCCTGCTTCACTTCAAGTCTTTAACTGGCAAACCCTCTTTGCTACTTAAAATATGCAATTCTTTGTGCACAGATCATATTTACTATAGACTTAGTATATTTATTAGTTAAATGTTTATAGTTTATTTATAGAAGAAAACTGAGAGATATATAAGGTGACAAGAGGTGTATTTCTTGTGACCTTGAGTAATGGAACCCAAAAAAAAGGGGGCAAAACAAAAGACCCAGATTTTGATTACTTTAATTGTCAGATCATATGTGGTCATACATGAAGATAAGATCCTCAATAACTGTATATGAGGAAAAGCTGGTGTGTCATCTATCAAGGAGAATGGTAGAAAACTGTTATCATCATGTCCAAAGAAGGTCAGATAAAGGTGTCAATAAGAAAAGTTGAAGAAATGGTCTTTAGCCCTATGAAGAGATGTAGAGGGAGATCAAGAAAGACACCAAGGAAGTTATTTGATGAGATCCCTTGATGAATGAAATATTGTAAAAGTAGGTTATTGATAGAGCAAAATGTCATTATATGATCTATATAGCTGACCTCATTTAGTGGGATAAGATTTATAAAGAAAAATGTCATTATATAATCCACATAGCTGACTTCATTTAATGGGATAAGACTTACTGTTGCAATGGTACTAAATAAGGAAAATATGTTATTGAAAATAAAACATGATATAGGAAAAAAATAATGGTACACATAAAGGCAATCTAGCGTGGTAGAAGTAGAGGCAAAGAAAGTCACTATACTATGAAACTTTTTCTTATTTGCATGAGCGCATATTTTTACATTATCAATGTGCAAGATGAGATGTATTGCAGATTGTGTGTATTAGATTTACAATTTGAAAGACATAATTGTCAAGAAAAAATCCATTTAGGTGCCGTCCATGTAGCTACTCCCATCTAATGGGATAAGGCTTGTTGTTGTATAATTTCTTTGGTATTTACATAATCATCCCGAAAGCACAATGACAGCAATCACAGCACAATCATGCCGAAAGGGAGAAGAAAAGTCAAGATCCATAATTAGCGGAGAGTTTGTCTAGGCTGTATAGTGTGTAACATATATATATATATGTTGTGTGTAGGTTCGTGAATATGTAAAAAATAAGAATCATTCTCTTGTCAAATTTTTTTTCATGGCATCAAAGCGTTGAAGAAAATTACCAAAATTACCAGAGAATTTTTTTCTATCCCACTTCTGTTTGAGTTCAGACTCTCAGTTGACAACATCACCACCGTGGATCCAGAGAGCTTCTGAGCACCTATTTTTCAACCTTTTGTCCGCCTCTCTCTTAATCACCAAGAACCACAGTCGGACCTCCGTCATTCTATTGCTTCAAACTATACCAGAGAAAGCCAAAGCTTGGTAGATTGGTGAAAATAGAGTTGCGTGGCGCCAGAGATCAACATACCGTCTTTCTCTCAAGCCTCATCGCTCGTCGGACTTCGAATACTTTGCCATTTTCCGCCGCTAGACCGACCTCACGTTCCGCGACCTCACCATCGGACAAATCATAGCCAACCGTTAGATCTCTGTTCATCATCACCATCTTCTTCCTCTGCCTCGTTGAAGGTTTGATTTGCACAGAGTAGTCGGCGGCACTCAAAGAAGTGGATCTTCGACATACTCGAGCCCGTAACGGTAGACGACCAAAGCAAAGGAAAGCACATCCTAGGAGCCGGAGAGCGCGAACTGGCCGTTGGAAGAGAGAACTAACCTGCCAAGTTCCAGAACCTGAGCTTGCCATCCCAGGAGCTCTGACAAACGTTCGGCGCTGGCACTGTTTCTTCCTGCCTCCAACCTCTTGGTCTACTAGTTCTCGGCATCTCTCACCATATCAAGATAGAGACGCCTACGTGAGAAAGCAAGGGAACTCAATTATTTAATTCATCTAGGAGGATCAACTTATCATTTTTCAAATTCAAAGGATTAAATGGGTATTTCTGAGTTTGGAGGACTAACCTGTCATTCTTCAAATTCAAAGGACTAAACTGATATTTCTGAAATTTTAAGAACTAATCCTTTTCTTTTCCTTTTTGAGCTAGTCCGATCACCCTATTTAATTCCATCAGTATGTTTACAATTTCTGATGCTTCTTCCTCTGTGCCATGATTTGGTTCTAATGACATCTCTACTGTGCTTCTTGTCTCTGAGAAACTTACAAGTGACAATTATCAGGAATGGTCTCAATCTATGATTCTTGCCCTTAATGAAAGGGATAAACTTGAATATATAACTGGAGAAGTTAAAAGGCCCCCAACATCAGAAATCAAGGAGTTCCACAAATAGAAGTCTAAAAATGCATTGGTATTTTCTTGGCTAATCAATGTAATGTCATCTTCTACAAGAAAAGCTTCATGTATCTTCCTTCAGCTCAGGAAATTTGTGAAGCCCTTCGTGAGACATACAGTCCTGTAGGAAATAGGTCCCGTATATTTGATGTTAAGAAGAAGTTATGACAATTGAAACAAGACCACATGCCACTTGATGATTATTACCTAGAAAAATCAGCACTTTGGCAAGAGTTTGATGCTCTCAAAAATAAAACTCATCATTATGAAGCTGATGCTAAAGAAGATCGCAAAGAGAAAGAAGAAAGAGTATATGAATTGTTGGTTGGTCTTAATGTGATTTATGATGATGTTCGAGCTCAGATTCTCAGTCAGGAACTCTTACCATCTGTCCGTGCAGTCTACACTATTTTGTGCAATGAAGAGGATAGGTGCAAATCAATGCTTCTCAATTCTAATAATTCTACTGCCACTTCTGTACCTTTTGGTGCCTCAGTACTTGCTGCTCGATCTACGGAATCAAAGGGTTCTAGAAGCCGCCCATTCTGTGATCATTATAAGAAACAAGGCCACACAAAAGATACTTGTTGGGTTCTTCGTGGAAAATCTGCTGACTAGAAGCCTAAAAAGGGCAAGGGGAGAGGTTACGTAGTTGAAGCTTCCAAGTAATCATCTCAAAATGACCAGCTGAACAAAATAATGAAAATGCTAGCTACACTACAAACTACGAAACAACTTACTGCCACAGTAGTTAGGAGAGGTAATTTCTTTCAAGCCTTAGCTGTGATAAAAGAACTATGTGCAGGAAATTGTTGGATTGTTGACTTAGGTGCCTCGGATCATGACTGATAACAAGGCCCTTTTTTCAACCTATACTCCTATCACCAAGGGAATGACTATACGGATTGCTGATGACTCTGAATTTGTTGTATCTGGAATTAGTTTTGTCAAAATTTCTGCTGCACTTACTCTTTACTCTGTTTTACATGTCCCACAGTTGAAGTGTAATTTATTATCAGTAAGCAAATTAGCTAATGATGAATGGTGTCAGGCTAATTTCTTTGCTACTTACTGTCTTTTTCAAGATCTGTTGACGGGGACGATGATTAGGAGTGCGAAAGAGCTTGATGGCCTTTATTACCTCGAGAGTAATGGTCGTATGATTAACTCTAGCAATACACTATCTCTCCCTAGGACTAGTGACTTGGAATTATGGCATAAACGTTTAGATCATCCAAATTTTAATTACATGTCACAAATGTTCCCATCTCTTGTTTCTAATAAAATTGCCTTTGATTTTCTTTGTGATTCATGTGAAAAGGCCAAACATCATCACACTTCATTTCCAAAAGTCTCATACCAAGCATCAAAACCTTTTACCATAATTCAAAGTGACTTATGGAAACCATCACGCACACCTAACAAATTAAAATCCAAATGGTTTATCACATTTATCGATGACCATACACATGTCATTTGGGTCTACTTGTTGAAGGATAAAATAGAAGTGTATCAAACATTAATTACCTTCCATAAAAGGATCCAAACCCAGTTTCAATCCCAAATCCAAATCCTCCATACGGATGACGGAACTGAATACTTTAATCAGGCTCTATCCACCTTCCTAACCGAAAATGGCATTGTTCACAAAAGTACTTGCCCCAATACACCATAGCAAAATGACATTGCTGAACGAAAAAATCGCCATATTCTCAAGACTGCCAGAGCCATCATGTTTAGTAGCAATGTCCCTAAATACTAATGGGATGATGTTGTTCTTATTGCCACATTCCTCATTAACCAAATGCCAAGCTGCCCAATGTCTTACAAAACACTACTTCAACTCCTACACAAGTACTATAACCTCCCATACCTTAAAAACACTCTGCCACTTCAGGTATTTAGATGCACATCCTATGTTCACCTCCATCACATTAACAAACTTGATCCTAAGGCCCTTCGGTGTATCTTCATCGACTACTCTAATTCCCAAAAAGGGTACAAGTGCTATGACTCGGTCTCCAAATGTTTGTTTGTCACATATGACGTCACCTTTCATGAAACTACTCCCTATTATGCCCTGTCTGCAATTCAGGGGGAGAGAGATAATAGTGAATTCCAGACAAAAGAGGATAATCAAACAGTCACCACAAAAGAAGATAACCAAATAGTCACCATTTGTACTCCTATCATTCAAACAAAAACTAACCCTGAAACTACCATTGATACCCCTGATACTCCTAATAACCTCGATACCCCTAATAATGCGCTAATTCAAGGGGGAGACACAAACAGGTGGGGTAATATCTATATACGATGAAACAAAAGAGGTAATGAGTCACAAGCTATTAGTACTCACCAAGAGTTAGAGCTGAAGGCAGGTCAAGAAGAAACAGTGGTAGCAGAAAATTTTGACCTGAATTTTTCCATTGCAATAAGGAAAAATCCTTGAGTGCCAAAATCATGCACCCGACATCCCATTGAGAAGTTCATTTCTTATAAAGCCATTTCATCTAATTACAACGCATTCGTCTCTCATCTTGACAGCATCAGGGTACCAGACACAATTGACAAGGCCATGGCTATACCTGAATGGAGGTAAGTTGTTTAGGAGGAAATGGAAGCTCTTAAGGGTAATAAGACATGGGATGTAATGGATCTACTAAGAGGGAAGAAGCCTGTTTGGTGTAAATGGGTATTCACTCCAAAGTATAAAGTAGACGAAACTCTTGAGAAATATAAAGTAAGACTAGTTGTAAAAGGCTTCACGCAAGTTTATGGGGAGGATTATACTAAAACATTTGCACCAGTAGCCAAGCTAAATACAATTAGAATCCTCTTATCTATTGCAGTTAATCTAGATTGGGATCTGCACCAACTCGATGTAAAGAATGTCTTCCTCAATGGAGAACTCAAAGAAGAGGTATATATGAAATTACCTCCCGGGTTCCCCGGGAAGAAAGCTAATCAAATTTGCAAGCTTAAAAGGTCATTATATGGATTAAAGCAATCTCCACGTACTTGGTTTGAGCGATTTACTCAGGTTCTCAAGAGACAAGGATACACCCAAAGGCAGAGCGATCATATCTTGTTCTTTAAACATCATAAGGGTAAGATGGTTGTTCTAGCTGTATATGTTAATGATATAATCCTTACTGGAGATGATGAGGTAGAAATCAATCAGATCAAGGGAGCTCTTACACAAGAATTCCAAGTCAAAGATTTTGGAGAGATGAAATACTTTCTTGGGATGGAAATTGTTCGATTAAAGGGAAAAATCTATATTTCCCAAAGGAAGTATGTATTAGACCTTCTAAAGGAAACAGGGATGACATGTTGTAGACCTAGCGACACACCTATACAGATTGATAAAATAGTTGAACAAGCAGATCTCGGAAAGATTATGGACATAGGGAATTATCAATAGATGGTAAAACTAATATACCTGTCTCATACCAGATCAGACATTGCATTTGCTATGAGTATGGTTAGTCAAAATTCTCATGATCCTAAACAGAAACATTTGAATGAAGTCTACAAGATCCTTCGTTATTTAAAGGGATCTCCAGGACATGGTTTACTGTTTGAGAAAACTAACAATAGAATTGTAGAGTTATTCATAGATGCTGATTGGGCAGGTGATTGAGATGATAGGAAATCCACATTTGGATATTGCACATATGTATAGGGTAGTGTAGTCACATGGAGATGTGAAAAAACAAAGTATAGTTGCAAGAAGTAGTGTTGAAGCTGAATACATGGCTGTAACATTGGGAATCTATGAAGGTTTATGGATAAAGTGTGTTCTTGAAGACTTAAAAAAGTCTATGATTCTACCAATTTAGGTCTATTGTGATAACATGACTGCAATTAACATTACCCATAATTCAGTTCAACACTATAGAACCAAACATGTCGTGATAGATAGACATTTTATAAGGGAAAAAGTTGATGAGGGCATCATGGATCTAAGGTATATACCCTCTAGAGAACAGACCTCAGATATCCTCACTAAAGGACTGGCCAAGGACAGATTTGAGTATCTGATTGGCAAGATGAACTTGATTGATATTTACAGTCCAACTTAAGGGGAAGTGTATAATCATGCCTAAAGCACAATCACAACAATCATAGCACAATCACGCCGAAAGGGAGAAGAAAAATCAAGATCCATAATTAGCAGAAAGTTTGTCTAGGCTGTACAGTATGTAGTACTCATTTGTATATGTGTGTGTGTGTGTGTGAATTCGTGAATATGTAAGAAATAAGAATCATTCTCTTATCTAATTTTTCTTCGAACTCTATAGTTATAGTAAATTTCATTCTCTGTCATTTTTCTTCTAATATACTAAAATCACCTTGTCTCATTATCACGGTATAAGCAAATTAAAGTTCAAGTGATGCTTTTATGTGATTGTTAGATAAAAACTGGAGTGAGGATTAGCCCTTTTTATGTTGTAAAAATTAACGTACCTTTCATGATTTGCTTGCTTATATATTATGGTGAAACTAACACGGCTAGTTGTTATGCTGTATGGTTTACAGAAATTTGGTTGCTAACAATCTGACAATAGGAGGTTCAAGTAGCAGGTGATTCTTATGCCTTTTATTTAATTATGACACATGCCCACATTTGGCCCGTTTAAACTTGTTGGATATTTCTTTTTGCACAATAATGTGACTCTCGATCTCATTTTTGTCCTTTTATTCGCTGTTGTGAATCAAGAGTTATAGGTCAGTTGTATGTTATTTTAAATCTTTTGACAAGCTTCTTTGCCATTTGAAACATCTATTCTTCAAGCACAAAGCCAGTGCCCTCATTACTCAAAGCCATGATTTTGTTGTTACTCAATCCTGGTTGTGTATATATAAAATTGTTCAGGACATTATAAAGCTATTACCGGGCTTTATCACAGAATGATAAAGAGTTCAACCCTTGCCACCTCCTTTTTCTGAATTAAATAATTGGAGGGTTGATAGAACCCAAACCAAAATGATGAAAATATAACACTGACTTTGTTTATATAGAAGAAATAGGGACAGTTACAGCAGAAAATTAACCAACACTCACTAGAAAATAAGCTACTGAAAGAACTCAAAACCCTAAATAAAAGGATAAAATGATAAAACAAGATGAACTTCCTCCACCCCTTAGTCTGGTATTCGAGAGACCAGACCCCCTCTCCTTACAATACTCAAAAGTCTGCTTTTAAAAAAACATTCCTAACCCCTTTGCCCAAAATATATATCAGTACGTCACATAGCCTCCCCTCTCTCATATGCACAAGCCCACACTACACACGCCAACCTCACACTCCTTACTTAGGCTTAGTCCATTAATTGTAGGTCCATTAGCTACGGCCCATCAAGGGCTTTTGCGTCATCCATTTTTACCCAAGGGCCTTCATGTTGGGTTTGTGACAAAGAAGTCATTCCTATGACATCTCCACAAAGTTTGAACTTTTAGGATGAACTGGCTCTTGACAAAAAGATTCAGGGATCAAGAGGTATTTAAAAGGTTTATTATACATTTTCAGGTTTGGAGATAAGAAGTACAAGCCTCCGAAATGAAATTTTCTGTGTCAATTTAATGCTCATTGTAGGTTAATAGAGAGGAGAATAGGGAAAAATATATTCTGAATTGTACATTTGATTCATATGCACAAGGGGGTATTTATACATAAGTGAGAGCCCTTAGAATTAAATGCGCCTATTATGATAATTGATCCTAATCATTTAATCCCTGATTTATCTTGTGATCTAATCCTTGATTTCTTGTGATACTAATAAATACATAATATTTCCTAACATTCCCCCTCAAATTGGAGCGTAGATGTTAATCAAGTCCAATTTGTTACAAAGGTAGTCAACCAGAGTCCTATTTAGAGCCTTAGTTAAAAGATCACCCAATTGGTCGTTGGACCTCACATGCCCCGTAGAAATAAAGTTCTCCTTGATTTTATCACGTACAAAATGACAGTCGGTCTCAATGTGTTTCGTCCGTTAATGAAACACAAAGTTGGAAGCTATATGCAAAGCGGCTTTGTTATCACACTACAATTTCGCAGGTAATGATGTGGTAAGGCCAACCTCCTTCATTAACTGGTGGATCCACACAATTTCCTTTATCGAATGAGCCATGGCTCTATACTTAACTTCTGCACTAGAGTGTGAAACCACATTCTGCTTCTTGTTTCTCCAAGACACTAGATTTCCACCTACAAGCACACAGTATCCTGTAGTAGATCTCCTGGGAGACTTTGACCCAGCATGATCCGCATCACAAAAACATTCAATCTTAGTGTGATTATGATCTGTATAGAGTATACCACAACTAGGTGAGCCCTTCAAGTAATATAAAACATGCTCCAAAGCTTCCCACCGAGCCACAGTCGGTGCTGTCATGAATCGGCTAAGCACACTCACTGGAAATGTAACATTAGGACAAGTCACCATGAGATAGTTCAACTTCCCAATCAATCTATGGTATCTCTCAGGGTAGGCAAACGGCTTAATCTTCTCAGGGTCAACCTTGTTTCTACATTTTCTGATAGTTCATTAAATGGTATGCTATCATCAATTTCCAAAAAAGGATTGGGAATCATGGGAAAGCTACTTGGGGCTGCCCAAGTTTTCCGGTCTCCTTTAGCAGATCCAGAACATATTTTCGTTGTGTCAGAAGAATACCTTTCTTGCTTCTCCTAACTTCAATCCCAAGAAAGTATTTTAACTGACCCAAATCTTTCGTTTGGAAATGAGAATTCAGGAAGGCTTTTAGTGATGAGATTCCAGATGTGTTGCTCCCCGTAATAACAATATCATCAACATATGCTACTAAGAGGATCAAGTCAGCTTCCGTTCGCTGATAAAACACATAATGGTCACACTTACTCTGATTCAGACCAAAGTCCTTAACCACCGTGCTAAACCTGTCAAACCATGCACGAGGACTCTGCTTCAGGCCATATAGCGATTTATTAAGATCACATACCTTCCCACACTCCCCCTGAGCAACAAAGTCAGGTAGTTGCTCCATGTAAACCTCTTCAAGTAGATCACTATTCAAGAAGGCATTTTTGACATCCAACTTATGAAGTGCCCAACCATAAGTGGCTGCTAGAGAAATATATAGACGGACAGAGGACAATTTAGCCACTGGGGAGAAGGTTTCAGAATAGTCAACATCATAGGTCTGAGCATAGCCCTTGGCAATGAGCCGTGATTTCAAGCGTTCCAAGGTGCCATCGGCCTTAGTTTTGATGGCAAAAACCGACTTGCAACCAATAGCCTTCTTGCCCGGAGGTAGATCAATAAGATTCCAAATACTTGCTTTATCAAGGGCCATCATTTTGTCCTCCATAGTAGCACGCCAACCCGGATGGGCTAAGGCTTTGTGGAGAGTAGTAGGGATGGTAATGGAGTCAACAGAAGCTATGAACGAACAGGATGAAGGAGAAAGATGATTATAGGAAACAAAAGAGGAAATAGGATATGCATAGGGCATAGGTATGTTTACCTTTATGGAGAGCAATAGGCAAGTCATTATTAGAAGTGTCAGGGACTGTGGACAGATTTGGCTCAGAGGCAGGAGTGGAAGGGACTGTATCGAGACCAAACACCAAAGCGGGCACTACTGGTGGGTCATGAACAGGAGCAGCAGCATTACTTTCCCTGGGACACTTCTGATAAACATGATGGATAGGAGGTTTTCCTGGAGCCGACACAATTGCTTGCATAGGTGGTAAACAAACCTCATAGACCAATATATCATCAAGGTCGTTAGGGTTGACCAAGGAAGAGGGCGGAGTAGACACAGGGAAGAACGGATTAGACTCATGGAAGGTAACATCTGTAGAGATAAGATAACGCCGAAGACTGGGAGAATAGCATCAATAACCCTTTTGAACTCTAGAATAGCCAAGGAAGACGCACTTGAGAGATTTTGGATCAAGTTTGGTAACTATAGGACGAATATCTCGAACAAAACAGACACAGCCAAATATTTTGGCGTCAATAGGAAACAAGGGTTTGGAAGAAAACAGAGTGGTGTATGGAATGTCACCACGAAGGATAGGAGTGGGTATACAATTGATAAGGAAGCAGGTAGTAGACACAGCATTAGCCCAAAAAAGGTTTTGGAATGTGCATTGGAAACATTAAGGCTCAAGCAACTTCTAATAAGTGTCGGTTCTTTCTTTCTGCAACACCATTTTGTTCGGGGTTATCAGCACAGGAGGACTGATGAATCATGCCATGGGTAAGCATATAGTCGTGAAACTGGGTGGAAAAATACTCTTTAGCGTTATCACTCCGCAAGGTTTTCACAGAGACACCAAACTGATTTTTTATCTTAGCACAAAAATTGCAAAAGTGATAAAACAGCTCAGAATGACTTTTCATTAGGTATAGCCAGGTAGTTCGAGAAAAATCATCAACAAACGTAACAAAATACTTAAAACCAGACATGGACATGATAGGACAAGGACCCCAAACATCATAATGAACCAAATCAAAAGGGGCCGCAGCCCGTTTATTGACGCGAGGTGTCAGATGAACACGGTGATGTTTGGCAAACTGACACGACTGACACTCTAAGGACGACACATGATGAAACTGAAGATACAATTTCTTCAATGAAGACAACAACATATGACCAAGGTAACAATAAACATCAAAAGGAGAGGAACCACCAGAACAAGCAACAGAACGTAGCACCCGATCATTAAGAAAGTAATGACCACCTGCTTCATAACCCCTACCAATAATCTGCTTCGTCGTAAGATCTTGAATCAAACAATAGTCAGGGAAAAGTGAGATAAAACAGTTCAATTGGCGAATAAGTTTGCTAGGAGACAGAAGATTAAATGCAAGATCAGGCACATTAAGGACAGATGACAAGGAAACAGAAGATGTAGGGGTAACAGTGCCAGATCCAAGGACACGGGAGGAGGAACCATTGGCGATTGTTATTGAAGTGGGGTTGGCGTAAAGTGCATATGTAGAGAACAAGTGATGGTTACCTGTCATGTGATCAATGGCACCGGAATTGATAATCCACTTAGACGAAGCAGTAGCAAGGCACGAATCACAGTTACCTGTAGCAAGTGCAGTCGGTGTGGGAGAAGCACCGGAGGATTGAGCCATATGAGAAGGATCAGATGATTGAGCCATATAAGCAGCATCACTACGTTGCAGTTTATTTTGCAGCTTGCGACAGTAACATTTGGTATGCCCTGATTCTTTACAATAGAAGCAGACAATAGGACCAGGGGTCAAAGGATTGTTGCCTTGTTGTGGAAGACTTTGGTTCCGGGTATCAACAAAAGATGGTGTGCTATTTCCAGGTTTTGAGAAGCCCTGGGACTGGTTATCAAGGGAACCCCGGCCAGCTAATGCACTAGCAGTAGGAGTTGGGTGGGAGAGGCTATCTGCACGCAGGACACGAGAATAGACATCCTGAAGTGAAGGAAGTCCAGAACTAGACAGAATCTGGGAACAAACTGTCTCATAGGCCGGATCAAAAGTAATAAGAAAACTGATAATAGCCTGTTTTTCCATATTGTCAACCTGTGCCTGAAGGTCAGTCGTAGGTGTCATCAACATCTTCAACTTCTCATACATTTTCTTAAAGTCCATATAAAAATTCTTCAAAGAATGGCCCTGCTGTTCAGCACGATAAAACCCCTTACAGACATCGTGTATACGGGTAATATTGACTTTCCCAGAGTAGAGGAATTCCAGGTAGTCCAAGAGCACTTTGACGGTATTATGGTGGCTAACAGAGGGAAGTATATTACTCTCGATAGAATTCTGGATTTGGAGGAATAAACGGGCATCAGCTCTGGTCCATGCCATCTTAGGATCATCCTAAGGAGGAGCGTCAGTCAGATGTCCTTCCTTCTCAATACTAAGCAAGTACATACAGACGGTTTTGCTCCAATCCATATAATTTGTCCAATTTAACTTGTGATCAGTGATTTTTTTCATCACGGGAACAATTTCAGCAGTAATATTAGCCTTGGAATCAGCCATATATAACGAATGCAACCAACAAACTGAACATACAAACCCAAAGATAGGAAGTAACCAGCCAACCAAAGGTATAATACCTAAAGAAATGCTAACCAAGCCAAACAACATAGAAATACCAATCAAATAATCACCAAAGTATACTAGCTAAGCCAAACAAGGCAGAGCAACTCACTAAACAGCCCCCAAAGGTGCTAATAAGGCTAAACAAATTAGAAGCAAGAGCCAAATTGCCACACAAGCCAGAAAACACCCAAATTCTGAAGTGAACAGTAACTACCGAGAACAAATCACCAACCAGAAGCCAAAGGTGAGGACCCACAGCACGAAAGCAGCCGAGATAGGATGAGAACACTGAGACGAACCCAACGCAGCAAGCGGCGGCGAAAAACTCGCCGAAAAATGCCATCACCCGCTGGCGCGCGTAATTGGCGGCAGAGGTCAAGTGGTGTGTGAGTGCCACTCGCACATCAGACGGTGGTTGCGATGGTGGGGATGGGCTAATCGAAGGTCACTGAGGCTCCCGAGGTGGCACGTGTGCAATGGCGACGCAATGGACAGAACCCTAACTCTCCTTCTCTCACACTATGCAGATCGCCGGAAAAAAAAAAAACAGATCGCTAGAAAAAATATTATCTAAGAGAAACACAGAGGCTCTGATACCATGTAGGTTTATAGAGAGGAGAATAGGGAAAAATATATTGTGAATTGTACATTTGATTCATATGCACAAAGGGGTATTTATACATAAGTGAGAGCTCTTAGAATTAAATGGGTCTATTATGATAATTGATCCTAATCATCTAATCCCTGATTTCTTGTGACCCTAATAAATACATAATATTTCCTAACACTCGTTATTTTTTAATGCTACCTGGAAAATTTATTTGCTTATCTTAGTTGGGTACTATCAAAGATATTTTTCTTTTGGGGCATGTTTGGTGCAAATAATGAAAAATAACATAGAAGTAAAGAAAAAAATTCATTTGCAAATAGAAAATGACTCTTATGCCCCTTCTTTAAAAATTAATAAAACAGGATCGACATTTTCTTTTATGCCAAAGAATGGGCATTGTTAAGTAATGATAACCAAAATATAATTCACAGCACAAGAAATATTACTTTCAGTTAACACTTCCTTGTCATACTAAAGGGGGCGTTAAAGAACTTTTCATCAAACTGATTTGAAGTTAGTTCCTTAATATGTACATATTTAAATAAATGCTCTTCTCTCTTGCAGTGGCCTTCCTTCTGGACTCAATTGTTTGCAGCAAAATTTTCCTTGTTTCCGTGGTGCTGGAAAATGTAAGTGCTTCTTTTAGCCCTAGTTTGTCATTGCTGGCATCAATATATCAATATTAACTAAAAAAATCTATTGCAAAATGTACTGTGAACAAGTTATAAATAGTGCTTCCCAATCCTCATATTTTGTGCAATTCTCATGTAAACATATCTGGTTAATATTAAAATGGAAGAATAATTTCACATAACCTTTATTTTGCCAGAATCTTACCTAACCTTTGTGAATGGTATTGTTGAGATTATCAAGTGTAGACCAAGACATTTTCACCCTTGAAACTCCAATAAGACAGACTTCTAAATCGTTATCTTTTCTTTAATTGACACAAAACCTCTGCGTATATGTTTTTCAAGTCTTCCATTTATCCAAATTGCAAACTCGTTTTCAAGTTTGGACCAATATGATGCGTGCTGGACTTCAGGGAGTGCTTTTTCATTTGATACATTGTATTCATTGAAGGATGACAAACAATTTTTCACATCACTGGTTGAATAAATTTTATTTCTTACATTCCAATTCAGCATCATTACTATTAGACTTCATTGACACATGGAAGTGCGCTTCTCTTCTGTAAAACATGCAAGAAAACTTCAAACTTTATCTGAAGTATATTAGGTCAAGATAATTTCTTCCCTTATTCATTCATTGAAATAGCCCTCCTCAATGTTTCTGTGCAGATTATAACTTTTCAATCAAGTGTGGCGGTCCTTCAATTACATCAGCAGAAGGAATTACTTATGAAAGAGATAATGAGACACTTGGTCCTGCAACTTATTTTGTTACTGATACAACAAGATGGGCAGTTAGCAACGTCGGGTTATTTACTGGGTCAAACAATCCTGTGTACAAAAGTACTGTATCCAATCAGTTCACTGGTACTGTGGACTCAGGGCTCTTCCAGGCAGCAAGGCTAGACTCAGAGCTCTTCCTGACAGCAAGGCTATCAGCTTCTTCGTTAAGATATTATGGCCTGGGGCTGGAAAATGGGAATTATAACATTTCCCTCTATTTCGCAAAAACATCTATTGTAGATACGAATACTACTTGGAAAAGTCTTGGAAGACGGGTCTTTGATATATATATCCAGGTGCATATGATTTTATGTAAAGGCAATGTTAGGAATCTAACCTTATTCATCTTGTCTGTCCATGTTTATAATAATATTCAAACATGAAATTACAAGAGTTACGTTTCATTTAGACTTTTCATTAACTAACCATAAATCTACGAAATATCAGGTTCATTCATAAAACAGCTCAACTTTTTGTGTTGAAATGGTCCTTGTCATGATGCATGACAACTTTTCGTTATTGTGCCACATTGTAATCTCATTGGCTTATCACTTAATGTATTTTTATCTTTTTTTTTTTTTGGAGAATTAATGTATCGTATCTTATAATTTGGGAGGAATCTTGCTGGTCTTTTCAAGAGGAAGATGTTTGAATTTTTGAAATTACAAACTTCTATCATGCTTGCTATTTGAATCCCTGCATGTTCCCTTCCCCCCTTATTCATGCCTCCTTAATTTGTTTCCTTTTCTTTTGTCCCACTCCAGGGGAATCTTGTTTTGAAGGATTTTGACATAAAAAGGGAAACTGTGAGTGCCTTTTTTAGTGCTGTCCGAAAGGATTTTCAGGTTGATGTGTCAGAAAATTTTATTGAGATCCATCTCTTTTGGGCTGGAAAAGGGACTTGCTGCATACCAACTCAAGGTTCTTATGGTCCTCTGATTTCAGCAATTAGCGCTACCCCTGGTAAAACTTTACAAAATAGTCGGCAATCTATAAGTTCAAGTATTCATTTACCAAAATAAAAAAAAACCTTGATATGGTCTGCTTGTGTGTTGAATAGATTTCATTCCCACAGTCAGTAACAAACCTCCAGGCAGTGCAAAGAACAACACCGGTCTGATTGTGGGAATTGTTGTTGGTGTTGGAATCCCAAGTTTTCTGTCTTTTCTAGTGGTTTTCTGTATCATCCAGAGAAGAAAGCGTCATGGAGATGGTGAAGAAGGTGAAAAAGCTGCTGTATATACCTTAGTATTTAAATTGTAATTTTACATTTTCATGAATATTATTTCAGATTGTGGTCAATGATTGTTCATGCAGCAATTCGTTAACTGATGGGACATACCTCAATTTGTGTTTGTCCACAATGACAGGACACTTGACAGTTTCATCAAAGCCTTTTTCTATCATTTTGTGGGTTTTGAACCTAAACGTAACCAAAAGATTACAAGAAACATAAGTTCAGTCCAACTTGAAACTCCAAGCATAGAGTTTCTGTTAGCTTACTTCTTCTCGTCAATCTTAATTTGTGGCAAAGTAGGCATGGTAGTGCAAGTTTTTCTACTAAATTTATTAGAAAACATGGACAGAAATAGATTAAAACCTATCAGTTTCTCCATTTTTCATAACCTTGTTCATGTTTGATTTGCAGAGCTTTTAGGTATTGATACAAAGCCATACACTTTCAACTATGCTGAGTTAAAGAAAGCTACAGATGACTTCAATCCTGGCAACAAACTGGGAGAGGGGGGTTTCGGACCTGTTTATAAGGTGAATACTCTATGACGGGATTTGAGATGACAATACATTGTAGTATGCCTCTTACTAGGATTTAGAGGGTTGTATAAATAAAAACTTCTAGGGCTTTCTTATGCTGAAGAAAAAAGTTTATGGTATCAGAACACAATATAAAGCTTTATTTAACAGAGTAACCACTTTAATTTTTATACCAGGGAACACTTAATGATGGAAGAGTAATTGCTGTGAAAACACTATCTGTTGGATCTGGTCAAGGAAAGAACCAGTTCATAGCTGAGATTGTAACTATATCTGTTGTACAACATCGCAACCTTGTTAAATTATACGGATGTTGCCTTGAAGGAAATAAAAGACTCCTTGTCTATGAGTATCTTGAAAACAAGAGTCTGGATCAAGCATTATTTGGTATGATGTTACCTTTTCTACTTGTTGTGTTTGTTCACGTGCCAGTGCATGCCTCAATCCTGTGTATGTCACATGCATGCTGCAGGAAATTGTTTAACTCTCAACTGGTCCGTACGCTATGATATCTGCATGGGTGTAGCTAGAGGTTTAGCTTATCTTCATGAAGAGTCTCAGCTTCGTATTGTGCACCGTGATGTAAAGGCTAGTAATATTCTGCTTGATCATAAGTTTACTCCTAAAATATCTGATTTTGGTTTGGCCAAGTTATATGATGATAAAAAGACCCATTTAAGCACCCGTGTGGCCGGGACATTGTAAGTCATCAAGACTTAATTTCCTTGTCCTTCTAGGTTAGATAAATTTATGCATGATTTATGTGTTTATGCTAACACTCATATTTCTGTTTTGATAAACTCTAAATAGTGGATATCTTGCTCCGGAGTATGCCATGCGTGGGCACCTCACAGAGAAAGCAGATGTGTTTTCCTTTGGCGTTTTAGCCCTAGAGATAGTTAGTGGGAGGCCAAATTCTGATTCAAGCCTTGAAGGGGAGAAGATATATCTTCTAGAATGGGTATGTACTTCCTCTCTGTTTCCTCTCATTGTTAGGATGCATTCGGTTTCCAAAAACATTTTCAGTTTTCATACTTACGTGAAACATTCCTGGACAACCTGGTGGAACATGTCTATATGTCTTCAATGTCCATTGAGTGATATGGCATTGAGTCACACTTAACTCACATTGTTGGGGATTGTGAATAGCACCCTTTTGTTTAGAAGAGTTCTGATGTGTTCTGGTCATCAAATTACCTTTCCTTCACTTCATCCCATGTTCTTTATCAGTGGCACAGAACATGGAATCTTGTCCAATCTCTAGGATCATAGTGCTGATGAGTCATGTCATCATTTGTTTCTTGTGAACAAACACAAGAAGTAGAAAAGGTAACATCATAATGATGAGCCATCACTTGGGGCTTGTTTCGTACATATAAATATAGGGTAAAAGAAAAGTGATAGAATCCTTTTCGCTGGTCAAACTTACAAAAGGAAATCTAAGAGGATACATGAAAAAGGAAAAACACCTATTACTGACCCAGAACGTTCACTTGGTGACTCATTCTTTTGTCCTAAGAAATAGGACAGTAGGATGGTCATAGAGTTGCTGCGACTAATTTGGGGGATTATGAGCGTCACTGTTGGTATTTTAGGAGTATTAAAATCTGGGGAAGGTAGAGAATTTTTTGTGAGCAAGTTAGATGTGAGAAGAGGACTAGACTCTCAAAGGCCAGTGAGGGATCCATTTGTGGCTTGCTGTGTTATTTTTCTTGAGTTTCCATTTGTGGCTTGCTGTTTTATTGTTGTTGTTCAGAGCAGGGTTATATCAAAAAGCATTCTTGTTTTATGTTCCAATGATTTGTGGGCCTTGGCTTAACTAGTTTAAATGATGTTTGGGTCGGCAGGCTTGGCAGCTGCATGAAAAGAACAGTACAGTTGATCTGATTGATCCAAGGCTGTCATCAGATTTCAATGAGGAAGAAGTTAAGAGAATTGTGGGGATAGCTCTTCTCTGCACTCAAACTTCACCATTGTCAAGACCAGCAACGTCCCGCGTTGTGGCAATGCTTGCTGGAGATATTGAAGTGAGCACTGTAACTTCAAGGCCTGGTTACTTGACCGACTGGAAGTTTGATGATGATGAGTACACCTTCACGACTGACTTGGCTACAAAGGGATCATATACGACTCAATATAACTCATCTGCAAACCAATCACCTGTAGATGCTTCTAAACCCATCCTTCGTCGCATTCTTAGTGAAGGTGGGTAAGAATTATGGTATTTCCTGGGTTCCCCAGTTCATGAACATCATGATATACACAAGAGAACGAGATTGTGCTTGACCGACTGGAAGTTTGATGATGAGTACACCTTCATGACTGGCTTGGCTACAAAGGGATCAGATACGAGTACAAGTACGACTCAATATAACCCATCCTCAACTGCAAGCCAATAGGTGCTTCTGAACCC
This sequence comes from Albizia julibrissin, assembly GCA_037074505.1. NCBI lineage: Eukaryota > Viridiplantae > Streptophyta > Magnoliopsida > Fabales > Fabaceae > Albizia > Albizia julibrissin. The sequence continues at coordinate 44,331,240 of CM073486.1, forward strand.
ATCCTTCCACACATTCTTGATGCAGGTAGCTAAGAACTATGGTATTTCCAGCTAGTTCCCTAGTTCATGTGCATGCTATATACACAGGAGAACGAGATTAATAGTGTGATTTCAAAATCTGTGTTGTTTGTATCAGAACCTCTGCATTATTAATTAGTATAATAGCTAAAGTTATGCCAAAATTGCGTCTTTCCACGTGTCAAACCCATTTAATTAGTTCGGTTGTCAATTTGATTGTTGATGCATGATTGAAGAATACACTACTGATATGAGATTCTTGAGGTATTTTGAAATTTTAACTGATATTTTTTCAAAAGGATTATCTTTTAAAATATGATGAAACTCCATCTTAAGAAAACTTGGTGTCCTAATCAAGGAGGTGGCCATGACAATAATAATGAAAGGTAGCGTAGAGGATAGTGAGAGGTGATTAATTAAATATAAAAAGGCAACCAGCAAGAAGGATGAGCTGTTTTGGAAAGTTGAATACTCGGAAATGTAGGATCAGACACCTAAGCTGGTCATTGAACGAAACTGAATTTGTGTTATCTTAGAAGCCAAGCAATAGCTAATTGCTCCCATTTTTCCAATGTTCGTCTTGTATCCTTAGGAACACAAGTCGCAAATAAAACTTCAAATTCTTACCGCAGCTTTTCAAGCATTTTTCCTTTTTATTTCGTTGATTCTTGTAAAATTCACGTACAATTGGCATTAAGGTGTACATGCAACTAGTTATTTCTCTTTCCCCAATTGCTTTCCTTTCATACACTAGCAAGTATGGCTGAATGGAATTAACCGTTTGAGCTTGTACATAATGCAAATCACCACTGGCAGATTAGTTAATGTATATTCCATTTCTGTTGTGCTTGCACAGAGGAGTGCAATAGTGATATGTATGCCCCAGGACTCAGACTCAATTTTACTTTGAAACTGATAAAAATTGGAGCGAGAGGCTTAATATTGATCAAAGGGGAAGAATTTTTCATGGGTATTGGATAGATAAACTTTAACAATAACAAAACAGTAATAATTCTGTTTAAAGTATAAAAATCAATCTTCAACAATAAATTGAAACAACCACAAAAGGTTACATAAAGCGATTATGACATAGACCTAGTTAACTTTATTGATCTGATTTGCTTAAAATGAATAGCACTTGAGCTAAAAGCTGCTCATATGTGTTCTCGGTTGCTCTGTTTGTGTACATTTCCCAGCTATGAATCATGGAATTGGGCCGTCGTTTTTCTACTAAGAATGCATGAAAATACAAAATCATTCTAGTTAGTTGAGATTCTCTTGATGAGATAGTTAATCATTGTAAGATATTATAAATAAAAGTCTAATTATATGGGCTAAGATATAAAGGATGTTAGGATCCTCATCCAAGATGAGGAGGTTAACTTAGGTCCCTACCTCCCATTAATACTAGGGCTTAAGGTTAATAGATTCACCCAAGTTGTAATGTCATGGTAGCCTGTAATTCTTAAGAAGAGGTACGTATATTTCTTCAGATCTAGGTTTAATAACAATACAAATTGATTTTCTCAATCAATCATGTTTAGTGGCCTTACTAATAAACTGATGTTCATGAAACACTGCTTTCTGATAATTTTTTCCCTTTTTGAACTGACCAGTCAATCCTGAACCCAACTAGCAAGTGAATGAATCACCGTTTTATCCATAACAAGAGTAAAAGTGTCCCTTATTTAAGACCATATATTAGTTCAACGGGTTTTATGAAGGTATAGATTATTAGATTGCATCTATAAATTAAATCAAATGGTTGGATTTTCATTTATTGCTTCCATCCACGCCATCTTGTATATTATAATCTTATTAAAGTATGTTTGGATTATTTTTTTTTTTAAATTGACTTTTACAAACTTAAAATAAGATAAAAGTCAGATTTTAAATATGATTTGTGTTTAGATTGACGATGGCAAAAGCGACTTTTTTTCAAATTGAAACTTATTTGAATTATTATTTAAAAATCAAGTTTAAATGAAAAATGACTGAAAATGAAATGAATTTTTATATTATAATAATTTTAAGACAAAAAATAAAATTAAACACTTCATTATCTTATTTATAAAAATAAAAATTTGCACCCATCAATTTCTAATTTTAAAGCCTCAATGTCTCACTTTCTACAAATTGAAACCTTTTTATTAATTAACGGATTTAAATTGTGATTTTTCATATTTAAAAATTAAGGTTCTGAAACCTGGATTGGTCATTAAACTGATCAGGGTATTGGGTCAAGGGTTAGTGAGTCAAATCAGAGTCAAACCAGAGCAAAATTGGAGCCAAACTGGTGAGAAATTAAATATTTTAAACTTATTAATATGAAATTCTAAAGAAAAATTTAAAAAAAAATTGATTTTTCTTTAAATAGTGGATCGGACCGATTTACCGACCAGTTGTCTGATTTCCCATCCAAACCGGCCTAGTTCAAATTTAAAAACCTTGTTAAAAATACAATAAAAAGTTAATAGCCTTAAACTCATTTGGAAAAAAAAGCCAACATAAACACCCCAAAATATTTCAACCCCCACCACCTTCTCAAATAGGCCCTTGGTGGAACTGATGTGCGGTGAGATTTCATGAGTGGAACTGATGTGAGCTATGCATTACATATAATAAATAATTATTTAATAAAATAGCCATATTTATGGGTGATAAAGTTCATAACATATTGAGCCTAAAAGAATGGGTTGACGAAAAGTTAAAAACTCCTAAATACGCCATCTGTGTTACATTGACGCTTGCACATCACCAGCGCAATGCATTGAAGTTATTGTGTGACGAGTTGAAAGGTAAAAGTATCAACACAACCTTAACCATTCGTTGTCTCCTCTCTGTAATCCAACGGTCATAGTTCCTTGAAGCTAACTCATATTACGCGTTCCTCTCTCACCCTTTGTCTCCAAGAGAACTCTAATTTCTTAGGTCTACTTTGGTTCGCGAGATGGGGGGTAAGGATTGGCTCTGGGTTAGGAATTGAACCTTAGGATCTGTGGTTCAATAGAGGGAAGGGATTTTAAATGGGGGAATCACTGTAAGGTCCCAGATTCACCCAAGTTTTTGTATAAAATATAACAAGTTTTTAATATTCCTTCATCATAATTCTATTTTAATATTAGGATACTAATTTAGTTCAGGAGGAGAGCAGAGGGAAAAAATTTCATATAGACAAGTTTGCTCTTAATTTATTCACGTGGTTTTTCCAAACTTTTTTAAATGTACAATAAAATTTAATTACAAGTAACACTTAATACAGTTTATATAAATATCCAATATTATATTATAATTATACTTTGTGTGTGTGTGCGCCCAAAATTATATTTCATTGCCCTTGATGGCCTTGACATGCTTAAGTTTCGCTACTCCCGCTCTCCTTCCCCGTAGCCTTGCAAAAGCAAATAACATTAAAGAGCATGTACGATTGTTTCTGGTTACTGTCCGCATTTTCTTTTCTAGTTCAAGAGACATGATTTCATGAATTATATGCGTGCTTATCTCCTTTACCATTAGGTCAGCGTTTGGACGGTTGGTTATTATGTGCTTCTCTATATGCTAAAATTTCAGGTTCCTATGTTATAACTGAATGAAACAAACAGAATAATCTATAATTTTTTCCATGCTCTAACTGCATTAGTACTTAGTGCGCAAGAACAAGGGATTACAAGATCAACATAATCACAATATTCCCACTCCAAGGCCATCTCCAACTACTTGCTAACTTAACAGTGACACAAGTTTTACTAATTGAAAGTTGGTAACGGAACACACAACCATCGAACAAAAACATTCCCACTCCCAATGATCCTAACATACCATTGATGTATAATATGGCTCCTTCAACGCTGATTTTCCCGGCGCCGGACATATCTAGTTCTATCATTGTACCTTGGTCTATCCTGGTGTCTCTGTGGCTGCGGCTCCACCCTTCTCTGTCTTTCAGGGGATCTTTGCACGATCTCTCCATTCACAAATAATTCAGCTGCATCAAATTAGTTTGAAGACTCAATTAATCAGGGTGGGTATTGGGATAAAAAGAAAGCCACCATCAATGGAGCATCTTCACATGTAATAATTTATGCTCGCACATAAAGCTTAAAGAAACATTATATTGTATCACAACCAACCATTTAAATTTTCAAAGTACACAAAATTAATAAATATCATTACTGTTGCGATGAAGAAAAGATGGTATAGAGAAGGACTTAATGTGATATAATGTATCTGCTCCAATGATCATGAAACTAAATGGGCAAGTATTGTGTTATAGAATAAAGATCAAAGGGAACGTTGATGTGAGTCATTCAAAGCTACTCTTTCTAGTCCTTAATATAAGATATCTTTAACTAATTTGATTAGATTAAGGACATATGATATGCTTTTTCCAAAACATCCTAGTCATCTTTCTTAATTCTCTCATTCTCCCTCCTTGATTATTTTTGAGGAAGCATCACTATCACTAGGGGCACATTAAAAAAATGATAAATATAAAAATACGTCTTAAGACAACATTACCTCCTCAAATATGTCTTATATTAAAAACCGGAGGGAGTATTAGTTTTGCCATAATGGACTGCTGACAAAGAGGTAAAGCAGATTAAGAGCTTACAAAACTGTCAAAGATTTCAATATCATAAAGGGGGTTAAGAGGTCCTAGCATTCTAGCTGATAACTGAGATTAAAATCAAACAACTTAAAATGCTCCAGCACGACTATGGAAAGAGAAATAGAACAGAGGCATTATTTCTGATTAACAGTAGCCTTTACATTGTGTCATGAGCTGCTATCAAAATTTCTCAGCCCAATGAAATGACAAGAATATATTTAATATCCAATCCAGTTTGTAGCAACAATAGGCATAGCAAATTAATACAAAGAGAAGGGATGAAGAGAGCCACAGAGAGAGAGAGAGAGAGAGATTTCCCAAGAAACCAGATACAAAATCACACAAATCATCCACAATCTTTTCAGTTATGATAATGAGTAACCACCTCTGTTTCACTCACTTGCACCTAACTCTGCATCATATGCTTATGCAAACTCCACTCACTTGACACAATACATTCATTATTCATCCATAGGGTCATCCCTTCATTATATATCATGGCACATAACAATTACTATAAAAAAAAATACATGATTGAAACATGAAAAGTATCAGAAAGAGAAAACATTGAAACAGAAATGGAATTATGAAATTCAACATGACTGGTATTGTTTTAAAACACAGGAAAGCTCATTAATACTTACCGCCGTAATCCTTATTCTCTGGGTTGACGTATGAATCGGGGAGGACAAACAGTACGCCGGGCAACCCTATTGACCAAAAAGAACAATGATACATACAAATGTGAGAAAACCAAAAGAAAAACTAAGGGCCTGAACACGCATACAAACACAAGTATTGAAGCAAATCTGCAACAAACCTTCTAGCTTATTAGATGTCTCCTCGTCAATCTCACACCCAAATCCGAAATATCTCTCACAAGAAACATTATATATCTTCTTCTTAGCTTCCTCTTCACTGAAAATTGAGAATAATTGAAAATCAGGTACAGTGAATATCGACAATTCAGAAGGGAAATTTCCATTTTCTCAAGCAACCCAGCAACCGAAATCAGCATACCTTCCAACAACCTTAGCAAGAGTTTGTATATAACAATCAATCATCTGCTGTTTGGTAGCACCCTCTCCACCGGGTTTGTCCATGACAATGAGCCAGTGCTCATAGTCGCAACCGGGAAACAGTGGGGCCATCTCTGTGGGAGGCCGGTCGCTGAAGTTGGAGCCCGAGTTGAGAGGGGAGTAGGCCGAGTTGCCGGACCGGTTAACGCGGCATCGGATGGTGGTGAAACGAACCGGAGCGAGTGAGCGCAGTGCATGAGAAAGCGGATTGAGAGATCTGCGAGCGGGAAGGATGGTTGGGATAAGAGGGGTTCGAGTGATGGAAATGGAAGTGGTGGAGAGGAGGCGTCTGGGAAAGAAGGTAGAAAGGGAAGCAGAAGAAGAGCAAGAAGCTCGAGCTAGGGCGAGCGCCATTTCGAGAGGAAGAGGATGATTAGATAGGGTTTTGGGGTATTACGTTCGGCTTGTCTCCTTTTCGGCTTTTTCTTTTCTTTATCGGCTGCTTACGAACACATTGTTGCAGATTTGTTTTTTTAAAAAAAAATTAAACCCAGAGAGGCCCAATCCCAAAAGAAAAAAAAAACAAACAGAAAAAATATTATGTTGCAGATATTTGCAGATTTTCGAAAACTAAACAAAACAAACCACAAATTAAACCTAATAATTCAACTAGAGGTGCTCAAGTGTATATAAGTGCTTAGCATGATCCCCCCTCCCCAGAAATTCAAGAATATCTGTATCTAGGCTAAAAAAAAAAAAACTAATAACTCAACACGTGTTTTGAGAGAAAAAATTATATATCTTCAGAATGTCATATCATCTAAAATTTATTTAATAAAAATAAAATAATTCATATCATTTTAATTTTAATTGGCTAATAACTTATTTGAATAAATTTAAATTTATTTTTTTTACAAAAAAAATATTGGTTTAACCATTTTGTTTTAGTTTTTTTTCTAATTAATATATTAATTTTTCTTAAAAATAAATTCAAATATGAATTTTTTTTTCAAATGAGTTATCAAAAGAATAGAATTAAAATTATATGAGTTGTTGTATAAGATGACGTGGCACTCAGATAAAATAGGTAAGTATTAATCATATGTTGATTCTTTGAAATAATTGATTGTTTTTGTTTTTTAAAAGGGAATTTGCTGATCCTTATACGTTTGGCTCAAGTTCTTAGGCTCACAAGTGTTAATCCATATATAAAAAAAAAATAAGAAAAAAAGACGGATAAAAAACCTACAATATATAAATCTCATAGAAGGGCTCCCAATTTCAATACTTTTTATGAGATGGGAGATGCTAAAATGGGATTTTCAAAATTCGTGCAAAAGACATAAATGCCCCATATTTTAAAAAGACATAAAGACGCAAACCACATATATGTTGCCACAAAATACAAAATTAAAAAAATATTTATTATCATCGTAATAAAAAAATTATTATAATGGAGACAAGCTGAGCCTTCGTCGTATCTTCAAGCCTTAGGACGAAATTTTATGGATTGGGCTTTCTACTCGGCTGAGCTACAAAGACAAGGAGAAATTATTAGGAGTGAGTGCACTACGTCATTTAAACCCAACAGAAAGCCATATAGGCTGACATGCATGCCTGCATTTATTGAGTTGGAGCGTTTCTATTGGGTGGTGTTTAAATGATTTGGTGTACCCAGTACACCTAGGAATTTCTCCAAGGAGAAGAAATGCATGATCCATAATATCTTTGGCTTCTATTTATTCATTTTGTCCTTTTTTTTCAAAAATTAAGAAAATAAGAGTCATTTTTACTCCAAAAGGATTTTCTCAAATGAGCATTATATGCCTACAAGTGTTTTGTGAAGTAATGTTGATCTGAAAATACAAAAATCGTAACAATATCATCTTAATCTAACAGACTCGAACGATCAACAGTTAATTAATACGCTGACATGGCTCCACCACATGCCAAGTGGTATTCGGCATATAATGCCACGGCATCAAAATAAAACACCAAACACATCCTTAACTTTCGGTCCCCCCCCCCCCAACTACCCCACCAAACAAAACAAAAAATGGCGACTGGAAAACATTCATAATCGACGACTACCACGTGCTTGCAGGCCCACCACCAAATCCAATGGCTATTAGCCTATCAAACACCCAGATTTCCCAATGATCTTATAGATAGTCTCAATAAACTAAAAATTGATGTTTGGGAGATTTCATGGAAACCCCCAATTTTGAGCTCACAAAATATAAAAGCCTTGCATTCTACATCAAAGGACACGGATTGAAGAATTAAAGAATATTTTCCCAAACTTTGGTACGCATCGAAGAAAAGCTGCACAAAATATAAAGGCTCGCATCTAGAACAAAGAAAGTTAATCATTTTGTATTTGAAGTTTAAATATTGATTTCAATTTTCAGCATCGAAACTCAAGATGGAGGGATTTGAGAAAGAGTAGAAGGAAGAAATTGAATCTTTCGTTGCAGATTGGCTACATCATCCTCATCAAAAGCTGGTTGGGGAAGTGTTCCACGTGATCACGAGGTCTCACTCATGCAATTCGCAAATGCAGTGTAATGGAAGCAGAAGAATGGGGCCCTATTCAGCGGCTAAACTTCTGATTTTGGCTTCAAACATGTCATTTTACAATCTCATGCTAAGAATGTGATACACTTGCTATTGGCTCACAACACAAACTATGGGAGTCTTAATGTTTTTTTGCAAATCCAAAGCATGATGAACTTTGATTATTGGGATCTGAAATCACGCTACATCCCAATAGAGTTTAATAAAGTTGCAGACGTATTGCCTAAGAATGGTATCAATCGGTCATGTCCTCTGGATGCATGGCCCAACTTACTTACGCCTTTCAGGCCTCGGTAGTCGGTAGATCAAGATTATGGCTTGTTTGAGTTAGCGTTAGGGAAACTCATTCATTCAAATTAAGCTAAAACTCCTCTTAAATATTTATCTTGTACATTGTAAATCAAGTTAGAAAAGTAGCTTCTACCGCTAATCCAAATAAGTACTATATGGGATTAAATTCACCTTTATTGTACGTAACATGAATTAATGGCGCAAATAAAGGATGGTCTAGTTAGTAAGGGATTTCACATATAATTATAAGGTTGTGGGTTTGAATCTCGTCAATATGAAGACCTTATTAGTAGGCGATCTATAAGTTTTTTGAGCTCGGAGGCATACCCAACTCACCTAAACTTTTTTTATATAAAAAAATATGGATTAATGGCTTCATTCATTAAAAAAACATAAATTACATTTAATTTCTCAAAAAAGAAAAAGGAAAATCCTATATAAAGTTACCTAAAATAGAAAAATTCTAAATGAAGTTAGTAAATTCAATAAATTATTGATTGAGTCATTAACACAATTTGGGATTCAAAATATGAGTAAAATTGCTTTAATACCCTTTTCTCTATCCTCATCTCATTTAAAAGAGTTTTATCATGAAATTATCATTAATATTAATTAAATGATTGAATGATTTAGTTGAAAAATCAAATAATTGATATTAATGATACAAAACAAGAAAAAAAATAAGTGTGAGTTTTTTGTTTAACTTCTGTTTGTAAAAATATATTGAAATAAATGTAACTTTTACTACTTTTAATCTAAACAAACTCTGAATAATTTCCCCTAACAATAAATGTGAATTTTTTTTGTAAAAAAATATTTTCAACTGTTAATATGTTAGTTAAAGACATATTAAATATACTTAAAATTTCTTTTTTTAGGTGAAGTTTACTTAAAATTTCATAAAATGCTTTACATATTAGAATATAGAACTTTAAGAAAAATTTATATATGAAACAAATATATTAAAATTTATACATAATATATTTATTAAAAAATATTTTTTATCTTGATATATATTATAAAACTTAAAAAAAATCAATTGAAATGAACTCGTTGTTGTACTTTTTTTTTCCTTACGATTCTAGTTAATATATTTAAAGTTAAACTATAGGAAAATTATATTTATTATATTAAGTATTAACAATTATATATATTGAAAAATATAAGTTACAAAGTAAATGAAATTCTTTAAAAAAAGGAAAGGGCATTAAGTCATTTTACCCAAATTTTAAAATTCTAAATTGGGTTAATGACTTAATTAAGGAATTGTTGGATTTATCAACCTAATTTATAATTTTTCTATTTTAAATGGCTTTAAATGAGATTTTCTAAAAATATATATATATTTTTTAATGTATTCGTTGCCTTATAATATTTGTTTTAGTAACCTCATCCTAAGTTTTTGTTTTTTTCAAATTCCAACAAACCTACTTGTACGAAAATTCAGATATAAAATCCCTTTTAGCGGTAGCCGATGATGAAAGTCATCAGTTCAAAACTTAGTAGGCGCATATTCAGAAATAACCAGCGGAAGAAAAAGGAAAAAAATAACTTGTCAATGAAGGACAGCTAGAATGGTAATTATTTTTTTAGAAAAAATAAATCAAAATTGAGACTAAATTTGACATGATTTTGTTAAAAATTACAAACAAACAAAAATTAAGATCTTTTCGTAATATTTTGGGTTCGCCCGTTATCGCTTACATGTACTTATCTAATTTGGTTAAATAAAACTGCCTCATAAGTGTTCAAAAGTATAGTTAATCAGCAGGATATCTCATTGTCAGTCCCCATCCAGATGCCTGTGAATTATTCTTTTTCTTGGACTTTAGGGGATCAAATCCCAAACCAGAAAAGAAAAATAGAAAAGACTTGGTCAATTCAATTTGTTGCTACGTAATTAATATTTGTATGGTTTCGTGCTCATTTGAATGAGTAGTAGAGAAGTAGTTTTTTTTATAATTTGATTTTTATAAAAATCAAATAGGATAAAAGTCATATTATAAATGTGATTTATGTTTAGATTGATGGTGACAAAAGTTGTTTTTTTTAACCTTAAATCTATTTCGATTAGTGTTTGAAAAATCCGTTTAGATGGAAAATGACTAAAAAGAGTATGAATTTTATTGAATAATACATACATACATACATACATACATACATACATACATACATACATACATACATACATACATTTGCATATATTGTGATAATTGAAATGAAAAAATATAAATAAAATTTGATAAAATAAAAAAGTTCAATTATTATTGAAAAAAAATACACTAAATTACTTAATTAAAAATGGATGAATTTATACTTAAATTAGAATGTATACATGAAGTGGATCATTATTGGATCATCTACCCCTAACAAATTGGTCTGTGATTGTGTCACGAACACGATTCATTTGTGTTGAAAATAATCTACGAATAGTTAACGTGGATGCTACATCAACTGGATCATTATTATCTTTGCCACGTATATTTCCTAAGAGTTGAAATCTATTCTTCCACACTTCAAACATTCCTTTTATAGTGATCCTTAAACTTAAATGACAATAATTGAACATCTCGTTGGAATTTGCAAATTCCTATTGTCACCTGAAGTCTGGGAGGTGATAACGCTCATGTCTATACGGACCAAGATATTCAATTGGTGTTGGATAGACAGCATCGACCAAATAATATTCCCCTGATAAATACATGCAATTTTTTTACACTGTAAAATTATAGCAAATATGAGAAAAAAAAAGTCAAACACACAATATAGGTGCAGGTGTTGAAGAGATACCTTGAGATGAATGTGACAAATTCATAGATGGAGTTGATATAGCAGTTTGGAAAACACGAATATCATATGCAATTCCCTCCCACCCAGTCAACACAAAAGTGAAGCACATATCTCAATCATATACAACCATGATATTCTGTGTTAGATATCCCTTTTTCCTGATATATTTCTCTTGCTCAAACTGACTAACTACACACCTGATGTGAGTTTCATCAATTGCTCCTATTGCATCCTTGAAATATAGGTAATATTGCCGATCATTGTAGATTTTTAGGTGACAATGGCAGAACTCGGGGATCAAGTGTTTTGCTAATTTATGTCGATAGATTCACACAAGCATGTAAAACCACGTGGAAGATCCTACTAACAGTTTCTCCTCAATGTTGAAATCAGTCCTGTAGGATTCTATTTCCTTGTGCATGTCTAACTGTATATAAGAACATGGCAACCATTTATTCAATTCCAATGTACTTAGTCTTCCGTAATCCATATTCTACCAATTTAGAGTATAAGAGAAAGAAGACATGTTTTTCTGTTAAAAAATTTTCAGAAAAACTATATCATGGCCTTCCAATACCTCTTGCACTCACTTTGCAGCTGTTTGCTTACTAATTTTGTGTGGCTCTTTGCAAACATAAGGCACAAGATATTGAGCCATGAAGACACCTACCTGTTTATACTTTGTCATCTCTTCATCTAAAAGATATATGATTCGGGACCTTCTATCTGCATGAGACGATCGTACTTCCTCCATTCCCTCCAAAATATCCTCACCACTCAAACTTTCCATGGACGATGTAACCTGTGTGATTGCCAAGATTGTATGAAATAAAATACAATTATAAAATGTGCAAGTAAATTCACATCATATAGCAGAAGTTGGTAACATTCCCAACTAGCATAAAACATAGTCGCGTTGTCTATCAAAAGTACTACCATAACATACATAAGGCCAAGCATATCGTTATAATTACACATAACCAAGTTTTTAAAAGTGACATAAAATGGAGTTTAGTGTTGGGCAATCTGAAGATGTGGATTGTTGTAAGCATGGTGTCGTAACCACTTTGGCAATGTAGGTTTATTTCCTTTGATTCCATCAAACATGTTGTGAGCAATCTGATGCATCATCATATTACAACATTGGAAAGAAAAGTTTTCGTCGTTAACAACTTCAGGAATGGTCAGTAATTCACCTACGACATCACTCACTTGTGCATCATTTGTTGACATCTTTTTTAGGACATCTACTCTATTCTGAGATACCACAACTATCTTACTAACTGCATCTGCTATTACCCTCGAAGTTGGCACTTTTTTCTTTTTTGATTTCTTTGACCTGTCAATGCTCTCTCTCTTCCTACTACTTCCCGAACCACTAGGTACGGCAGGTAGAGTGTTTGTTGTCAAGGTTATTCCTTCCAAATCAGCTGACACTCCCACACTACCTCCAATAGTAGCACCTACAAGATATTTCTCACCTTCTCCTAATCCTTCTTCTAGGTCCATTGTGGGCCGGTAGACATCATCGTCATTATCACCCAATGACATCCACTGTGTATAAGACAATGTGTACATTTTGTTGCCCGATGCCATAACATCCTTAAATAGTATCTCTAATTCTTTAACAAACATGAAGCCTTTGTACCTATACTTTGCGTTGTCTCCATTCTCCTGCATGCATATAATAATATGATAATACAACAACAACAATAACAATAAAAAAACAACAATACTAATAATATCACAAAATCAATGCCTTTATGTAAAATAATAATAATAATAATAATAATAATAATAATAATAATAATAATAATAATAATAATAATAATAATAATAATAATAATGTCAATACAATTAATAATAGGGTTATGGTGCATAAATACCCTTATGTTTGTGTAAAATGTGCATCCAACACCAAATTTTTTTTTTCTTAAGAGTATAAATGCCCATAATATTGAAAAAGGGAGCTAAATTGCAACTTCCTTCATCTTCCTATAACGTCGGTTAAATGAGGTGTGACCCACTTGTATTATTTTCCTTCCCTTCCTCTGCCAACTCTCTCCTTCACTTCTTCTTTTGCCTTCTTCTTATTTGATTCTTCCTTATATGCTTTCTTCTTTGCTTCCTCCTCCTCTGCCTTCGACCAAGACATACTGGTGGATGATCCCACCACCGATCACTATCAGCTTTTAGGTGATTTCCACGAGTTTCTATGATTCCGGCAAGTGTTCCCAGATTTTCGGTTAGAGCTTTGAACTTTCCGGTGACAAACCCAGTTTCCGGCGAAGCATAGCAGAGTTATGGATACTCAGCTTTATAGTGTTGGTCTCCAATCTGGTTTGGTTACTCTGAAATTCCTTAAACAATCCAACACAAAACTGCTGTAAATTAACTCGCCGGAAGTGGGGGCCGGAATCTGCAGAATTTTGCTGGAACTTATAACCCAAGCTGGCGATAATGCTTGATGGAGAACAAAGGAAGAACTGTGGTGAGTTGAGGAAGGGACGATGATGAACCGACAGTGATGATGCTGGCGAGAGAAAAGCTACTCTGGCGAGCTGGTATGTGATGCTAGCGATGGAGGAAGAAGGTCCAATCGGTGGTTCAGTTTTCCTCCTTCACCCAGAAGTGTTGACGGCAGTAGGAAGGGCTAGAGACGGTGGTTAACTGCACTATTGGAGCTTTCCCAAGCAACTCCCAGTTCTTTGTGTTAGTTCGGTGTTTAACTCACTGTTGGTTCAAGGAATCGCCGGAAATGGGGCCGGAGATGGTGTCGGCAACAATGGGAAAATAAGGGATGAAGTCCACTGCATGTGAGGAAATTGACGGTAATGCAAGTTTGAAACAGAAAAAGCCAATGGTATTGGTGAAAGAAGATGACATTGTATACGGTGGAGCAAGTTGACGTGAGAAAGAAGAAAGCAAGGGTGATGGTAGTGAGCTACGGTGAAGAGGGAAATGGCGGTGAGCTACGGTGAGGAAGAATTAATGAAGAAGAAGGTATAGGAAGAAGTGAATGAGAGAGTTGGCAGAGGAAGAAGTGAAAAATAATATAAGTGGGTCCCACCTCATTCATGCACTTAAGAAAAAAATTTGGTGTTAAATGCACATTTTACACAAGCATAAGGGTATTTTTGCACCATAACCCTTAATAATAATAACAAATTTGCATCTTTATTTTCTTCTCCCACCACTTATCTTCTGCAATCACCATATTCCTCGCAGAGTCAAAAGCTATACATGTCTCTTTTAATAATAACTTATATCATGCCTTCCATTCTTTCCTCAGACTATCTAATCTATGTTTAAGTTGTTTCTTGTTATATGATCGTCCTGCTTTCTCATTAAATGCACACAAAATGTTCTTCCACCCTTTCTTCGTGAATGAAGATCATTGACGTTCTTTCTTATAGATTTGCTCAATGCATTCGTGGATGAAAATCATTGTGGTACTTACATTTGATGTTGCGTTACTTTTATCCTTATTCATACTTGTATGCCAACTATGAACAATTTAACACAAACATATATTAAATTATTTCGTTACAATTCAATTACAACTAGTGGCACAATACTGAATAATAATAAAAAAATATATATAATCACAATAATGAAAAAGGTGGACAACAAAATGGATCTTCGGTTGAGACATGGTGAAGAATAAAAGGTTAAAAGCAAGACACTTACCCCTACCAACCATAAATGCATGCTAAAAAGAGTGGAAAATAAGAGAAAACAGATAAGCACCATAATTGTTTCTTCATTTAGCATGGCTCTACTTTACTTGCATTTACACAAAAGCACAAGTTCATAAGATAAGTACAGTTTAAGAACTAAAGCACAAGTTCATAATATAAGTTCAACCTTGGAAGGAATCAACTGAACAATTTATTTGCATTTACACAAAATAAAACAGGAAAGGCTGACAGAGCAATGAGTGCAAATCATTTGCCTCTAAGTTGACCAACAAATAAATATGTCTCAATACATTTGCCATTTTCATTATCATCAGCATCATCAGTAAAAATCCCTTATCTTGTCGATTCTGATTAGCTAGGGCAAGAAATGGTTATCACACTAATGTCAGTTTGTTGTGTTAGAATGGTAGTCACTCTTTTGATGTTTCGGAAAAGGAAATTTTTTATATGATCACAAGTATTACAAGCATTTTATAAATCCACAAATAATCATGATCAAAACATGAAAATAGAGCCAAAAAAAGCTTTTAAAAAAATAGAAACAAAAGAGGGTCGGGAAATAATCATTTTCATGATGAAGCAACTGAACACAGATAACAGGTTTGATTGAAAATGAAGTAATTGCTAAGACAAGAATGAATTTAGAAAGAGCATGCATAAATTAAAGGCCTTCAGTTGGTAGACAAACCAACATACCAACAACATATGCTAATCATCATTAAACTAAAAATCAAATAGAGAGAAACGGTTTAACCAAAAAGGTACCATACCAAATAGCTGATTATCGCTTAATGTGGCTGCTATAACGTCAACGGTGATCGGACACACCATACAACACCGGCCACAATGGAAGGGAAACATGACTAACAACTACAACCAGTGGGGAAAAACAGAGTGAAACAAAGTGCCACCAAAAACACTGAAAAAGAAAGAGAAAATGAGACAGAGGTGAAGACTATAGCTCTGACTACCTGAAAGTTTTTCAGCTACCACACAACACCCGGCCAGCTCAAATTAGGACACCCACCAATGGATCTGCGCAACCAATGCCAACTCCAACAGCTTGCGACACTAGAAGAGCACAACAAGCCATAGATTGGACAAGTACCACGTCACACAGCCGAACCACCGACAGACACAAACGACATTCATGGTAAGATCACTGAAAACGTCGACATGTAAGGATGACATCACACATGGCACTCACGCGTTTGATCTACCCAACAAAAGGCCAAGCTCGACAGATCGACACAACACAAACAAACAACCCACATAGCTCTGACAACTACCACCACGCGTCTCACTGATGAAGCTCTAACAGCAAGTGAAGACTCACCGTCAACTAAACACCAACCACTACCAAGCAAGACACGATAAAAGAGTGACAAGAATAAGGGGAATGACTGACATGCTCTAACCGTAGCTAACCTTCGCTTTACTGTGACGCCTTCACCGCGGAGAAAAAGCAAGAAAAGAAGCTTGTATGGGCTTCTTCAAGAAGTTGCTTTTCAACCTGAAGCCTAGTTGAATCATACGCTTTCCCAAACATTACAACTTCTGCCCCACTGTGCTTTTAAGTGTGGCCGTGCGGTTTAGGCATCAAAACATGAACCCAAACAAGTTCTTCGAAAGCTGCCTGTGGTTGTTAGTGGTGCATTGTTAATTACTCCCTTGTGTGCTTATAATATAGGATGTATTTGAGGAGTTGATTTTGATTTTAAATATAAGACATATTTTCATATTTATAGTTTTTTTTTTCTCTTTTTCTAATTTATTCCTATTGATACTCCCTCAACAAGAATCAATGAGGAGAGAGAAAGATGAAATTAAGAAAGATGATTATGATGTTTTAAAAAATATTTATCATATTAATTAATTTAATTAATTTTTTTAATTAAAATAAATTAAATAAATATATCTTATATTAAAAATCAGAGGAAAAGTAACTTCTTGTTTTTGTTGTTGTACCAACAAGCAATTAAAAGAAAATTAAATAACTTTAGACTTTCTACCGATTTCGTGTCTTAGTTTTTCTTATGTTTGACTATGAAATAAAAACTTTAATGAGGCATTTCCCCACGAATATATATATATATAGATATATTATTTTCTATTTTTTATTTTTTTGAAGAAAATTGAAGAAAATTAAATAGGCAGTTCTGTTAAACATGTTGAGGAATTTGTTATATTTTCAGAATTTGCATAATTCTTTTCTAAGAATAATAAGTAATTACCCTGTGTCTTGTTATAATTACATGCCTGCGTATCATTTCTATTTTTGAAACTTTAATGTTTTTATAACTGAAGAATAAGTTATATAGTTTTTTTTCTAATTTGGCGGGGCATTAGTATAATTAATAATTATTAATTCACAACAAGTAGGCACGCGCACGTGTTTCATTTTCAGTTTTCATATTTTGAATTCAAAGGGAAAAACGTTCACATACATGTAGCCTAAATAGTACTATATTTGTTTTATAGGAAAAAAATATATAGCTATGGACCAAAGTAAAATATAAAAATTATTTTGGTTATTCTATTGTTTAGCCTAATATATTACTTGGAAGGCGAAAAAAAAAGGCCTAATATATTACTTGATGTTGGCAAAATAGTCTAATGCATTATTAATATTTTTCCAGCAATAATCATGCAAGTCTTACATAAGCACGCCGCACCGATAGTCGTCGTATTTATTTTAGGAAGATAAGGTTGTACGATCCAATCAAAATAAAAAGATAAGGTTATATAATTAAGAAAGTGTTTTATTTTTCAGATATTAAAAAAGTTGTTGAAACTCGAAACTAATTAATAATAAATTAATTAAATAAAATGAGAGGCCATTTTATTTGATGAATTGTCAACTTTTCATCGCAAACGTCCGCCTCGCCACCGACGTTTACGAGTCAGCGAGTATGTTAAGACATAAATTTAATTTAGGATTAAAGGGTAAAAATATTTATAAATTTTTTTAAAAGTATATCTATTATCAATTTTTTTGGATGTAAAAGTAATCATGAATTTTTAAAAAAGGAGTAAAAGTAACACTTCTGCTAAAACTAACTAACATCCGTTAACTCCAGTGCAAATGTACTAAAATATCCCTATTTAAAAAAAAAGGTTAAGGGGCAAAAATATCCTTAAATTTTTTCAAAAGTGTGTCCACCACCATAAACTTTTTTGGCGCAAAAATAACCATGAACTTTTAAGAAGAGGGTAAAAGTGACACTTCTATTTAAACTAATAACCGTTTACTCCAGTGCAAAAGTATCAAAATATTCATAGGGAAGCAAATGGTGTGCTACAAACGATGTGCAGTAACCCATCCAATAACCCATCGGGTTTGACATTTTCTAAGATGGATGTCATTGGAACTCTGACGTTTGCTATGTCAGCTGCCAAATAAAAACCAGAAGATGATAATCTATGTTAGACTAAAGGATGAAAACAATAATGGTGGTGAGGAAAAAGATGATGGTGGTGCTCAACAAAGGAAGTGAGAGAAAGCTCGATGGTGACGGCGTTAAAGTTGGTGAACACCAATTGTGGTAGTTCATGATAAAACTTCGGTTTGTTCCTCTTCCTCCCTGTTCCAAAGTCTCGATCTCTCCTTTTTGTCAAGAAGTGTCGATTGCTATGATAGTGATGATGCTTGACGGAGGGAATAAACTCACAACCCACGGTGATGATAGCAAGAATGGAGAGGGGAACTTTTTTTAAGAGATGAGTATTTTGGTACTTTTACACTGGAGCTAACGGATGTTAATTAGTTTTAACGGAAATGTCACTTTTATCTTATTTTTAAAAGTTCATAGTTACTTTTCACCTAAAAAAATTTATGATGGCAGATACACTTTTAAAAAAAAAATTATGAGTATTTTACCCCCTTAACCCTTTACTTTATATGGTTCCCCTCACAATCTCACTCCTTTACATTTTTCATTATTCCTTAAATAATAATGAGTAAACACCGAAAACCTTTCATTTTTCATCAATTTATCTCTGCCAAACTTTACATAATTTACATTCATAATAATAGAATAATAAAAAATTTATCGAAAATAAATAACATTTCCTTTAATATATAGTTATCTGACTATATTTGAAGCAATTCTCAAAATGTTTTTCACATTCACATAAACTTATATTAATAAATGAGAATTTATGTATGACGTAATAAGTTTATAATGATTTATATAGAATTGAGAATAGAGAAATGGGAGTGTACGTTTTATTAATATATAATTTTAGCATGCCAACACTATTGAATTTAGTAATTTAGATATGTATTAGTTAGATTGATAGAAAAAAAAAATGATCTTTCTATTAAAATGACTCAAATCAATATGACATGATCTACCTTTAGATTATATGCCTTCACTTCAATATTCAAATAATTAATTGGGGACTTCTCTTAACTTATTCTAATAAACACTGATTTCAAAATTAAGGAAATTATATATTTTCTAGCATAATTGATATGACTATAACATTATATCCAAAAAAAAATACTAATTATAATAAATAAATAAAAAATTAACAGAAAATTATCCTGTGGCAGTATACTATAATTTCCCACCATCATAGATCAACCTTGGAGATGGGCCAATATTCTACCAATAGTACTCTCCTTCCAATAAAAAAAAAACATCTTGTAGTACATTTATTCATAATAATGTTGTATCACGAATTTGTAGTTAAAAATAATAAGTGTGTAAAAAATATTATATTTTTTTATATATGCCTTTATTTATGAAAACAGAGAAAGAATGCACAAAAAGTATGAGAGATAGTAAAATACGTTTTTCCAATATTTTGTTGACTTATTCACCTAGTGAGTTATCTCTCTCTTTCATTAATATAACTCTTGGTGTGTGAGATAATTAATTATAGATAATATGTATTTGATAAAGGTAAAATAGGAAAAATGAGCTTATATTTTTAGATATAAAGTAAAAATTGTTTATAAAAAGATCAGCCTCATTAAAAAAAATTATTTATAATTAGGATAGGAGGGAATATAAAACTTGTTAAATAAAAAGATAATAAAATTATAAAAGACGTTATAAAATTTTAGTTTCATACAAGTTGACGAGAGCTTCCACTTGGCAACTGGGACCTTTTAGGGACCAACAGCAACCCGATTAATTAATTTAAGCCATCTTGTTGTAGTCAAATAATAATTATATTGATATAAATTAAACTATATATCGCCATCGTCGTGTTTGAATATGGGAGAGCTCAGGGTGGCGCTGCATATTATCATTCTGAAAAATCCTTCAAAGTCGACCTATTCGTTTTCCCATTTGAATCTCTATTTAGTTTTTTTCAGCTTCTGAATCAGAAACAAGCTATCTTTTACAGTTTGCATGCATAATCGATCAACTACTTCATAATCATATGGCTCCTTCTCCTTCTCCTTCACCACCAGTCATGGCTTTTGCAGTTGCTTCTGCCGTTTTTGTGTTCTTCAGCTGCTTGGTTTCTGTATCATCACAAGCTCAAAACGCCACCACAGATCCTTCTGAAGGTCTCTCTCTCTCTCTCTCTCTCTCTTTGGCTGTGATATTGCAAGTTTTTCCTGGAAAAATAAACATTCACCTAGAAATAACTGCTACAGTAGATGCTGAGAGAAATTTTAGACACGATCATACTTTGCATTTGTTAAAAATGAACATGGAATAAGCTTCAATTTTTCTTGCTCTTGTGTCTGAACTTAATTTTCAATTGAAGTGTTATATGATTGATTATTTCATAATGCCATGAATTTGAAACAACTCCTTATACCGATTGTTTATATATGAGTACGTAATATATTGATTTTTGGATAACAAAATCAATTACAGCACGCTTGGTCAATAAAAATCATGCTTAGCATTAAGAAGAGGTATTATATGGATAGTTTTACAACTTTTTTTTTCCCGGAAATATAATATTTTTATTACAATATTGACAATAGTAAGACCCAGAGCCTCGAGCATTTAGGAATCTAAGCTACCGCTAAAATCCCAGACTAGACTTTAGATTAATGGTGATGGGATGAAAAAGAAGGGGTTAGTGGTGGACTGGAACATATCTAACATATAAATATGTGAAAAAAGAAGTGGAAAATATTATTGCATCTCATGTAATTTTCTTCAAAAACTGAACTATTATGTAGCGAGGGCTTTGAATTCAATCTTCAACAAATGGGGAATATTGGCACAAGCAAATGTGTGGAATATAAGCGGTGAACTTTGCAGCGGACGAGCCATTGACAGCACGACTACGATCGATGCTCCTGCCTTCAATCCATTTATCAAATGCGACTGTTCCAATGGCTCTTGCCATATTACTGCACTGTACATAGTTTCTATCTTCTCTTGGTTTGATTTATTGATATTGTTCTGTTACATATGTGTATTGTTGATCTTGATCTCTCACTATTCCCGTTTGTTTCTGGCAGGAAGGTTTATGCAATGGATGTTGTTGGGGATATCCCAGAAGAGCTATGGACTCTGACTTACCTCACCAATTTGTATGCTTTTTTAATTCCTCAATTTTTCCAAGCTGGGTTTTCTGAAATTTCTCAGAGAAAATCCTAGAAGGGGTTTTTATTATTTTTTTTAATCAACGGATTCTTTGTCTTGTTAATTTTCCTGTCCTTCATAGCTTGCTAAAGTTTCTTCAAATTGCAACCAGGAACCTCGGCCAGAATGTCTTGACGGGCTCTCTGCCTCCAGCCATTGGAAATCTAACTAGCATGCAGTACATGTAAGGCCGATTAGTTAGAAGTTACAGATGCTTCTTGTACCTAAGGATCCTGTCAATTTCTTTCAGGAAAAAGATAGTCATTTCGAGCAAATTTATACTGCTCAGTTGATTTGGATAGTTCAAATATGTTAGTAATAGTTTAGTCATAGGATTTGCTTGTTGTGCCTTATGATAAGTACCCAGGAACTCACTTTATTGTACATTTATCCTAATCAGGACCTTAGGCATCAATTCCTTATCAGGGCAGCTTCCCAAGGAAATGGGAAATCTTACCGAGTTAAGATCATTGTAAGTCATCCACTTCACCTTGAAGAAATTTACCTTTTCCTTCTTTTCTCTCTCTTTTTCATTGGCAACTTTGATATTTTTGCTTTTCCATGTTTTCTGATTATATCATATTATTCAGAAGTGATATTTGTTTTCTTTTCTTTTTTGTTTTGAATGGGCTTTTCAATATCTGGGATTGATAATGAAGGACCTTGAATAATTATGCGGCTAAATTAAAGACCATTCTGTTTTATTAGAACTATGAGTTTCTGAGAAATATATCTTGACGTTACTATCGATCCACTTAAATTATTTGTTAATTCTGCAGGAGTGTTTCATCCAACAACTTTTCTGGTTCTATCCCATCTGAACTAGGGAAACTTGTGAAATTGGACCAACTGTAAGCTCCACTGCACTCTGCATCTATAGTTTTTGTTATGACCAAATTGAAAGAGTCCCACATTGGAAGTATGGGATTCTATTTCTAATGATGGGCTTATAAGAAATCCATTGTCTCAGCTCCATAAATTATAATCTTTGAGATGACAAGTATTTGTTTAATTTATGTTTGATTATTCTATAGAATATATTTAGCTGCATGCTGGCTAGTATTTTGGCTCTCAAATATGTATTTGTAATATTATTTTTAATAAAAAAATAATGAATCCTTTGTTCCCATGTTTGGAATTTATATACTACATTTCAAATATATTTGACGGTAGGATTGACAATTTATTTTTGGCAACATTCCGGATCATCCTGTTCCACGTCAGTGTAGTGAGGCTCCTTAAAATTCTTCGCTTTGTTCTGGATCATGTCAATTTATTGATTTTTGTGTGATCAGTAGATGATATAAATTTCAATGAAATTTTCTATGCAGCTATTTAGATAGTTCGGGACTTGGTGGCCAGATTCCTCCCACTTTTGCTAATCTTAAAAACCTGGCGAAACTGTAAGAATGTTACTTTTTCTTGCCTGTTACATGATAACTATAATATTAAAAACGAAATAATCTTAAAAGTTTTCCTTTTTGTCCAGATGGGCTTCAGACATGGAACTGACGGGCAGGATACCTGACTTCATAGGAAATTGGTCTAAGCTTATAGAGTTGTAAGACAATATTATTAATACTGTTTCTTATCCCCTTGAAATTAGGACATCGAATTTCTTAAACATTCTGAAGTGGCATGGGAAATTCTAAATAGATTGCTTGATGTTTAATGAGCATTGTGTTTATCCAGCTAAACTGCATGAAGTCCTTTAACTGGAAGCGTCATTTCAAGGAATGTGATGATGACTTTGGTTTGAATGAAATTTGAGAAGCTTTAATCAGAAGTATCTACTGTCTCATCTTTGGAGATAATTAGTTTACGGTCCCCTTGTGATCAATTTCCGGCTTTTCCCCTAGTGGGGTTATAAAGGGGTTGGAAAGCATTTCTGAGCTAACAAGCCTTTAGATAAAATATGGTTAAGCTACGACTATTTGTGTCAATGGATTGATTTCTTTTCTCATCAATGAATTCCTTTCCTATTTATAAGAAGTTGTTAAATCTTTTCTTATAAAACCTCGTGTGCAAAAAAATTCTTTCAGATGTGAAATATGAATATTTGTTTGGTATATCCTGTTCCAGAAGTTTGTGCTCACTGAATAGAGTTGCTGTATTTTTTTATAGGAGGTTTCAGGGTAATTCTTTTGAAGGCCCAATACCATCATCATTTATCAATCTGACTTCTCTTACAGAGTTGTAAGTGCCATCACTACTTACTTGCATGCATTTCTGTAGATTAATTGGAGCTAATTATAATGCTCATGCAGAAGAATAAGTGAAATATCTAATGGGAGCTCCTCACTGGAATTTATAAGGAATATGAAGTCTTTGACTGTCTTGTAAGTTGGAAGGCATCAATGGCTCCCCTAATAATTCATACTTCATAGTCTGCCTGACTGCCTGCTATATAGATCTTTTTTTTTTCTTTTACTTTCTAGAATTTAGCATAACATTTGGTTAAAAATTTTGCAGAGTACTGAGAAATAACAATATTTCTGATTCAATTCCATCCAATATCGGTGAATTTCTAAATTTGACCCAGCTGTGAGTATTCCCAGTTCATGTAATTTTTAGATGTGCATAAACTATCCATATATCTTAATTTATGTTGGAGATATAGGCTAGTCAATAGTAGCCGTCAGCCTTGATGCCCTCAAAATCAGAGGTGAAATTTCAAGGGATCCAGTCATGCAACCTGTTACTTCATTTCTTAGTTTCTTGATCATGTTGAACTTTCATGAAATTTTATTCCTCTTAATGCTCTTGTTTCATGGGATTCTGGTGGCTGGTATGTAGCCATGGTCTCAAATAATGGCCTATGGCAATAATGTAATAATGAGCGGAACAGAAGCACAGACTTCAATTTTTCTTCAATTTGTTTCCCAGAAAAAAGCAAATCAAACGGTGGTTTCCATTGGATTTCTCGAACCTGAATAAATAATTTATTTTTTGGACAATAGTTATACTGCTTAACTATTGCCTATTGGACAACCCTTAATGCTGATTCTTACAAATTAAAACTAGACGGATTATCCTGAGCGTGATGCACGGACATTTTCATTAGAAGGGGGATGGAAATAATTAGTTTTGTGATTAGAATTCAATGTCTTTGCCACTGGCAACTGGCTCCGGAATAACTTGCTAGTTTGCGAGGGTTCTTCACTAATCTTCCATAGTCCATTTCTCTTTTATTCTCTTCAATATTATGTTCTTTATGTGGCAGAAAATGGTTGGAGTCAATTATCCATCTTCTCTTTCATACACATCATCATCATTATTATTTTATTTTTATTTTTATTTTTCAATGGGGAAAAAGATCAATGGTCTTGAGTTGTGTTTATGTTCCAAATCCAGATAATTATATATGCTGGTTCTTGCAGGGATCTGAGCTTCAATAACATCACAGGACAGATTCCGGGATCACTTTTCAATCTGAGTTCACTAACACACTTGTAATATATATGCTGTGCCTAAGAAACTGAATTATGGATTACCTGACACGCTTTCATGGTTAAATTAAAGCATGATTTGTTTTTCTCCAATTTCAGGTTTCTTGGAAATAACAAACTCAGTGGTATAATCCCTACTCAGATAAGCCCAACTCTTCTCAATATGTGAGTACTCTTGACATATTTGAACTCTACAGTCTACAGCATCATAATGCACTAAGAATGGAATACAATATACATTATCCATATGTTTGTTTGTATATTTATTAATATTATTATGTATGCTTGACAAACCTTAGAGGGTGGCTCTGTATCTTCTGCCGGCACCCCATACTAATATGCTAATTCTGCATCCATATATCTATAAGATTGAGATTTACAGGTTCATTACCATGGTACTTGTGAACATAGAATTTGGTGAAATCATGTCAATTGGTGAAATCATGTCAATTTTAAACTTATGCCACTGATACTACACTAATTGTAATTAAAGACCTAATTCTTCAATGTATTGTCTGCCATCTATATGGTATTTACTTAAACTACTTGCATGAATGCTTACAGAGACTTGTCCTACAACAATCTATCAGGGAGCCTCCCTTCTTGGGTAAACCAAGGAAATTTACAACTGTAAGTAACTTGGTATTGTTATTATTTCTGCATTTTCCACCTTTTTTTGTCATTTTTTGATAGTTTCAAAAGTTCCTTGCTTCACTTTAAGTCTTTAACTGGCAAGCTCTTTGCAACTTAAAATATGCGATTCTTTATGTACAAATCATGTTTACTATGGATTTAATATATTTATTCGTTAAAAGTTTATATTTTATTTATCGAAGAAAACTGAGAGATATAGAGGGAGACAAGTGGTCTATCTCTTGTGACCTTGAATAATGCAACAATAAACAAGAGACCCAAATTTTGTTGACTTTAATGGTGCTATACAAGAATAACGTTGATATCAAGAACTATGTAAACTACTATTGGATAAAACTCATGAGCTAGAAAACAAAATTATGGGAAAAAGTAATTGAGCACATCTCAGAGAAACAATTTGAATTTATGCCAAGACAGTCAATAATAGAGACTATTTATCTTCTAAGTGGGTTGATGGAAAAGCATAGGAGTAAAGAAAGAGATTTAAATATGGTTTTTCATTGACTTGAAAAAATGTGTATGATTGATTACCAAAAGAAGTGGTAGGGAAAGCCTTGAAAAGAAAGGTGTTTGTGTTGCATATATTAGAGCTATAGAGGATATGTATGAAAGGGCAACATCTAGTTTGAGAATGCCTAAAGGTGAGAGAAAAGGCTTCCTCATAAGGATTGGCTTGCATAAAGGATCCTCCTCAAGTCCTTAATGGTTTGACCTGGTTTTGAATATTCTTACTGAGCACATACAAGAGTTGGTTATTGATAGAGCAAAATGGCATTATTTGATTAATAGTTTGACCTCATTTAGTAGGATAAGGCCTGCTACTGGAACAGTGCTAAATAAGGAAAATATGTGCTTGAAAATAAAGCATGATATAGAAAGAAAATAATGGTACACAAAAAAGGCAATATAGCATGGTAAAAATAGAGGCAAAGAAAGTCACTATACTAAGCAACTTTTTAATATTTGCACCTGCTCTTAAATTTACGATATCAATGTGTGAGATAAAATGTATTGCGGATTGTGTGTATTAGATTTACAATTTGAAAGGGGCAACAGTCAAGCAAAAATCCAATTTAGGTTAGTAATTTATTATTACATAATATCTTTGGTATTTGCACTCAATAACTTTATAGTTATAGTAAGTTTCATTCTCTCTATAATTTTTTTCCCAAAATACGAAAATATATCTGCCCCTCCGCCTGAAAAAAAAAAAAAACATCCCACCTCGTGGGAGCCTTGTGCACTATGCCGCCTTTTATACTAAAATCTTCACATCTTATTGCCCTTTATACTAAAATCTTCACATCTTATTATCACCATTAAAGCAAATTAAATTTCAGTTGATGCTTTCATGTCATTATTGAAAAATTATATAATAATCTGGAGTGAGTTTTAGCTTTTTCTATGTTCTATAAGTTGATATACATTTTAAAGGTTTGCTTGCTTATATATTATGGTGAAACTAACAACTATTGTTGTGCTGTCTGGTATACAGAAATTTGGTTGCCAACAACCTGACAATAGAAGCTTCAAATAGCAGGTGATTCTTATACCTTTTATTTAATGATGACACACATTTGGCTAGTTGAAATTTAATGGAAATCAATTTTATTTTTGCACAATAAGGTGGCTCTTGTTCTCATTTTTGTCCTTTTATTGGCTGTTGTTAATCAACAATTATGGGTCGTTTTCATGTTATTTTGAAGATTTTGCCAAGCTTCTTTACCATCTGAAACACTTGTTCTTCAAGCATAAATCCAGTACCCTATTACTCAAACCATGATCTTGCTGTTATTCAATCCTGGTTGTGTGTATATAAAATTGTTTAAGATATTATTAAAGCTATTATTGGGATTTATCACAAAATGTCCAGAGTTCAACCGTTGCTACTTCCATTTTTTTAATTGAATAATTTTAGCACAAGTTATGGTGGGCTTTTGCTTCATCCATTTTTACCCAAGGGCCTTCATGTTAGGTAGTCTGATAAAGAAATAACTTGGACATCTCCCCAAAATTTAAACTTTTAGGATGAACTGGCTCTCTGAGAAAGAGATTCAGAGGTCAAGAGGTAATTTAATAGGTTTATTTTATATTTTCAGGCTTGGTGATGAGAAGTACAAGCCTCTGAAATAAATTTTTCTATATGAATTTAATGCTCTCCATTTTTTTAATGCCACCTGGAAAATTTATTTGCTTATCTTAGATGGTCACTACCAAAGATATTTTAGTTGGGTCTTGTTTGGTACATATACAACAATAACAACAACAAAGTCTTTATCCCATTAGGTGGAGTCGGCTACATGGATCACACGGCGCCATTGTGCTCTGTCAAAACCATAGATTTTGATATATTAAAAAAAAAGAAAATTATTTTGCAGATCAAAATGACTCTTATACCCCTACTTTAAAAATTAATACAAAAAGGATAGACATATTTTCTTTATGCCAAAGAATAGACACTGTTAAGCAGTGATAACAAAAATATAATTGACAGCACAAGAAATATTACTTTCAGTTAACTTTTCCTTGTCATGCTAAAGGGGGCACTAAAGAGCTTCTTTTCATCGAACAAATTTGAAGTTAATTCCTCAATATGTACATATTTAAATAAATGCTCTTTTTCTCTTGCAGTGGCCTTCCTTCTGGACTCAATTGTTTGCAGCAAAATTTTCCTTGTTTTCGTGGTGCTGGAATATGTAAGTATTTCTTTTAGCTCTGGTTTGCCATTACTAGCACCAATATATCAATATTTACTATAAAATCTATTGCAAAATGTACTAATCACAAGTTATAAATACTGCTTCTCATTCCTCATATTTTGAGCAATTCTCAAGTAAAAGTATCTAGTTAATATTAAAAAGGAAGAGTAATCTCACATAGCCTTTATGAATAGTATTACTGAGATTATCAAGGGTAGACCAAGACATTTTCACCTCTGAAACTCCAATAAGGCAGACTTATAAATCGTTATCTTTTCATTAATTGGCACCGAACATCTGCTTATATCTTTTTCAAGTCTTCCATTTATCCAAACTGCAAACTCGTTTTCAAGTTTGGACCAATATGATGCATACAGGACTTCACGGAATCCTTTACATTTGATACATTGTATGCATTGAAGGATGTTGACAAATAATTTTTCACGTCACTGGCTGACTAAATTGTTTTTATTAGATTCCAATTCAGCATCACTACTATTAGACTTCATTGACACATGAAAGTCTGCTTCTCTTCTATAAAACGTGCAAGAAAAATGCAAGCTCTATCAGAAGTCTATTAGGTCAAGATAATTACTTTATTTATTCATTGAAATAGCCCTCCTTAATGTTTCTATTCAGATTATGACTTTGCAATCAAGTGTGGTGGTCTTTCAATTACATCAACAGAAAGAATTACTTATGAAAGAGATAATGAGACACTTGGTCCTGCAACTTATTTTGTTACGGATAAAACAAGATGGGCAGTTAGCAATGTTGGGTTATTTACTGGGTCACACGATGCGCTGTACACAAGTTTTGTATCCAACCAGTTCACTGGTACTGTGGACCCAGAGCTCTTCCAGACAGCAAGGCTATCGGCTTCTTCGTTAAGATATTATGGCTTGGGGCTGGAAAATGGGAATTATAACGTTTCCCTCTATTTCGCAGAAACATCTATTCCAGATACTACTACTACATGGAAAAGTCTTGGCAGACGGGTCTTTGATATATATATGCAGGTGCGTATGATTTTATCTAAATGCAATGCTAGATGTTATAACGTAATACTAGTATCTAAATGGGAGTCACTAGCTTTCTCTGAGAAGCGCCCCATCTGTCTATTTATAGATTAGGTAAAGTAGAAGGATTAGTATATGCAGCGCAAGTCCAACCCACTAATCATTAGCTGACTGGTTTTAACCCAGCTTGCGCGCTAAAACTGTTCCTGCATTAACAGTATTTGTTGGATACACATCATTGGACTGCTCTTCTCTTGTCTTGAACTTTTGGAATGAATGACAATCTATTATAATGCATAAAAAGCATATGTTCTTGAATAAGATTTGAAGGAGGTTGAATAAATCTACAATAAGTACAGAAATCTAACCTTATTCATTTTGTCTGTCCATTTCTATAATATTCAAACATGCAATTACAAAAGTTAGGTTTCACTTAAAGTTTTCCTTAATCAACACACCATAAATCTAAGAAATAAAATGTCCAAGAGATATCAGGGGCATTCTAAAACAGCTTAAGTTTTTGCATTGAAATGGTCCTTGTCATGATGCATGGCATTTTTTGTTCCAAAGCCACTACATACATGAATTATTGAGGCACATTGGAACCTTAGACCTTTGGCTTATCATTATTGTATTTTTATCTTTTTTATTTTTTTGGGAAATTAATGTATCGTATCTTTTAATTTTAGAGGAATCTTGCTGGTTTTTGCTATTTGAAATCCCTGCCTTTTCCTTTTTCCCCTTATTTATGCCTCCTCCTTCATTTGTTTCCTTTTCTTTTGTCCCATTCCAGGGGAATCGTGTTTGGAAGGATTTTGACATAAAAAGGGAAGCTGGGGGTGCCTCTTTCAGAGCTGTCCGAAGGGATTTTCAGGTTAATGTGTCAGAAAACTTTCTTGAGATCCATTTCTTTTGGGCTGGAAAAGGGACTTGCTGTATTCCAGCTCAAGGTACTTATGGTCCTCTGATTTCAGCAATCAGCGCTACCCCAGGTAAAACTTAACAAAATAGTCAGCAGTGTGGAAGTTCAAGTATTGATGTATCAAAATAAAAAATGGTGATGTATGACCTGGATATTGTCTGCTTATGTTATGAATAGATTTCATTCCCAAAGTCAGTAACAAACTTCCAGGCAGTTCAAAGAACAGAACCGGTTTGATTGTGGGAATTGTTGTTGGTGTTGGACTTGCAAGCTTTCTGTCTGTTTTTGTGGTTTTCTTCATCATCCAGAGAAGAAAGCGTCATGGAGATGATGAAGAAGGTAAAAATGCTGTATATACCTGACTATCTAAATTGTCATTGTGCATTTTATTCAATATTATCTCAGATTGTAGTCAGTGATTGTTCATGCTGCAATTCATTAACTGATGGGACATGCCTTAATTTGTGTTTTGTCCATAATGACAGGACACTTGCCAGTTCCGTCAAAGCATTTTTCTATCATTTTGTGGGCTTTGCACCTAAACATTACCGAAAGATGAAAAGAAACATGAGTTCAATTCAACTTGAAAATCTAAACATGGAATTTCTGTTACCTTATTTCTTTTTTATCTTAATTTGTGGCAAAGTAGGATGTAGGGCAAGTTTTTCTACCAAAATTTATTAGAAAACATGGACAGCAACAGATTAAACCCTATCAGTTTCTCTTTCTGTTCATAACCTTGTTCATGTTTAATTTGCAGAGCTTTTAGATATTGATACAAAGACATACACTTTCAGCTATTCTGAGTTAAAGAATGCTACAGGTGACTTCAATCCCGACAACAAACTGGGGGAGGGAGGTTTCGGACCTGTTTATAAGGTGAATATTCTATGATGGGATATGGGATGACAATGCATTGCATGTAGTATGCCTCTTCATTATCTATGTTACTGATTGGATTTATAGGGTTGTATAAACAAATACTTTTAGGGCCTTACTATGCTGAAGATAAAAGTTTTTATTTATGATATAACAAGACAGGATGAGCCCTTGTTCAATCGAATAACCACTTCCTCTTTTTATGTCAGGGAACACTTAATGATGGAAGAGTAGTTGCTGTGAAACAATTATCTGTAGGATCTCATCAAGGAAAGAGCCAGTTCATAGCTGAGATTGCAACAATATCTGCTGTGCAACATCGCAATCTTGTTAAATTATATGGATGTTGCCTTGAAGGAAATAAAAGGCTTCTTGTCTATGAGTATCTAGAAAACAAGAGTCTTGATCAAGCTTTATTTGGTATGATGTCATGATTTTGTTAGCTTTTCTACTTCTTGTGTTTGTTCACGTGCCAGTGTATGTCTAAGTGTTGATCCGCCTTTACTTTTTGTTCATGTTTACTATTTTTACTATGTTTGTCACTTGCATGCTGCAGGAAATTGTTTAGCACTCAACTGGCCCACACGCTATGATATTTGCATGGGTGTGGCTAGAGGTTTAGCTTATCTTCATGAAGAGTCTCGGCTCCGTATTGTGCACCGTGATGTAAAGGCTAGTAATATTCTGCTTGATCATGAGCTTACCCCTAAAATATCTGATTTTGGTTTGGCCAAGTTATACGATGATAAAAAGACCCATATAAGCACCCGTGTGGCTGGGACAATGTAAGTCATAAAGACTTGATTTACTTGATCCTTTAGGTTAGATAGGTTTTATGCATGATTTATTTGTTTATGCTAACACTTGGATATTTTTGTTTTGATAAACTCTAAATAGTGGATATCTTGCTCCGGAGTATGCCATGCGTGGGCACCTTACAGAGAAAGCAGATGTGTTTTCCTTTGGCGTTTTGGCCTTAGAGATAGTTAGTGGGAGGCCAAATTCTGATTCAAGCCTGGAAGGAGAGAAGATGTATCTTCTAGAATGGGTATGGACTACCTCTCTGTTTCTTCTCATTGTTTGGATGCATTTTCAGTTTTCATACTCAATTCCTAGACAAAATTTTGGAATGTATTTTCAGTTTTCATACTCAATTCCTAGACAAAATCCCTTTTGTCTGGAACAGTTCTGAAGCATTCTTTTTGTCAAATTACCTTTCCATTCACTTCATCCCATATTCTTTAGCAGTGGCACAGAACGTAGGATCTTGTCCAATCTCCAGGCTCATGGTGCTGATGAGTCATGACATCATTTCATTCCCAGCTTTCCATTTTTTGAAAACTCACTCCTATCCTTACTCAATGGTGTTTCGTGTTAAACTACAGAGTGGGTGAACTGAATTTAAATTCCACTTTTGTTCAAAAAGACCTATGGGGAGAGGCATTCTGATCGCAAAGCCTTGATCCGGATTAATCGATTGCTTAGATAATTAGTAATAGGATCTAGAAAAAGCGTCGGACACAAGGTGGCCTAAAGGGTTATCCCAAAAAAAAAAAAAAAAAAAAAAAAACTCAACAGCTTAAAAGAAAAACGCATTCTTCTTTCATGTTCCAATGATTTCTGGGAGTTGGCTTAACTAGTTTTAATTATTTCTGGGTGGACAGGCTTGGCAACTGCATGAAAACAACTCTATACTTGAACTGGTAGATCCTAGACTATCAAAAGGTTTCAACGAGGAAGAAGTGAAAAGGATTGTAGGGATATCTCTTCTGTGCACTCAATCATCACCATCGTTAAGGCCGGCAATGTCCCGTGTGGTGGCGATGCTTTCTGGAGATATCGAAGTGAGCAGTGTAACTTCAAAGCCTGGATACTTGACAGACTGGAAATTTGATGATGTGAGCAGCTTCATGACTGGCTTGGCCACAAGGGGATCAGAGACAAGTCAATATAACTCATCCACAAGTACCAGCACTGTTAGTGTTGCAAACCATTCACCTGGAGATGCTTCTAAACCAATCCTTCGTCACATTATTAGTGAAGGTAGGTGAGAATTGATCGATCATATGCATGTTTTGTTTTTGGTTACCAATTCCTGTGAATAACTTCCACAAGAGAATGAGGTTGTGCTCCTAAATTCTGTCTTCAATTTTCTTCTTCCTACCCTTCATTGTTTATGTCATAACCTCTGCTTTCGAATGTATCGTCAGAAATTTTTAGCCTATTTATTTGTGACTTCATCCCTTGGTGTGTAAATAAAAAACTCTGATTCATCAATGTCAATATAAAATTTTTGAGAAATCGTATTATTTGTAAGCTATAAAATGTTGTTCATTTCTTAGGCTGTGGAATATTATATAGAAAAAAGATCTACTAGTACTAATTATTGGATCCTTGCAATTTTTACTGAATTGTAAGTCATTTTCTTAACTTTAAATAGGTACAACTCATTTTTATAATTTTAGCTATTTAAGACGTTAGTCCTTACCCAGGCCTCAAGAAATAATTTTAGTCTTTATACTTTGTTTCTTTTATAAAAAACATATATACTAATATTTTAAAATGTTAAAACTATAGGAATTAAATTTTAGCCCCATTAAAATTATAAAGATTGAGTTCTTTTGAGTAAAAGTTCAAAAATGGAATTTTAGCTGTGTTAAAAAACTCTACATGTATTTCAATTTCATTATGTTAGGAAACTCCGCAATATTTGCTTTTACCGGGAAAAAAACTGCAATATAAGCTCCAATGCCCCGTTCCTTGTATGCAAACTCCCTTCCTAATATTATATTAGTTGACTTTTTTATAAAACTTAAGAAAATTAAATAAATTATTTGAATATATATATATATATATATATATATATATATATCATTTTATTCTAAATTAATTTATCTAACTTATAAATAAGATTGATATATAATCTAATAGTACATAAGATATGTTATATAAAGGACCGGAGGGAGTAATAGCTACTACTACCTCAGATGCCTAATGTAAAAACTAGTGGGAGGGTTTGATTTAGTTCAAAATATAAGATTCTAGTCTATTTTATTTTTTATATTTATCATTTTTTAAAAAAAACTGATTTATCTAACTTATAAACTACTCCTCGGTATTTATTTAATTTTTATTAATCTTCTTAAATTAGATAAATATATTTTACAATAAGGACTCAAGAAGTAATATAAAATCTAATATTACACATAAGTATTTTAGAAATATCAAATCACATTTGTTGTAATTAACTAGGGAAATTTTTAGAAAAACACAATTAAAAATGTGAAAAGACAAATTACTTCTGCAAATTTATCAAATCTTAAGTTAGAATTGAAGAAGGAATCTATGATTTACAATTCTGACTAACTGACCAAAATGCCCTGAATTGAGGACACAAGTTTTAGAGGTCAATAACATCATTTGTATATATATTAACAACATCAGATTTTACATTAACGACTTTACTTTTATATTTAACTACTTCATATCCAAAAAAACTAGGGATAATTTTAAAGGCACAAATTTCATAGGTCAATAACAACATTGTATTTATATTAACAACATCATATTTTACATTCATGACTTTACTTTCATATTTAACAACTTTATATCCCAAAAATCAAAGACAATTTTGAGGGCACAAGTTTTAGGGGCCAATAACAATATATTTATCTATATTAACAACATTATATTTTACATTAACGAGTTTACTTTCATGTTTCACAACTTCATATCTCAAAAATCATGGATAATTTTGATGGCACAAGTTTCAGAGGTCAATAATAACATATGTATCTATATTAACAATATCTAATTTTACATTATATGTATCTATATGTATCAATAATAACATCATATGTATCTTAAAATATTGTCCTAAAAATATTTCAAAGTAGTGATGACACTAAAAAAAATACTTCAAGATATTGAATAATATTAAAAATTTATTTTAAAATCTTAAAAAAATATTTTAGAAAACTGACTGATATTAAAAAAATATTTTAGAATAGTAAATACTATTTTATAAAAAATAATTAGAAACTTGTATATTTTACACTAAAATCGTACAATTTAAAAGAAAATGATCGAATGGGACATGAGAGAAATAGGAAAGGAGAGAATCCCTATCCCTCTTTTGAGAGGCCCGGGCGTGAGTTTGTGTGCATGAAATTGTGTTTTATGTGAAAAAGTGTGCGCTTTGACCTTTATAAAAGAAAAAAAATATCAACTTTTTATTTTTAATATAAGATGTAATTAGAGAAGTGATATTATTTTTAAATATAAATCTATTTTTTATATTTATTAATTTTTTTAAACTAATTCTATTAATATTTTTTTAATAATAATTAAATAGGAGATGGAGAAATTAATAAATATGATTATGGTATTTTAAAAAATATATCATATTAACTAACTTAACTAAAATTCTTAATTTACTTAAATTCTGTAATTATATCTTATTAAAAATCAAAATAGTGTTATTTGACAGATAGAAAATAAATTTTACAATTTAGGGAGAGAGTCAATGGAGAGAGAATGTTTACTTAGAGGGACAAAAAAAATGCAATAAATGCAACTTTTCAATCACTATACATAATCTCTCTTTAATTATATATATAATCGGTAAAATATTCAGATTTGTTTTTGCATAATTTAAAACATAACATATATATTTCCATTAATATATTTTTCATTTCCATTACAATAACGTTGGGCTATTAATTATTGAACAAAACATAGGAGGGGTCAACACACAGAAACAGAGGAATCCAGAGAGAAACACAGAAAAATACTAGATTGTGATTTGACTGATTTCCGTGTGGCATAGTGATGGCGAAGAAAGCAGTGTTGATCGGATGCAACTACCCAGGGACGAAGATCGAGCTCAGAGGCTGCGTCAACGACGTGAGGAGGATGCACACTTGTCTGACTGAGCGTTATGGATTCTCCGATGACCATATCACCGTCTTGATCGACACCGATCGCTCCTCCGTCCAGCCGACCGGGAAAAATATTCGATCGGCAATCAAGAAGATGGTACGGTCGGCGGAGCCTGGAGACGTTTTGTTCATTCACTACAGCGGCCATGGCACGCGCCTCCCCGCCGAGACGGGGGAGGCCGACGACACCGGCTACGATGAGTGCATTGTTCCTTGCGATATGAATCTTATCATCGGTAACTTCACCTTCCCCTCCTCGTCCAATCACAAATTTCGTTGACAAATAATAATAATAATAATAATAATAATAAATTATACAGTACAATACATGGTTTTGGCCTGGTTTTATTATACATATCAATTAACAGGAAAAATGAGTACTAGATAAGAAAAAAAAAAAGGGGAAAATTTTAAAAAAATATTTTTTAAATTTTAAAATCTCGTTGATAAAGTCGTTAATGAGATTAATAAGAATGATAATGCAATTGATAAAATATTTTATTGTTAAATCATTTATTTAGGATTTTGAAGTTTAAATGATATTTTTTTAAAATTTTCTAAATAAATAAATAAATAAATGGTAAATTCATATTTCAACTTGGTGCCTTTGAAAATCTGAAAAGACCATTTTGTTTATTTTTTTTTTCTGGACCTGACTGTAATTTTTTTTATTAATATATTGTTTGACATTGATAATTATGTACGTATACCTACAAACATAATTTTCAATAATATTTATCAATTTATATCAAACAGTTGGATTATGGAGAAAATAAAAATAAAAGAAAAAATAGTTACTTTTACTTTTTACATCAAGAGGTCAAATTGATGCATTTTATTGCATAAATTTTTTTTGCCAACAACAGGTAACTAGCATAAATATCATTATATTACATATGTTTTACCGCTTACACTACGTATAAGTAACAAAAGAAATATGTAAATGTATTTTATATGACTAAAACAGCAATCGAAGTATTTTCTAAATTCTAAAATAAAAATAGAGCAAGAAAAAACAGGAAAAAGGCAGAGACAGAGCTACCCTTAACCTTAAGCTTCATGACAGAGACAGAAGCATCATAATTCAGTTGGATACCTTACAAAAACTAGCACTTTTTAAACATGTTAAAGGCTACAATGGCATATTTCAGAGTAATCACCAAAAAAAAGTAACAACATTTGAGTCAATGGGAAGGAATTTATTCTTATATTGAAAAAGTCATTTCTGTTCGACAATAAAGTTACCTGCAATTAGATTTGGAAATGCTTAAATCTAACCAATATCATATGGTTGTTATTAAACAAAAAAAAGAGTAATCACCAAAGAGAAACTTCTGTGAGCGGCATTACACAGATTCAAATAAATGTTTGTGTAAACAGATGAAGATTTCAGAGAATTTGTGAAGGAAGTGCCAAGAGGTTGCAGGATCACAATTGTAGCAGATTCATGCCACAGTGGTGGCCTCATAAGAGGTGCGAAGGAACAGATTGGAGACAGCACCAACACAAAGGTACAAGAACAAGGCCACCGCCACCACCATCATCATGAAGATTCAAGCTCTGGTTTTGGATTCAGAAGATTTCTTCTTCAAACAATGGAACAAGAAATTGAGTCTCGTGGAATCCACATCCCTTCTGCATTTCGTCACCGTAGAAGAAGACATCATGAGGAAGAAGAAGATGATGATGATGATGATGATGAAGGAAGGGATATGGAGGATGGCACTGTGAAGAACAGGTCACTGCCTCTCTCAACGCTGATTGAAATTCTCAAGCAGAAAACTGGGAAAGATGATATAGATGTTGGGAAACTGAGACTCACCCTTTTTGATGTCTTTAAGGAAGATGCTAGCCCTAAAGTCAAGAAGTTCATCAAGTTTGTCTTCAACAAGCTCCAACAACATGGAGGTATGTAAAATCATAACACACACAAAAATTATTTGTTTTATCTTTTATGGGGTGATTTAACATTGATTGGTTATCAAGTATCAATCTAGGTATATAATTCTCTAGTATTGGACAAAAGTCAAGTACTTAAGTATAATTCCTAAGCATTTATTAACTTGTTTTTTAATATGACTATTGAATTTTTGCATTATGATTGAGGATTGTGATTTCCCTTACCATTTCCATATTTTACTAATGAGCAGGTGAAAGTGAAGAACGAGAGGGTGGATTGTTAGAGATGATAGGAAGTCTTGCCTTGAAGTTTCTGAAACATAAGCTGAATGAGAATGAAGAGTATGCAGAACCTGCCATGGAAACACATGTAGCCAATGACCAAGAGGTAGTTAAAATACTTACTACTCCTCCTATCTTTAATATAAGACATATTTAGAAGTTGATCTTGGTCTTAAATATAAGACATAGTTTTCATATTTGTCAATCTTTTTTTAATTTACCCCCACTGATGATCCCTCAATAATAATCAAGGAGAACAGGAAATGAGAGAATTAAGGGAGATGAATAGGGTGTTCTAGACAATAGATATCATATTAACTAATTTAACTAATTTTTTTAATCTAATCAAATTAGGTAAACGTGTTTTATATTAAGGATCTTAGGAGTATCAACTTATCCAGTATTTGTCTTTTAATTAGATTAGATGTCAATCCTTTGCATTACAAGGAATATGAAATGAGTAATATGTAATAAGTCCCACGTCAAGGAACCTCACAAGTGAAGTGTGGTTGGTTTATAAGTTCAAAAGGCTCTCCTGTTAATAGGCTAGTCTTTTAGGATCAAGCTATCTCTTTAGACTTATGTTCATAACATTATACTGGAACTGTGCAACTTCCTATAGATATATAGCATGTTCTGAACATATGGTGTGTTTGGTTGTTTACAAGGTATATGCTGGAGCTAGAAAGGATAGTGTTGTAGATGAGGGAATTCTGATAAGTGGGTGTCAGAGTGATCAGCAATCAGCAGATGCGAGTCCTCCTGGGAATCCGGGAAAAGCGTATGGAGCTTTCAGCAACGCGATTCAGTTAATCATTCACGAGACTGATGCTCAACTCACTAATCAAGAACTGGTTTTGAAGGCGAGGAATCTGCTCAAGACTCAGGGTTTTGCTCAAGAACCTGGACTCTATTGCAGTAATCACCATCTTCATCGCACTTTTGTGTGCTAATCTGTGTTGGATCCTCCACGTTTTTCTACGCAATCTCACACTTGGTTTATTAGGGCGTTTTACTTGTATAATAATTCTGTGTTAAGTCCTACATGTGTATATGGTGTGTGTGTATTTCTTTCTTTTCAGTTAAACTTACACCTGGAGGTGGGAGGAAATCTCTATCAATACATTCTGTTTATTTTTTTAAGGATAAAGCTCTACACACTTGTCAACTTTAGAAGGATACCAAAAACGAAATCATAGTGCTAAACCGATTGAAACATACATGTTAACAAGGAATTGTAACGGTGGTATATACTTCAAAGTATTGCTTTGCATCTTATACAATGTGTTCAATATGTGTCAGATTATTGAAGGTAATATATTTCGTGGATTGCAACACTGGCTTTGTTTTGTAAATGAATTTTTTCCCTTCTTATAAACCTATTAATTATATCTTTATTATTATCATTTATAATTATATGGTTGAAACGAACAAACTCCGGGGTAAAAAAAAAAACAGTATAGGATATATCTTCGTCAATGACTTTCTTTAGCTCCCCAAAATGGAGAAAACATGGCAATATCAACAAATATGCAAGTTATCTTCCATTTTCCGAGTAGTTATACTCTATGATCTTGGCTTCATACTTGTGTTTGTGGTGAAGTTACTCTTCATTCTTTATTTAGTTGCAGAAATTTGCTTGTTTCAGAATGTCTACAAGATAGCCATTACCTTTTCGCTGGTCCAAGTGAAACGTACAGAATACAGATTGAGTTGTCTTTTTCGCCAAACATCTCATTTTGTTTTTAAAAACGAGTAAATTAACACTTGTTTGGCTAATTTAGTTCTTTGCACTCCAAGATCAGCAAATGTGCCGGTTAAGAAATTTGTACTCGTTAACATTAGAATGCTACTAATGCTAGATTGGCACAACAATAGAAGAATCAAATTGTTAATTTACTCTTTGGAAATGCTATTGTGAACTGAAAGTCTGATCGACTCTGTTGTTTCTTACACATAATGAAGATTGTTACATGGAGCAGAGACCAAATCTGAGTTTAACTAATCTAAGCATCTCAAAATAGTCAAAAGCTTAACATTACAATAAGCTTAACCTTGGGAATAAGAACATGAAAGCATAATGATCAATTGGAAGGGACATGGTAGTATTTGCCTTTACACATGCACCTATAAACAATAGGGCAGGACTCTGCAGAAGAGCACTTGAAGCTCACTATCACCCTCTTGCAGGGAAAGCATGCCCCACATGCATGAGAGCAATCAGGCAAGCTTGAACCGTACGGGTACATCATCTCTTCCTACAATTTACAAGGGAATTACTCTGTAAGTTACGTATATAAATAGTTGGAGAAATCACTATGAGGTCAAAGAGAAGAAATATAATCACATAAAAAGTCTCATAATAACTGAGAAGTATGTAATAACTA
Organism: Albizia julibrissin; assembly: GCA_037074505.1. Lineage (NCBI taxonomy): Eukaryota > Viridiplantae > Streptophyta > Magnoliopsida > Fabales > Fabaceae > Albizia > Albizia julibrissin. Next base: position 44,371,941 of record CM073486.1, read on the forward strand.
GTCTCGGTGTTAGAAATGACAACAGGTTCATATTGCTCACTTATTGTGAGATTTTTTGGTTATTTCATTTCTTCTTTAGAAACTCATGGTGATTTTCCCTAAATAATTTTATTATAATATCTGTTGGTGTTAGAGTTTGTCAATAATTTGAGTTAACTCTTAAACAAACTCTCCAGAATGAGCATTACTAAAACTTGAAAACTTATATTAGCAAGACATCATTTCAGATTCATTTAGATACATAAACAAACTGTTAGAAACAAACCTTATCTCTAGTTGCAGCTTTCTCTTCTTGCAGGCTTTCAAATGTATCTGTAAAATGGAAAGGAATCTTATCACGTTCCATGAATATACCAAAAGGCTCCTTAGACTACCCAATCTGGTATTTGTTATATAAATTTGAAGTGGCAATAATGTTATGGCATTATATTTGTATATATGCATAAACTTGCATATTTATATAGATAATAGCATTCAGTATGCATGCAGTTACGTTAAAGAAGAAACTAGAGTAACTGAGGTTAGTACTAAATTCAAACTAAAGAAGATATAATACATACCATGATTATTACCCATCTCTCTGAGGCTCCAACCATTGGAAAATACAACAAAGATAATCAGAAGTAGGAAATATTTGTGGATTCCAAGCCGGAAAAACTTCATATTTTGCAGTTGTGTAGACAAAAAACCACTATGGAAGATGATTGTGTTGTATGAATATGACTGAAGAAGCTGTGAAGTGGTTCTTATAAATGTTTAGCTGGAAGGTACATCTGCAGTATTTCACATGATCCACGGCCATGTTTTGAAGGTTTCACATGTTTTGTTGAGTCATGGGAAATTAAATGGAACTAGCTAGGCATTATGACTCAGAAAGATATTTATGAACTTCAGTTATAACAAGCTGCTTTATTTGATATATATAATTATTGTACTCAAGCTGTCTTCTTGCCAAAGCATGTTTCCTTGTTTATCGCCACTCTTTCACAGTCTCACCTGTCTTATATTTGCAGAAAGATGAGTTAAAAAGGACGAGGAGAAGAGGGTAATTTTAAATGAGGGAATTCAATGAAATTTATTTGGCAAGAGCTTGCTTTGTGTGTGTGTGTGAATGAGTTCACAAGTAGGTTTTGATTAAACTTTTCTGTGAGTTCTAACGGGAGTCATACATGCATGGTACTCCTATATCGGCCACTGAAATATTTTCAGGAGAGACTTGTGTAGATTTTAAATATGGAGAATTGTCTATACATATTTATTTAATAAATTAATTATTAAATGAGATCTTGTGTGTGTAGAAGATCTTCTTTTATATTCAAACAATCTTTTTTATGTGATATTTATTTATGTTCAAACAATCTTCTCTCGTATGCAAAAGATCCTCCCTTAAATGATTTCAAGTCATATTTGGTAAATAAATTTCTAATGAGGTATTTATAGACAATTTTTCCTTTTAAATATTATAAAGAATACCGAGAAAGTCACTATGAGGTCAACAAAAAATCACTCAGCAAATTAATAATATGTAATAATAAGTTTTAATATAAGAAATAATAATACATCCATATTGTATTTTTTCTTTCTTTAGGACTTCGAAGTAATTTTCCTAAGACTATATACAATGTTGATAAAACTTGGAACAATTAGTGTAATTCACTCTAACTCTTTATCATGAAGAAGGAAATTTGAAAATGGAGTTGTTGTGTGATGAATTAAAGTTTGGAATGAGTCATAAAAGAAGCTGGAAAATATTTTTAAAAAATGAAAGAAGGAAGAGCAACAAGAGAAAAGGGGACCGGGAAAGCATTGAAGAGGGTGTCTGTTGTCTGACATAGGCGTGAAGTGAGGTGTTTGGAATGAATGAACTTGTTGATTGTACTATTTTCTTCTCCTTTGTCTTTTTCGTTTTTTCCCCATTTTCCCCTCTCTTTCTCTCTCTTTTTTTGCGCCAAGAATGCTTGCCCTCTTTAATGGAACTGAAATACTCCATTATATATATAATATAAGATATATTTTATCTAATTTAATTAAATTAAAAAAATTAATTAGTATAACATCTTTTTTAAAATATCTTAGTGATTTTCTTTAATTCTCTCATTCACTCTCTTTCTTAATCATTTGTAAGAAAATATTAATAAAGGTAAATTAAGAACATGTTAATAAATATAAAAACTATTTTTATATTTAGAACATAGATCAACTCCTAAATATGTATTATATTAAAGACCGAAGTGGGTAACAAATAAGAAATGCATTCATTTTGTCTCTGATGGTTCAAACTAAAATTATATTAGCCACATTTAGAATTACTTTTTAAATTTTTGTCACAAAATACTATTTTAATATAAGTAAAATTTAAAATAAAATTAATCTTATAATTTATAGCTGCTATTATAAAAAAATATATTATATAAAAAATAAATTAAAAAACTTTAAATTTAAATCATAAAAAATATTTGCTAACAAAATTATAAAATATAATTTAGACCGTTCAAGTCTCATTTCATTTTTTTTGTGTGATTCAACAAATATATTAAAATTAGTTAAAAAGTAAAAAATGTGCTTCTCTTTTCAAACATGCTTTTACTTGTAAGAGAGAAAGCGAGCTAGAAAAAATAGAGATAAAAAAGATGAATGAGAATGTAAGGAAAAAATTATAATGAGAGAAAATAGAAATTAATTAGGGTAACATTAATAAAATTGCATTCAAGGCTCAAACAACTCCAAAAATGAATCTTTTAAAAGGAATGTTTGAAAATTTACATCTTATAGAAAGCAGGCATTCACATTTAAAGTTTAATTTTTGCAAAATCGAAAAATACATATAAAAAATCAATTTCAAATAGTTTTTGCAAGATTTGATTTGCAATTTGTAAACTAAATAACAAGCCAGCAGGTAAAACTGTAAGGTGCATCTTTAATTTAAACTTTATGCAATGTTTTAACTTGATCCCATAATTTTACAAACTGTTTTTTTTCTCCCTCTTCTCCCATCTCCTCTTTTTCTTTCTTGCCTCTTCTCTCTTTGTTGGTTAATCAAATAATATTGACTAGTTCTTACGCCCCTATCGTGTAAAAAAAAAAAAATTTGAACTCACAACATAATGTTTAAAAAAATTTAAACAATGAAATTGGTAACATTAGACTACAAAGTCGAGTAATTAATTATTTCAATTAAATTTATCTTTTTGGATAATTCTTACTTGTTAGCAAAAATAAAATAAAAATGAAAGAGGGCAATTATTATGTGAGAAAAGGAAAACGGATATGGAAATCTGGTACATAAAAAAGGGGAATTGTAGCGAGTTTTCAAATAACAGACTTAATTTACTAATAAATCTTAATATTAACCGAAGAGCAGATAATAACAAGTTCTAATAAAAAATGATAATACATAACTTATTATTGAGACTTCTCAATAAATTAAGTCCATTCTTTAAGAACTTGTTGTTATTTCCCTATATAAAAACGCTATAAAAAACAAAGGAAAAACTGCAACTATATTTTAATTAACATATTGACAATTAAGTCTCTCAAAATCATCAAATTAAGTGAAGTTTCAAGAGACCTGGGTGTTATTAATTTCAGACATAAAAGTACAATATTGCCCCTATGTTAGTATTAATAAACTTAGAATAACCGATGACAAGTTTAGAGCATTTAATGATAGTTAATTGCATGTTGGGTTTGTGATTTATGTTATTGTATCATTGAGTGTATGGGAGAGTATGAATTTCTGCTGAGGAGATTGTGCTATATTTTTGTGTGCTTGGACAAGGATAAATGAAAAGAATAGAGCTTTTATATGTCTAAAACCTCTGTTATGCAATTTCAAAATGTATTGTTAATATAGTTCTCTAAAGTTGTTTATATTAGTCATGTAGTTGTTAATAACAATTTTGTTTTGCTCAGTGACAAAAAATATAGTGAATAGTTGAGTACATATGAAAAGTGTATATTATATTTCTGCCTTTTCTGGCATCTAGGGGGACAATTTTTAAATGGAGAATAAAATGATTTATAATATGCGGGGTAGCGTTAGAAGTAATATAAAACCCATAAAAAAAGGTACTATCTATATGAGGAGTTGAGAATAATTATAGTATTAATTGTTAGAAAAAAATAGAATTTCTATGAAATTCAAGTTGACCTTTGATGCAACAATCTTTATCAACTTTGTAAATGATAAAAGAGTAAAACATTTTATTAAATTCAATAGAAAAATTGGTCATATGTATGTAGGAGAGAATGTATATAACAATACATAACTAATAAGGGATAGTGCAAGAAATGAACAATATTTGTAAATTATATTTACCTTTTGAATTAATATTTTCTTGTAGTTACTTGTTGCAGTGTAAGTTGTTATTGAATATTCTAAACTTGTTATTGAATTTGTTACTACTAACAAAAAGGTAAAATTGCATTTTATGTTTATAATTAATAGCATCTAAGGTCTTTTCAGATTTCAGTGTAATTTAATCATTTCGAGGAATTTAGTTATCATTAAGTCTGTTAATTAAGATATGATTATAATCTCTTTTTTTTTTTTAAAAAAAAGGAAATATGGAAATCCGTACAATTAGAAAAAATCCTTCAATTTCAGATTTTTTTTTTTTTTTTTTTTTTTTTTTTGCCAATCAATTTCAGATTTTCTTGCTTTTCCTTTGCCCCGCTAACGCTGCTGTAAGCCCTAATTTGAACATCCATGTAATGTTTCTTATTCTTCGATTTTCTGCTCCGTCTGAGAAATTGCGCCTCTTCTCTCTGGTAAAGGTAGCTTCTTGATTTTGGATCTTGGATCAGTGGTTTCTATTCGAATTTGCATCGCGCTTATGGAATTCTTCTTGAATGCTGAAAGGTAGCTTTTTTAACTTATATTATTGTCAATGTACGCGTTCATCTGCCCTTTTTTCTCTTAATTTTTAATTCCATTTGGGAGGGTATGAATTTTGGACTTCTGCCCACATCTCACTCGGTTCTAACCATCTGAGTGTCGTGGCTTTTAACTTGAGTTACGTTTCGAAGAAAAATGTGAGGGAAATTAGGGTTTCAATTGATGGTTAAATTTAATGTATGTAAGAAAGGATATTCCTAAGCGAGGAGTTTGACATGTGTTACTAGGTATGGGATATTGATTTCTTTTTGGTACAATGAGACGGTGAATTTGAAGCTGCTTTGTGGGCAAGTTAAATTCTTTGAATGCTGGTCATACACAACGATAGAGGATTTTTTTCAAATATTCATTATTAGCTTCACATCCTTTCTCCAACAAGCTCTGTTGCTGATGATGGGTTAAAAAAGGGAAATAATGTATAATAGTTGAAAATAAGAAAGAAAAATGGTTAGGAAGAGTACAGTCAATTTTTCCCTTCTGTCTTGTTTTATACCTTGTAACAAGTCCCTCATGTTACTATGGGCTGATATGACCTATGAAAAAAGGATAATAGCCAGTGTTGTCAGGCTTCCTAAATAATAGCAGCCTGTGATATTTGCTTTCCATATTATTAGTTTGAAAAAGAAAGTCTCATTGGAGTTCAATTTTTTAGTGGAAGTAAAATGATCTTCTTCTTTGGCTTTCTTGCGGCTTTTATATGAACTAAGTATTAAGTATTATAGTAATGGATTTTAGATTTTATTTTTCATCTCTTTTTCCCTGTCAGTTTCATGTTGATATGGTTTTTTCACGAGTAATAAAGTAATGGTATTCTGGAGCAATTTATATAATCTACTAAAGACATAAGCTTCAATGGTCGTCTCTTGGAAGCTATGCATTTGTTACCTTTGGGGATGGAAAAAATTGTTGTATAAATGTGGTTTGGATAAGATGGTTTATATAGTGTATTCACTTTTTGTCTTAACATGTTAGTATGGCTATATGCAATGAAATCTTTAGGTCCTGTTGTAACCATTTATGAATAAATTAACCACTCCATTCATATGGTTTTTCTTTTTCTTCTGGGAAGATTCAGAGGCTCGAATACTTAATTTAGAGTTTTCTCCAGTATTTTGTTTGGTATGGCAATGCTGTATGATGAAGTGATGGAGTTCTGAGAAATGTTATGCTGAGCTGTCATTACTGGTCTGGAACTTTTTCTTAATAAGTAATAATATTTATCACTTTATTTTCCTTCTTGTTAACCCTTATCTAGTATGCTTGCCTCTTAACAATGAATTCTTTAAATTGGGGAAGTAAGATGTTGCAAGTGATATGCCAAGGTTTTTCCTTAAGTAATGAACTACATTAATTGTAACTTAAGTTTATATAAAGAGCTCAAGTTATGCTTCACTTAAATTATGTTAATGTTAGACATACTTCATGCCTGAAACCTTTCTACTGTTGAGACTTGAGAGTGTTTGATGTGGACATCTAATGGCAACCAATAATAATCGCTTTAAGAGATCATATTTGGATGGTCATTTAAACTGGAGGACTGCCAATTTCTTCTACTAAAATTGGCTGTCTGAGAACCGATCATATATGAACTTGATATTTTCCAAATTACCTTGAACTCTTGATGGTGAGAAAATTCTTAAAGTCAGTCAGCTATAATGTTATATCAAGATGTCTGTTTATAGGAGAAGATACTGATAAAGAAATGTGACGGACTGTATGCTACCATTTCGTTTAACTGACATCATTAGGGATATTTTTGTTTTTTTGCTGCATATGAATTGTGTCTCACCAATGTAATCAATGGACAGGGAACAACTGGATCTTTGTTCTTGATCATCACATTGTGGCACTACGTTCATGTACAACAGCCTGAGCAAATTTAGTCATTTATGAACTTATGGCTGGGTTTTTGCCTGGTGATGTCCCTTGTAATGGAACACATGGTTTCCACAGACAACCTGAGATGTCAGAGGATGGCCTTGGTTGGTATTTTACAAGGAAGGAGATTGAAGAAAATTCACCATCCAAACGAGATGGTATAGATTGGAAGAAAGAGACCTACTATCGCAAATCTTACTGCACATTCCTACAAGATTTAGGCATGAGACTTAAAGTGTGAGCTTTTCAATATTTTTAAACAATATTTAGGTGTCTATCTTAAATGCATGGGTTACTTTCGTGTTAGTTTATGATTTATATTTATAATGCCTCATAGTATCTTTCTTTTCTCTTTTTAGTCAACTAAGGTATTGGCAGTGGCACAAACTTGTTTAATTGATTGAAAAAGATTTTGTTGATAAGAATTGGAAAAAAAAATAAAGATTACAACTGTGGAAAACAGATGGCTATTTAATTAGTTATCAAGCCATATGTTTTTCTACTTAGCAGAAGTTAGATTGCTCTTATTTAACGGTTGCTTTTTCTTTCTAACCTAATAATTAGAAAGAGTGTGGCAACACCTTGTTCTGTTTGGAGCTAGCTAGTTTGTCCACTGCACTGATTAGTTGTCTATGGGGACACCAGATTGAATTGTTTACCAAAAGTCCAATTCACGCCTTTATTATTATGATGGTAGGGCTACATCAGCAATGTTTTATTCCCTGTGGGAGCTGTGGAGAGCTTATGTATTGCATGTCCAAAATTATATGTAATTTTGTATGTGTCTATGTTGCCAATTGTTAAAAGTCTAGGGAATTCGGTGATTAGCAGTAGTTTTTGACTTTCTCTTAGATCTCCTTTAATCACTCCATTTTTCCTCTCTGTCTCTCCCGTCAATCACTTGACCTCTTACTCTGTTTTCTCAATATATATACTTTGTAATCCTCTCTTTTTTGTTATATCAATCAATGAAATGAGTTCTATAATCAATATGGTATCAGAGCACTCTCCAAAACGGCTGAAAATGGCTAAAACAGTATTGAAACAGGGAGTTTCGAGAAAGAGAGAGGGACGGACGGTGAAGCTCAAATACCAATGACGACGGCGAGTGAACTTGCACTGCTGGCACAGGGAGGAGTAGAAACCGCAGATCGACGGAACCCAGAAGAATGACGCCTATCTAAGCAGCGTGTGGCCTTCACGCGCCATAGTGCTTCCGGTGCGTGAACCCACGACCACCACAGTCACCGGCACGTAGACCCCATGCGCCGTCATCCACAGTGTTTTCCAGTGACCTTTCTAGAAATATGAATCCCTCATAATTTCCTCCTCTTTTTGGCTCTATTCCTAGAAATCCAACTCAAACCGAGGGTACTCTAAAGGTACTCATGTCCGGTACAACCCTTGAAGCACAAGACTCATCTTCCACCTCTTATTCTTCTACTACTAGTAGTACTAGAACTTCCCGATAGTTAGATTATGGCCATAAACCATAGGTTTAATGGAAGAAACTATCTCCAATGGTCCTAAACAGTGCTGAGATATATTCGTGGCAAGCGAAAGGAGAAATATATCAATGGAGCAGCATCTCAGTCTGCTCCAACTAACCTAAATTTCGACACATGGTTTGCTGAAAACAATCAAGTTATGACTTGGTTGTGTAATTCTATGACTGATAACATCAGTGAAGGTTATTTCCTAGCAACCATTGCAAAAGAAATTTGGAATGCAGTAAGATGAACCTACTCTTCTCTTGATAATACCGCTGCCTTAATCCACTTGAAACGGAAACTTTGAGATTTGAGGCAAGCTAACTTGACAGTTTCTGACTATTATAATGCCTTGCTAAAACTATGGCAACAAGAAGATCTTCAAAGTACAACCATGGGAGACTGTCAAAGATGCTTATTTATATGGGACAATAGTCGAAGATGGAAGAATATATGGCTTTCTCCTTGGACTCAATGATTCTTTTGATGAAATAAGAGGCTGAATCATGGGATTAAAACCTTTGCCACACCTGATTGACGTAGTGAACCATGTGTAGTTCGAAGAAAGCAGGAAACTTTTAAATCAAAGCAGCACAAGTTCATTTGAGAGGTCATCCCTTGCAGCAAAACAACCACAAGAAGATTGAAGAAATATTAAATGGTGCAATTATTGCAAGAAGGGTCACACCAAAGAAGAATGCTGGAAGCTAGATGGAAAGTCACCAGTAAGCAAACAAAGCCATCTCACTACTACTGAGCTAGAGCTTGCAAATGCCAATTCCCTAAGCCAAGAGGAACAACAAATGCTCCGCTGGCTATTAGGCAAGCAAAATAAGTCCAACTCTATACCAAGTACCAACCTAGTACAATTAGGTAATTCTATTATCACTCTCAACGCCTACGAACTAGTGAGACTGATTGGATTATTGATTCAGGAGTAACTAATCACATGACGTGTAATCATATGCTATTTACAACTCTCAAAATAAGCCCTGAGAATCTGAGTCAAAATTGCTAATGGCGTGTGCACCACAGTTGAGGGAATTGACACAGTTATGCTCTCTAATTCTCTAAGAATTGACAATGTCTTATATGTGCCCGAACTTACTTGCAATCTTGTATCTGAGTAAATTAACTATACACACAGATGTACTTTTATGGCATTGTCGCTCAAGACATCCTAGTTTTGATTATATGAAACATGTGTTTTCAAGTTTATTCAATAAAAATTCTATTCTTTTTCAATGTGAAGCGTGCCAATACGTCAAACAAACCCAATCATCTTACTCAACAACCACACACACCCTCAGCCCCTTTCCAACTCATCCATAGTGATATATGGGGTCCAGCACGAATAAAAACCCTAACCAATGAAAGATGGTTTGTCACCTTCATTGATGATCATACTAGAATCACATGGGTTTACTTAATGAAGGACAAAGCTGAAGTCGCCCAAGTTTTCCAACGTTTCTATACCTTTGTAAAAAACCAATTTCAAACTTCCATTAAAGTTCTCTAAAGTGACAATACTAGAGAATATTTAAGTTGCACCTTTAAAAGATTTCTTGATCAGCAAGGAATTCATCATTTAAACCTCCTGTCCTTGCACCCCTCAACAGAATGGGGCTGCTGAAAGAAAGAACCGCCACTTATTTAGAGGTAAGTAGAATGTTACCAATGGAACGTAATGTACCAAAGGTATATTGGGGTGATGTAGTCCTTATTGTTGCCTATTTCATCAACCGAATACTCTCCAAAGTCCTCAAATATGCCACTCCCATCCAAACATTCCTCGCCATCTTCCCTAATTGTCCTCTCATCAATCCATTACCCTTAAGAGTGTTTGGATGCATTTTCTTTGTTCATACACATGATGGAAGCAAATTTGATACTTGTACCTTGAAATGTATATTCCTTGGATATTCATCTACTCAGAAAAGGATACAAGTGTTATTGTCTTACCTCAAAGAAACTGTTAGTTGTCTCCAAAGATACTGTATTCTATAAGGAGGATGCCTATTATCCCAAATTACCCATTCAGGGGGAGCACTTAGATATTGAATGGCTAATTTCATCTGAACCATCACCATTTCCCAATTCTCCTACTCCCAATACCTTACCAATCCCATATACATTATCCTCATCCCCACTTGAACATGATCAGCCTACTGTTTCAACCAACCAACCTGAACCTATACCTAATGAATTGGAAACACAGGTTGAAATCAATTCTGGGGAAGATATAGGAGGCAGATCAAAAAGAGAACCCAGACAAGAAGCAGACAATGGTAGAAATGTCCTTCCACTCAAAGGAACGACCATAACTCTGACCTAGGATTAGATCGTGAAGAAATGGGATGGCCTATTGCACTGAGAAAAGGGGTAAGATCTTGTACTCAACATCAAATTCAACAATTTGTCTCATGGTAATGTGTATGCAAGGATGCGGAACTTTGTTGTAAGCAGTGCACATCTCAAGATTCTAAATACCTTCCAACAAGCTATGGCTGATCCAAATTGGAAACAAGCTGCAGAAGAAGAGTTAAATGCACTTGAGGAAAGTAAAACTTGGGAAATCATAGCTTGTTCCACAGGAAAGAAACCGGTAGGATGCAAGTGGATCTTCAACCCAAAGTTTAATCCAGATGGAAGTATCAACAAATACAAAGCTAGACTGGTTGCAAAAGGATATACTCAAACTTATGGGATCAATTACCAAGTGACATTTGCTCCGGTAGCTAAATTCAACACAATTCAAGTATTGTTATCAATTGCAGCCAACTTAGATTGGTCATTACACCAGTTAGATGTCAAGAACGAATTCTTGAATGGTGACCTAAAAGAAGTCTACATGGAGGTACCCGATAGACTTCTGGCTCCAAGTGATTTAGTATGTAGGCTTAACAAGTGGTCGAATGAGGTACTTCTTGGGTATGGAAGTAGCAAGATCCAAACATGGCATTAACATGTCCCAGTGAAAGTACACCCTAGATTTACTGCATGAAATAGGTATGTTAGGAGCACAACTTGAAGGAACACCTATGGAATAAGGTTGTCATCTAGAGATTAAACCAAATTGCGTCCCAGTCAACTTAGATCGATATAGAAGACTTGTTGGGAAACTTATATACTTAACCCATACATACCCAGACATTAGCTATACAGTCAAAATAGTAAGTCATTTCATGCACCAGCCACAGGAAGAACACATGGCTGCTGTGTATAGAATCCAAAGCTATTTGAAAATTAATCCTGGAAGAGGAATCTTCTTCAGAAAAAGCACTATCAGAAATATTGAAATCTACACTGATGCAAACCATGCTAGAGATAGGGAAACAAAGAGGTCAACCTTAGGATATTGCTCATATGTGTGGGGAAATCTAGTTACATGGAGAAGCAAGAAACGAACTGTGGTTTCAAGGAGCAGTACAGAAGCAGAACTCAGAGCTGTTAACAAAGGAGTATGTGAGGGACTTTGGGTTATTAGGCTATTAACAGAATTGGGAATTCTATATGAAAGACCTATGAAACTTTGGTGCGACAACAAGGCCAGTATTGAAATGACAAAGAATCATGTTTATCACAATCAAACAAAGCATGTTGAGATAGACAGGCACTTTATTAAAGAGAAAGTTGAAACAGGCATCATGAACCTAGCCTATATACGATCTGCAGATCAGATTGTAGATGTAATGACAACACCACTAAGCAAAACAAAATTTGAAAGATTTTGGTGCAAGTTGGGAATGAGTGACATATACTTTCTAGCTTGAGGGGGAGTATTAAAAGTCAAGAGTGAATTCGGTGATTAACAGTAGTATTTGACTTTCTCTTAGATCTCCTTCAATCACTCCCCATTTTTCCTTTGTCTCTCCCCTCAATCACTCGACCTCTCACTCTGTTTTCTCTATATATATACCGTTTAATCCTCTCTTTTTTGATATATCAATCAATGGAATGAGTCTATGATCAATAAATTAGCTGAGATATGTCATGTTTATAGCTAATCAAGCAAAAAATAATTAAATAGCAGTGAAAATCTGTAACTTAGTTTATCTTGATATTGATCACTAGATTTGATCTTTATTTTATTTTGATGCAGACCTCAGGTAACCATTGCTACAGCAATAATTTTTTGTCATCGATTCTACCTTCGTCATTCCCTTGCAAGGAACGATAGGAGGGTGAGTCTGAATTTTGTTTTAGTAAATTCATGTGGTCATTGTTATATTTGTGTGAACTCTTAAGTAAAAATCTCTTCTTTTGGTGTAACTAGATACATTTCCCCATGTCAACAAAAATAGCAAGAATAGTTCACCAAAAAAATAAAAATAAAAAAAATAGTGAGAATAGAAATTGTATGGAGTCCAATGAAATGTGTCAAGAAAGATTGTAAGAGTAAAAGAATTGTATGAAGCCCAATGAAATGTGTGATGAAAAATCATAAGAATAAAGAAACATTGTGAGATTTGAGAGCAGCCACAGTTTTCATGACTCATGAATGGTGTTGCTCCTTATATCCAATATCATATATTGATTAAATTAGTGCAGTTAGGAAATACGTTGATTGGCAGGTATAGCATCATAGATACACCCTTCATCAGAGTCAATGAATTTGCTTATAGAACCTTGTGTTTTGTGAAGTCTACACGATAATCAATCTACCCTTAAAATCATTGGCATGCTTGAAAAAAAAAAATATCTTTGCATCAATCAATATTTAGGTAACATTGCTGTAAGTCTTCCATAGCAAACTTAATGTTATCCTAACATGAGAAGAATATATATGTATACACACACACACACACATATACGAGAGTATCAAAACTAGCAAAAGCATCAAGGGCCCGTTTGGTATGTTAGAAGAGATTTTGATGGAAATGGGCGTGGAAGTGGAGATGGATATAGGATTTAAAAACGTGTGGCATGATTATGGAAATCATATACAATTTTTATTTATTGAACAGAACGGAGATAATATTGCTGTGTTTATTGAACTGGGGAGAAGAGTGATATACTACTTGGCCAGAGTTTGTGTATAGCCAAGAGCGATTAATCTGGGGTAAATCTAATTCCCATAAAATAAAAGTAAATAGTGAAACAATATAACAGCAGGAAAAGCAATAATAATCATAGCAGAACTGATAGGATATGTAATCATAGTAGGACAAATAAGATAAGTGATGGGATAAATGAAACACATAGGGGTGGGCCTGGGCCTCTGGGCTTCCAACATTATTATATTGTATATATTTGTATATTCACCATATGGAATGACCAGTATACCTTGCACCAAAAAAAAAAAGAAAGAAAGAAAGAAAGAAAAGCTCTCCTACCAGATGGCATAATACAAGTGAAGAGAATTCAATAAATCCTTTAGTAGTTGTTTTCTAGCTGTTGAAATGAAAGTCGAGGCAGATATCCTATTAGTTCAATGAGTCTGGCTTGCTCCTAATTGGTATGAGACACAAGTTTCATCTTTATATTTGGCCCTAAACAAATTCATCCTTATTGCATTTCAGTCCGGGGTTTAATAGCATAGGGAGGTTTGATTTATTACATGATACATTGAGGATTTTTTTTTTGTTCTTTCATTTTCCAACGTACTTAGTGGTCATTGACTTTTGATCTGTGGCCTGGTGGCTATATACTGTACTTGTTTGGAATAGCGATTAAAATCTTTAAAAGCAATTTTTCAATCGTGATTTACGGTATACGAGGTAAGTAGATGAAAAGGCTTTGTCTCAATTTACGTGAAAATCACTTATAAGCTGAAATTAAGCTATCCCAAACAAGCAAACTGTATCTCTAAGACATGGGAGTCTTTGTGTTGTCGGTTTGAACCATTAAGTGTGCTAAATGGATTCCTTCTCAAAGATCTAGGTGAAGTATCTTACGGTGCAATCTTTAATCAGGTAAGGGTACAATATAATGCTCTTTACTCAGTCAAATTCTTAATGATCATATACATGAACGAGTTGGAGTGGCATTTATTGAGAAGAAAATGGTAGAAAACAGTTTAAGGTGGTTTGGACATGTTTAAAGAAAGCCATTAGATGTGTTGGTGAGTAGGGTTGCTCAAGTAGTATGAAGTCCTCTAAAGAGAGGTAAAGGAAGACCGAAGCAAATATGCTGAGGTTATAAAGTGAGATCTTTTGGTTAATAATCTATCCAAAGATCTGTTTTACGATAAAGCATAATCGTGCTATGTGGTCCATGTAGCCGACCCCACCTAGTGGGATAAGGTTTTGTTGATGCTGCTATCTATTTATTGAGGTTGTTGGTTGGCAATATGCGAATGATGTAGTAAACTTGTGCTTGGACTTTTGTGCTTGTTCAGCGTATTTAGCTATCTCAATTATAGTCATACTATGATGGGGGGAAAAATCTTTCCATGATTTGATGTTTGTAACTTGTTAAGATGTTTCTGTTTATGCATTATTAGTATTTTTTAGAAATTTGGTGTGTTTGGACTGTGTTAGTATTTCTATTTATGCTCATGTGTCTGTGTTTGTGTGCATGCACACATATATTGAACCATAGTAGCATGTAAGATTGTAAGTGTCTCATGAGATTTAATCTAGTAGGACTTGAGTCGGTTGACTGTCATTTGTAGTAAAGTTGCTCTTATGTCACAGATAATATTTTGTGAAGGTTTGCTTCTTGTATGTTGGGCTCTATTTTTGTATTAAAAAAATTGCCTTGCCACTTGTTTGAGCTCTTGGTGGGTTATTTAGATTATTGATAATTGCTAACCGAGAAAAAGATTACTAATCTTATGGTCTAGCTCTCGAATGAGTTTCAAACAATCCATTGTCTGGTTTCCAATGTTTGCAATTAAAGTTTACCGTTGGTGTTTTCTTTTTCCTTATCTAAAAATTCTGCATCAAAGATCACCTTGTTCTCTTAATGTCTTTAACTCCTGCTATCTTCCCCTACCCTGCACACTTCTTTTACCTGGAACTTTGAGTTCATTCTCATATCCATTCTTGTGTTATTATTGTGTCTGTGTAAGTCATAACAATCTGTGTTATTCTTCATGCTAGTTCATGTTTATGCACTCGTGGTTTGAGGTAAAATAGTATAATACATGAGATATAATATTTATTGGAATAATGATGCTAATTATTAATTTCTTCTACAGATCATTGCAACAGTGTGCATGTTTCTCGCTGGGAAGGTTGAAGAAACTCCTCGCCCTTTGAAAGATGTAATTCTTGTCTCGTATGAAATCATAAACAAGAAGGACCCTGTAGCAGCTCAAAGAATCAAACAAAAGGTATTAGCTTGGAGTCCCTCAAGTCTGCCTCGTGCTTTTGTATCAGGCAATCTCTTGTTTTATTATTGAATTGCCTATTTCAAAATTATTTGTTCAGGTAAATTTGTTTGAATTAACTACCTGTCACTTTTTGCTAATTATTGTATGCTCAATGAGGAGTTTAGTACCTCCCAGAGTAGGCTGATGGAAACATCAGTTTTGACGTGCAAGTTAAAACTGCAAATTGAAATGGCTGGATTTGTCTTTGTTCTCTATTATATACTTCTCATTTTAGTTTCCTGGTTATTTCTTCCAAATTTATTCTGATTTTTTTTTCTTGTTCCAGTGATGTGGCTCTATTTATTATTTTTTTTGCTTATGCAATTTCTCTGTACTTCCAATTATGGTGCAGGAGGTATATGAACAGCAGAAAGAATTAATCTTAGCTGGAGAGAGGATTGTTCTTCAAACTCTTGGTTTCGATCTTAATCTGCACCATCCTTATAAACCTCTTGTTGAGGCTATTAAAAAATTTAAAGTTGCTCAAAATGCCCTTGCTCAAGTTGCGTGGAATTTTGTTAATGATGGGTATGTAGATTGCTCCATCTTTGTTATGCTCAATAGCCTTTCATTTTCCTTTCCTGAAATTAGGATGGGTATGCAGACTTCGGACATGTCTTTGCCTGCAATTCCAGCCCCATCATATTGCAGCGGGAGCTATTTTCCTTGCTGCCAAGTTCCTTAAGGTGAAGCTCCCATCAGATGGGGAGAAGGTCTGGTGGCAAGAGTTTGATGTTACCCCTCGGCAATTGGAGGGTTGGTGCCCTTTTTTTAAGTATTAGTGGCTAAAGAAATGAAAAACAGTACTACTACCCCTTATCTATCTTTCTTTGGCCTCTTTTCTTATGTTCTGTTGCTTGTGGTTTTATTCAAGGGAGAATTTTAATGCTCAAGTAAAGGGCTTGGATAAGTTAGCCTGTAAAAAAGCACAGTTTGTTTGCAACAGAGGCCATCAATTTAATAGTTGATGGCATTTTATTGTTTATGCATTTTTTTAATCATGAAAGATCCAATTGTGTTGATTTTCTTTTTGCAGAAGTTAGTAATCAAATGTTGGAGCTATATGAACAAAACCGAGTGCCACCTTCAAATGACATTGAAGGTGCTCCAGGAAGTGGGGCCGCTAATTGGGCTGCTGCGAAGGTTCCTGCTAGCAATGATGAAAATGCAATCACAAACAGTAATTCTCTTACTGGAGCTACGAGTTCAAAACTTGAAACCTCAAAGCCCGGAGCTTCTAAGACAGTGTTCGAGTCATCTGCTAATAATGTTGGGCATCCAGTGCCGAACTACGGTAGAAGTACTGATTATGGGGGCACAGAAATGAAACCCAGTGTAGATGAAGCCAAGGGTAATCATCTTCTTGAGGGTGAAGCCCTGCCACACAAGGAAAACTTGCAGGGAGCTCAAGACAAGTCGAGGTCTCAATCAGGTTATGTAGAAGAGCAAGATAGCAATGTTGGGAGAAGTGAAATGAAGGAGGCTGCTGAGTTGAATGTTAAACATGCCAACAGAGATCCTGATCACAGAGATAGTACATTGGGGCGGCCACCTCAGGAAACTATCAAAAAAATTGACAGAGACAAGGTAAAGGCTGCGCTAGAGAAACGCAGGAAAGCATCTGGCCATATAACAAAGAAAACAGAGGTTATGGATGATGACGATCTGATTGAGAGGGAACTGGAGGATGGAATTGAACTGGCTGCTCAGAGTGAAAAGGACAAGCAGGATAGGAGGCAGAATTGGTCTAAGCCCACAGATAGATCAGATAATGGGAATATGCTGCATGGAAAGCGCCAAGATCATGTAGGCGAGCATCACGGGGTGAAGAGCCTGCCATCATCTGAACCTGATCTGAGTAACGTTGAAGAAGGGGAGGTATCGGCGCTTCATGACATTGGCCCTGGACTTCATTCACCCAAGTCAGGCGGCCGCAAGAGAAAAGCTGGGAGCTCACCTGACAGTGATTTGTAGGGGAGACCTCATAACCCTCGTATGGAAAGATCAAACAGCCAGCTTGGTCATTCCGAGAGGGACAACAAAAAGCATTTATAGGAAAATCGCGCATGAGGTACATTAGCTGTTGCTTAGCATGCATCAGTTGTGGTTGTACTAAAATCGCTTGGCGCTAGAAATTCACTTCAGTGACTAGACTACAAAACTCCTTCAACTTGGTTGGTTGGACCATCTGTGGTCTTATTCTATTCTTTTACATATGGATTTTAGTGAGGTGGATGAGAAATTTTGTATAGTGAGGTATATATGGATTGAAGAGGAAGGCCATTTTTTTCAATATTTTTGTTGACTATTTCTGTGAAATGAGAGTCACCCCGACGATGATGATAAAGATACTTTCAAGTAGCATGAATTGAGGTATGATGGTTGCCTGCTGATTTACTGGATCTTTGTTCACCTAAAGGTGGTCCGGGCGAAGTTAGTGGTGGAGGAATGGGAATTCTCAAATATTATTCTTATCCGAGTAGTCTGATAGTTTCTCCAAATGAATCGCTTGGCTGTATGACCCTAATGGAGCAAGTCAGGTGCAAATTGTGATTAATATGAATAGGTCTGTATCAGAATTTGCATACTTTTTTTTTTTTTGGTAATAAGAATTTGCATACTTTGATGGCAGGATTGTGGAATTAATTAATGCTTGCAATGGATGCTATGGTTTATGATTGCCTTGTCGGGCATTCCATCTAGATTTTGACATGTTATTGATAAAGCACTTTTTTTTTTTCAAGTACTGAAGGCTCCAGGCTCCAAGTAAGAGAAATAATGGCCAAAAAGTCCATGAATTTTATTTTATTTTTGGGAAATTACTAGTCTCATGCCAGAGAAACCATGGCCAAAAAGTCCCATAAATCTTTGAGAAAAAGTAAGGAGTCCCAAGGTACTTGAATGTGAGATATTCTATGTGGCTATTACCAAATTGCCGTTGTTGATTTTAAAGAAAAACTTGAGCGAAGATTAGAGTCATCAACTCACGCTTCCTAAAACACAATCGCGGCATCCATAAGCTCCCTTATATTGGTTAGCCTCCTCCTTCTAATCTATTATCCCATTTGACCCTCGTTTAATCTTATTCCTTCCGTTTTGATCCTTTTTTCATTCAATTTGCTTCCTTTCTAATTTTTCCCTCTATTGCTTTTCTAGATCTAATGCATTCGCTTCCTGATTACTGCATCTATTTTGACAAATATTATATATTTTTCCCGGTCTTAAATATAAAACATAATTAGACTTTTTTTTTTAGAGATTAAAAAAGTTAAATAAGTTACTTAATTATATCATATATTGTGTATTATTAAATTATATATCAATTTATATATTAAGAAAAATGGTTTGTAGAAAACAACGAAAAATATAAATATTTTAAAATAATTTAATTAATTTTCTTAATATATCAAAAAAAAATTAAATTTTTATTATATTTAGGACTAGAATGAGTAGTATATGAGGCAGAAGGAACTGATGCTTTGGATTGTTGGATGGGGAAGCACAATAATTATCTTCTTGTGTTTTTGGGTTTGCTCAACAAACAATAACCGTTCTTCTTATATTGTATTTGCAATGACCATGAGATGTGTAGGTTTGCTCTTTCGAGTGCTCTTAAATTACTTCGATGATAGAAAATATTATATGAGAAGGAAAGGATGATATAATGAAAAATAATCTAGACGAAATTACTCTATCGTTTATTTAGTTCTAATTTATTTGTATATTATCTAATTTAATTAACTTCTTTAATATAATTAAATTAAATTAATGTCTTATATTAATGACCGATAGTATTATTATATATATGCAATTTAAAGTACATAATGTATTATATTCATAACTTCATTCTTAAAATAATCCTAAAATGAAACTCTGTAAATAAAATAAAAATATTTAAGTTACAAAAACCAACTCAGGGTGCTGGTAAATTGTAATGAAAAGTGATGCTGCCTACAATAATAAGTAAGGATGCAGGAAATTACTGATTACCCTAGCTAATTCGGATATCAAGATATCATAGAATAAATATTTTATTTGATGTTTGATATATAATCTGATATAAAATTATTATATATATATATATATATATATATATATATCACATATAACAATCGGATAAAATATTCAATCGTTGAAATCATTGCAAATCCTAACTCAAATTTGTTATTAAAAATTGATAAGGGAATGACGTAATTTAATGAGCAATTCATAACTCATTTTTAGAAAATACCTGATTTAGAATTTTATAAATTTAAAATTCTTTTTCTGTCTTTTTTTAATCTTACTATTGTATTTATATTTCTTAATATGAAATTAGGCTAATTAGTAATTTCCGCACAGCCAAAAAATCACATCCAATAATTTTTTTATATAGAAACATGTTATAGAAATATAAGCATGATAGATAATTCAACTCAATAGTTAGTTATATTTTGAATAAAGGTGTAAATTCGCTTCAAAAATATTTATTAGAGAATAATATTTCCTTAAAAAAATTTTTTTATCTCACTCTAAATATCTCAAAACGTTGTTTTAATTTTACAGCTCAAACAGTTAGTTGGCTTAAATATGTAGAGGTAATTTTGCCACATAGGATGATGCGATGCCACTTATTAGTCCACCTGCTAGCCCACATCAGCATCTTCATTCTTCCATTCAGAAACAGCCCCAGAATCTCACCTCCTCCTTTTTCCCTTCATTCTCGCCGGGATCTCACGACCAGGAACGCCAGCACCGTCGTCTGTCGCTAACCCCACCTCCACACAAAAATCTTGAACTTCAAAGCCCATCGCTGCCTTGTTCTCTCATCACCCCCCTCAGCATCTTTGTCCCCTACCCTCTCTCTCTCCTGGTTCGCTCCTTGTTCGATCGAACCCCATTCTTCCTCTTTTGAAGAAAAAACCATAGCCATACCCAGAAGTCGATGAACAGGGTCAAAATCCAGAACCAAAGCCGTGTACAGAATTCTACAATGAATAACAATTGCAGTATCCAAGTGACTTGACTTCAAAATCCCATTTTGCAAGTGCGTACATAGTCAATCACAATCTTCAGCTTAAAACAACCAAAATAGGGAAAGTAAGCCTAACGTGGCTTATATCCAATAAAAGGATGACCAAAAATATGGTTCAAATCAAACCCATAGAAAAATCAAATTATGATCCAAAATTTTCCCAGATCTGATTTTTGGCGTGGGTTCTAGAGAGCAAAGGGAGAGAGGATGGACCAACTTGCTTATTTCCTTGGTTCGTGGGATCTGATTTTTGGCATGGGTTCTATTGAGGCCGGAACTGGCTTTCGCCGGTGACGGCAGTGGGGGTTCACCTCCGTAGCTGTGAGGGGGGGCGAACATCGAAGAAGATGGGAAGGAACTTTTTTTTTTTTTGGGAAAGATTGAACGAGGAGAGAGATTTTTTTTTGAGTGCCACGTCATGGTGACAAGTTGTATAATTGGGCGCCACATCAGAGTTCCATGTGAGAGTTTCGGTCAAACAAACAAACAGTCATATAAGAAATATTACCACGATTTGAGATTTTTAAGGTAAGATTAAGACTAAGCAAATTTTCAGGATAACATTAAGATTAAAAAAACTTCCAGTACAATATTATTCCATCATGATATTTTCAAAACAAATTTATACCTTAACCTTTATATTTTCTATATTTCAACCGCAATCTTGGTAAATCTTTTTGCCCCTTTGTTAATGCACAAGGTATCATTGTTAATGGGAATTAAGTACATACCTAAGATGAGTACTTATTTTTCATATATGTATTTAAGTATTATTTTTCATGACAATTTACAAGTTAAAATTGAATTCATTTTACCCACTGCTTGGATCGGAAGCAAAATTCGAAGGAAAGAAAATGGGAAGAAAAAAATGAGAAGAGAAAATTGGAAAGAAATTATTATCACCCACCCTGAGAGAAGAGAAAATGGGTAAATTTCAGAATGATTAAAATACCCTCCTTATGAAGGGTTAACTAAGAAACCAAATAATTCATCAAAGGAAGTAATTTTTTCATATAAGAAAGTGTATTTTTTGAAATTAAATTAAATAAAAGAAAATAAATAAATTACTAAAGACAATATTTACAATATATTAAATTACAGGTCCCAATACAGGTGAAAAAAAAGGTCCCAATAACATTTTTGTGAAAAAAGAAAAGCCATCAGCCCACTGCGCTTTCTTTATTATGCTTCTTCTTCACGATGCTTCTTCCCTTCAACTAGATCCACTCCTTACTGTCAAACCCAGTGATAATTGATAGGGAGGTTGCCGATAACGACCAAATTCTCAAAACAGATAAATACTAATCTATATCCTCCATATTTCCCATTATTGCCACAAACAAAAAAATTAAAAAATATATATAACAGATAGATTAGGGATTGGTAGCAGTGACAGAAAGACGACGATGCCTAAAGAAGACAGCCATGACTAGGCAAACGTAGCCATGAAATAAAAAACACACACGAACGACTAAACAGAGAGACCTTTATGTCAAGGGCGGCCATGGAAAGCATATTTTCCCCTCAAAATCACTCCATTTTCGAAGGACAAATTTGGGGAGAAAATTGGGCATGGGACCCACCTCAATTTTCCCCTCTATCTTCCTTACTCCCAAATTTTTTAGGGAAAATTACAATAAGGTCCCAGATAAATGAAAATATAAAAAAATTGTCTTAAGGGTTGTTAATGACAACATAATGATCCTCCATTCATAACATGAGGATCGTCATTAACAACCCCTTAAGATTATTTCTTCATATTTTTATTTATTTTGGACCTTATTGTAATTTTTCCAATTTTCTATTCCATCCAAACAGGAAAAAATTCATTTCTCCTCATATTTACTCTTTAGGGTATGTTTAGTTTGAGGGAAGGAGATGATACATTATCTTGTTTGATTTGTTAGAAAGTGAGAAGGGAGAAATCTTTAATATAAAATAAAAGGAGAGAAAGGAATTTAGGTCAAAATTTTCTCACTCATTCCCTCCCCTCCCTCCCCTCTCTTCCCCCTCAAACCAAACAAAGCCTTAGTTTTCTTTCCTTTGCCTTTTTCTCTCCATCCTAGCAAGGCCTTAGGCGCACATCCACATCCCCGTAGATTCTATAAGTTTGACCTACTCAAACCACAAATATTATTCTACCATTATTAATATTAATTCATATTTCCCTTCCAATAAAATTTTAAAAAAATAATTATATTACCTTCTGTCTTTAATATAAATTTTCTTTTATAATTTAATTTTTTTATTAAAAAATTCTTATATTAAAAAGAAGAATAGTTCAAAATACCAAACCGACAAAACTAAAACTAAGGCTAAAGTCTGTTCATATAATTCAACGGATATTTGAATGAATTCCCTACTATTCTCTCATTTCTACCCTTATTCCGTCATCTTGAGACGAGAGTTCATCCATCGTCTTCTTCTTCTTCAGCTGCAGCCTTGGGCATGGTCTCCTCAACTGGCACTTGCATTTCTACGTCCATATTAGAATTATCCCCAGGTCCGTCTTCATCGTCCTCCTCCTCCTCCTCATCGTCATTATCATTATTCACAACCTAACAAAGCAAATATGTCAAAAAATATAACATCAGTCAAAGTCAAGCAGATGATAATCAGATTGTTTCTATTCACATATCATTGATGATAACCAAAAACACTCTGCGCACAATCTTAAACATAAATGGCAACTGACAAGCAAGGTAATTAATTCATCCATCTTCATATTTAAATTAAATGTGGCGATTCTTTGCTTATTTTGACTAAATGGTCGTTCTATCCAATGATATTTGCTGTGGAAAAAAGGAATGCAAATGGCAAAGCCACCCCCACAAGGATCTAAGATGTGGGAGTAGTGATTCAAGCAACCAGAGAATTTTGAGATTTTCAGATCACACGATGAGTGCCACTAGAATAGGATGACATGCATATCTAAATTAAACAAGAGTTTCTAATCTTGGTTCCTACAAATATTAGTGAAGGCCACATCTTTTAATTTTTAGCCAAATTACAAATAAATATTGCCTTGTCATATTTTCATGAATAACACATACCAAATTTAAGCACCATGTCAAATGATAACTCGTTGCTCCTCCCACCCAACATACTCCATCAGGAATCAAGTTTAAGATGCAAAAGCTAAATTTGTGAAATACATCCCAACAAATAAATATACTTTATATAAGCAATATAATCATAAAACAGTACTTATTTTCTAAAAAGATGGTATTTATAAGATACCTGTATTGCATGAGGGTGAACAGCTTGTTTAAGAACGGCTTCCCTTAGAATCTCAATGGACCTAAAGTTACCTTCAAGACATTCTTCATGCAGAATCATCAGTTTCTGAGCTACCTGCAGAATCATCAACAAGACGATGATGATGGGATTAAAGAAAAAAGAATAGCTACTCCACACCACCAATGCATGTGGAGTCAGTTAAAAATTTAATGACAAAAACCATATCACTAGTTAATGAGTGGCCCATCGAGATAGGAGAGTTCTCACAGAAATTTGGCCAATGAAAATAAAACGTGACTTTGAGCCTCCCAAAAATTTAGTTACATATAACATTGGTTATTAATAAGCTCTAATAAAGGGTTCTAACAACCCAATAGGCCAACGTAGGTGTTACGAATATTTATGCAAAACCAACGATGTTGATTATGAGACTAATTCTCAAAAGAGCATGATCTATTATAAACAGGAATAGAACAAAAGCTCTGTCAGCACAAATGTGTTTTGACATTCAAATGCTGGCAACATAATGAAATAAAACTCAGTATTGAACTTAATAACAGAGTAGTACAACAAATAATTACTGATATGAGAATCTGAAAGCAACTATAACACAAAAAATACCTCTTCGACACTGCCATCCTCAATGCCCACATTGAGAGAAAGCATACCCTCATCGAGCATGCTTTCCAAGTCATCGATATACAGAGGCTCTGCGGAACAAAATGTATTAAAATCATCAGTAACTAAATTCAAGAGTGAATACCACATCCAAAATGTTAAAAGATACTTTTTCTTTTCTAAATTATCGTTACTCTCTAAATCAAACCACAATCAACATTCCAATTATATGTGCGTGT
Source organism: Albizia julibrissin (assembly GCA_037074505.1). Taxonomy (NCBI): domain Eukaryota; kingdom Viridiplantae; phylum Streptophyta; class Magnoliopsida; order Fabales; family Fabaceae; genus Albizia; species Albizia julibrissin. The sequence continues at coordinate 44,396,635 of CM073486.1, forward strand.
GTATAATTCTACCAATTCCATCTCTTAATATTGCTTAATTATAAACAGATTCTACCAAATCTTACAAAGTTAAGCGTTGGCATAAACCCCAGGATTCTGCTTTTGATTATACAAAGCAGGTAGTTTTATGTGCTCGAATAGAAGGAGAAGATGACCTTTAGATTGGGTGAACCAGTGAAGTATGTCGCTGCCAAGTGTTTCAGCCTTCTGGCGAGAATGTGGGCCTCCCAATTCGTTCTCAACAGCATCACGGAGAGCTGCCCAGAGATAGAGAACCAGATGTAACCCTTGGTTGAAATTAGGGATTGAATCTGCTGGTAATCTTCCCGCCATCTTTTTCTCTGAATAATGAATATATTATTATGTCTACGCAAATACTCTTGCAGTGACAATCTGCCGCAGTCCTGTTTTTGGAACAACAACAGATAAATAAATAAATGAATAAATAGTAGCTGTTGAAGGGTGGCGCATAAAAACCTAATCTCTCTATGGGTTCGGCCCACTGCAGCTTAATATCTCTTAAAATAATGATTTATTATTAGAAGAATGATAGAAAAATACCATTTGAATTTTAAAATCTTGTTGATAAATATATTAATGGGATTAATAAGAATAGTAATGCAATTGATAACTCATTTTATTGTTAAATCACCTATTTATAATTTTAAAGTTTAAATGGTATTTTTTTGAAATTTTTTCTTTATTATTTTTGTAAATAAAAAAATGTCATTTTTTAGCTAAGAATAAATATCCTCTATTTCTATGGGCAGTAATCATATTCAAGACACTTTTGGACACAAATCCCCGCTAAGAGAGGTTAATTAAAGAGAAAATCTCATTTAAGTTCCAAGTATAAGAAAAAATATAAAAAAAAGTCTTATTATAGATTTCTCTATAAAAAAAATACCTAGCGACCGGTATAGATTCATGATATGAATTTACTTTATTGATAAGTGAATGTGACTATATTGACAAATTATAAAATGATCATTGGTAAACACATCTATGTTAACCAAACCAGCTCTTGTTGACAAGTGTGTGTCACTATATTGACAAGTCATAGAGTCATCATTGACAAATTGATCTATGTTAATTAAAAAAAATTATGTTGACAAATGTATATGACTATATTGACAAATCATTGAATGACTATTGATAAGCTCATCTATGTTAATAAGATAAGTAAGGGCTTTTTTGATAGAATAATCTTCAATAGGACTTTACTTATATTTTTTATGGTTCTTGGGACCTGAGTGAGATTTTCCCTTAATTAAATTATAGAGTTATATTTTAGGTTAAGGAGCAAAAATGCTCATGAACATTTATCAATAGTACATCCAACACCATATATAATTTAGAGATGCAAAAATACTCATGAATATTTAAAATGAAAGCAAAAATGTCAGCATTATTAAATTTGACCAAACACCGTTACATATACATGTGCAAAAAGAATATGGATCCTAGTACAAAAAATAATAACATTAGATTAAATTTAACGATGTTAGCATATATTTACTCCTATTTTAAATATTCGTAGTAAATTTTTTACCTTTACCTTGTATTTTTATAGCTCAAAATCAAAATCCAATAGGCTTTCATTGAGTGAAAATTTGTAGGGGCCCCTTTTTTTAAATACATTATATTATTAATATATATTGTATAAAGCTAAACAAACAATGTGGGACCGACCATTTGGAGGGAAGCCATGCAAATTTAAAATTTTGGGCAAGTGCCCACAATAATAAATTCAAAACTTAAACAATAAAAAAGACCAAGCTTTTTGCCTTTTACACTATTAATGGATCGATAATTGTTTACTCGAGAATTTATTGGCACAAATGCTTGCTCACATGCACTAATCCTGACAATTTTTCGGAAAAGTTTGTTAGGGAAACGACCATGCTTTTCGCCTTTTAAACCATCAATTAATAATTAATTATTAATGGATCGATAGTTGTATTTCTTTCTTTCTTTCTTTTTTTGCCAAGAGTAGTAGTAGTTTTATTTTTTAATATCTATGAGAAAATTTTATTTAAATACTATTTGAATTTAAAAAAAAATCTAAAACAATTATTAACATATGGAAAGGACATATAGCCTTTTAGGAAGAATTTCGAATTTTAAAATATTGTGTTTTTATCAAAATTTTCTCACTTTTTTTTTAAAAAAAGGTAAGTCCCCTCATATGTTGGAACTTGGTGAAAAGATTATTTTTCACAGACACCTATTACTCAATATGAGGGTGTTTGGTTGGGTTTATACATAAGTTTGATTTACGTAAATCGAGATAAAACTCCTCCACATATTTATCTCGTAGACTATGAAAGCTACTTCGTAGACTGTAAATCACGATTGAAAAGCACAATTGGAAGTTACAACCGCTATTCCAAACACCCTCATAGTTTTACAAAGCCGCATTAACCAGTGATAATTGAAAGCTATTTCTTATTCAAGACATATTGGAGTTTAAAGCACAAAACCCGCTCACAAACCCAATACAGAGAAATTTATTACTTTGATCACACATAACAAACATGAGAAAATTATAACCCGTGAGTTTTATAACATTGAACCTCACAACTAAAAATCCACACAAAAAAATTTTCAACACAAATGTGGTTGTGGGTCCACCAAAATGTCAGAGCACTTAAAATAAGGCCTCAAGTCTGACAAGGGTTAAACAATTATCCAAATAGTAAATGTGTCATTCCAAAAACATAAGGGTTTATAATGTTGAAATTTTGAATAATAATTCCATGGGTTATGAATAAGAAGTAGGTTGGAAGAGAAGAGGGAAAGGGAAGGAGAAAATAGTGTGTGGATAAAAGTCCCACATTGGACAAATCAAGAGAAATAAGAGTGTATATAAGACTCCACTTCTCACCTCTAAAATGGGCCATTAGGCCAATCCACTTTTGTGGAGGAGTGAGGACGTACATGGGCCTTGGTCCACCACACACACGTGCGCCGCCGCCGCCCTTCCAGCGTCAGTCGCCGCCGCCAGTCCGATCCGCACGAGTGTGAGATTTAAAAATAATTTTTTATTAAATTATTTTTTAGTTTGTCCGAACAATCGCTAAACTTTTGTTTAATTCCTTTTTACCTCTTCGTGATTCTCCAAACAGTGCGGCAGCTGTGTGACCGAACTGGTGCATCCGTCGGATTCGTTCTTATGTGTCTGTTCGTACGACGCACCAGTTAGCAGCAAAAAGTCACCATCCGTCTCTGTTCGCTTTGTTCTGGTATATCCGTTCGCACGACGCACTGGTTCGCCGCAAGATTCGAGTCCATCTGATCAATTTCCGTAAGCTAAAAATATAATGTGCTAGTGACAGGAAAAATCACTCTCAAACTCAAAACACTCATCTCTTCTCATATACTGCATAGTTCATTCTGCAATCATCTCAACCTGTGCGATTCTGAAAGCAATCTCATTGTGTTCGTTCGGGCTTCTGATTGATAGTGCCATCATTCTGAAGACGCAATCCGTTCTATCCTGGGAGATAATTGTTTGAGAACCTTGGGCATCCGTATAGAGGAAACAAATTGTCTTAAGGAGACAACGTACGTTGGGCTCAGATTTTTTCAAAGTTCATTATTATTTTTGGCAGTCTTGTGAGTTTTTATATAGTATACATAATTGTTCTATATTTACAAATTACGCCATCTTAGTTATACATATTCTTATTGAATTTTTTACTTTATAAGTACTTGGGTACAACATATAATGGCAATATAGAAGTTAATACAACATTAATACCAAAAGAGACCTATAAGGTTCTCAACACATATGCCTCTGGTTGCTTCCTTTAGCCTCTAGTTGAGTGAGAGGTCTCACCTGAAAAATTATTTACAACAATGGAGTGAGGCATAAAGTCTGAGTAACCAAAAATTAATTTACAATTTATATAAGAAAGGATTATAAGTCAGAGAAGCAGGTTTAACTGACATGATAATAATAATATTTTCATTAATTAAACTTCACATAATATGATCAACAATCAGAACCATCTCCATTCATCCATCTTGCTCTTCCTTATAACTTCTAAGTATGGTATAACCTATCAGTGCTAGTATACTTAACCAAATGTTAGTTAGTTACCTCAAAAATACTGCCCATCCCATACCACCACCGATATACTGTAACAGAGAGGTATCCGCCCAAAATACTCAACTCAAAATAATAAATTAATATAGTTTTCGAAAACATTTACAAAATTATCATACCTTATATAACTTTCTAGCCTAAACAGCATAACCATCACAACAATAACAATCTTAACAATAATCTCCGCTCTTATATATGCGAGTTGGAAAATGTACTGCTTCACTGAACTAAATTCATGTTCAAACATAAACATAATTTTTCAAAATACATACAAGTAGTATAAATATAAATAAGGTTCAAAAAACACTTTACAGTTCAAAGCAAGTATATAGAATAAAGGGTTAATGTACAAAACTAGTAATGAACTATTTTCCAAAGTGCACCCAACACAACTAACTATTTTGGAGTGCAAAAGTAGACATTATGACTTTTTTTGGAGCAAAAATAACAATTTTTGCACCCCAAAATAGATAACGAAATTGCTATGTTCGTTGCAAAAAAAATTTATAATGTCTACTTTTGCACCCTAAAAATTCATAATGTCTATTTTTGCACCTTAAAATAGTTAGTTGTGTTAGGTGTACTTTGTGAAATAGTTCTTTGCTAAATCTGCACCTTAACCCTAGAATAAATTAACTACAGTTACCTTAACTCTAAGCTTAACCTTAACTTGAGTAGTGAAACACGAGTAATCACCTATCATAAAAAAACTCTACATTATCAATGTAGATACCAATTAACCATAAATATTAATAAAATAAATAATTTATACAAATTTAACTCCCGAAAATCTAATTTTCTCTACAATCATTGTCCTCAGATATTCAAATTTTCTTAACAATCCTTAGCTATAGATCATTCCTCATGAACTCAAATTACTCATTAAAATCTTTAAATAACCTTTATACCATTCTCTCACGTCAACCACTTAATTTTATAAATTAAAGTTTCACCTTTAACACACCTATAGTTATAAAATCATCAATATCAACTTTTTAGATCAATTAAATCTCTTTTCTAATTTATATGAGTATAATTCAATTATTAAACAATTCTTCAAATATTCACATAATTAAAATCATATCAAACTCTAACTTAAATATTAAGTCCAAACTCATATTTTCACATAACTCAAAATTTAACAAAATAAATCGATTAAAACCTCAATAATCCAAATCAATTATTTAAACCAACTTTAATCGGTAAAAACATTATATAGAAACTAATTTATGACATGTTCATAAAAGAAATTGATTATAAAATAATATAAAAATCAAATAATAAATTTAAATTGATTAAAATTATCTATTAATTATTTTTTACATTTCTATAGTCATATATTTACAAAACTCAAAACTTGCCTAAAATATTATTTACAAAATATTATTTAACTAGCAAACAATCACTATCATAAGAAAGATAACATTATTTAGAATATTTTTCATAAAAGAAGTTTTGTGATTATAAGTAATTTTGAGTAATTTATTAATTTTTAAAACTGCAAAAATTGAGACTTTACGACTTCTCTCCTCTATAAATATCACTTGGTCTTAATGATAAAGTGAATAAGAGGTGGGAGTTTATATAAACCCCTCTCTTCGTCACACTATCAAAAGGTGCCGTGACTTTAATTTTTTTTTTACCATCTTTTTAGTTGGTGGGCCCAACTTATATATATATATATATATATATATCATATTCCTTCTTCCTTAACGGTACATTTTCTTTATTTTATTATAATTTTTTAATTTATTTTTTTAAAAAATATATTTTAACCATATCTCTATTTTCTTTTTATCTCAAAAAAATTACTGTTAAATTCATAATTATTTTTAAATTATAATTATATCTTAAAAATAAAAATAAGGATGTTACACTCCGGCCCCACACCACACAGCAGGCTGGCTGTCCAGAGTTTCGGTAACAACTGGAGTAATGCGATTAACTATTTGAGTATAGAAATTAACAATTTTAACTCTCTAAATCATATCAGACGTCGTTAACAACATTTCAAAATATCAAACTCCTCCAACCTATGTGTCATTTTCAATATTAACAGATTTTTTAATATTTTGTAAGTTTAAATGGTATTTATTTAAAAGTTTTCCAAAAAATTCTTATAAATTGAGGCTATTCACTATCGATAATTTATGAGTATCATATAATTTTTTTGATAAACTAATATTTCATACAATTATATTATAAGATTTTATACTTTTCGTATATTGTTGAATTCCATCAATAATAATTCCCCAATTAAAATTGTTTCATATAATGTTAGAACTTAGAACTCTTAACCTTGTTAGTTAGTCCTCTTAACTTTTTGGCCAGCCTAAATCCCCCTCCACTATGGTGGGTTAGATTATAATTATAATTATAACAAAAAATGCAATAATAATTCTACAATATAGCATTAATTTATGGAAAATTTTAAAAAATTAAAAAAAGAAAAGAAAAGACAAATTGATACTGCAGATTTATCAAATCTGAAGTCAGACCTGAAGTAGGAATATGAGATTTTCAATTTTGATCAAATGACCAAAATACCCTTAGTTCAGTTCATAAATTTTTAAGGATCAATAATAATATCTGTAACTATATTAATAACATTAGATTTTATAGTAACAACTTCACTTTCATATTTACAACTAAACTAAAGCAATTTGGTCAGAATTAAAAAATCACAAATTCTTATTTCAATTGTGATATGAGATTTTAAAAAGAGATTTTATCTTTTCCCATTTTAATTGTATTTTTCTGAATTTTTTTTATTTTTTATTAGAAAAAACACTTAACTACTACTTGAATTTTAAAATTATAAATCAGTAATTTTTTTAAAAATCTGAATTAACCTGTTATACTTTTTTGTCAATTTTATTATTTTTATTATTAATAAAATTAATTTAAAATTTTAAAATTTAAGTGATGTGTTTTACGTTTTATCATCGCAATTGTAATGGCCATATCAAACTTTCTGCCGAACAATTCAAATGCCGTACCGCTGTGTCAAAGCGGAAGAGGCCATTTCTCGCTCCAAAGTCCAAACCCTGCAACAACCTCTCCCATCTTCGAATTCATCGAAAAACCTAAACCCCCACCTCCATCAAACAGAAAGCTGAAATCTTTCTCGTTTGCGGGGAGGAGGGAAGAAGGTCGTTACAAGTATGTCGCAGGCAAACGGGCTTGGCAATGCGGTTGGTCCCGATTTCCATCTGCCTGACGAGATACTATCGGTGATACCCACCGACCCTTATGACCAGCTCGATCTGGCTCGCAAGATTACCTCGATGGCGATAGCTTCGCGGGTTTCCAAGCTCGAGTTGGAAATGGGTCGGGTCAAAGAGAGGCTTTATGAGAAGGACCGCGTAATATTCGCGCTCGAGGAGAAGGTTTCCGGTCTTAATCATGCGTGCCAGGAAGCTGAGTCCAGATTGAAGGTCACTCTGGATGAGAATGTAAGTTGATTTATTTTTTCAAAAAGGAAAAAACAAAGAAAGAAAGAAACTCTGATTATGTTCTGGAGTAGAGCTGGAAATTCTTTATGATTCCATCAACTTTAGTAACGAACTGGATATGGTGGAAGCAAAGCCTGTGAGCTGAAGAAAAGGAGTACATATGCGATTGAACTCACACAGACACTCTACTCTAGCATTTTGTTGTTCGTATTTGTTTAGTGCAAAACACAAACATTAGGAGACTTCAATTCTTACAAGGAACTAAACAAGATGGAATGACAACTGGGGCACCAGAAGCTGATATGTGCCATTTTGGAATTGTCTGTCTGTTTATTGAGTGGTATATGTAAAATAAGAGGTTTATTAGAATTAGATAAAGTACCATTCATTTGTATGTTTAGAATTGATGGTAGGTGCTTTCTATTGCATATATATATATTGCAGATAAAGCTTACACAGGAGAGGGATCAATTGGCAGTGACAGCAAAAAAGCTCAGCCGAGACTTGTCAAAGGTATAGTTGAAGATATGTTGGTTGCATAGTAAATTCCATAATTGTCACTTGAAAAAAATAAATAATGTGGACAAATTTTACACACACTAATGTTATAGCTGATCACTAGAGAAAACTCTGATAACTAGGAAAAAGTTTACATTTGGTTAAAGAAAGCCCTTTGCATGGTCATAACCAGGAACCTTGTTTTGTCAACTACATCTTGCACTCATGGTTTTAAAAACTAATTAGCTTAGAAATGCATTTTATTTTGTGGATAATACTAAATATGGCCAACACTGTCAAAATGGAGTGTCTGTACTTCGTTGTGCATGTTTGTGCATATTTTACCCTCCTGGTAAGGGAAATTTTGTTATTTTTTATGATGGGTATCTTTATTTGTGAACACAATATGACTTTTATTGAGATTTTGTCCTGCATGCATAGTTGCATACTTACTTTCTTGACTAGTGTGGCCTGTATTTATTTATTTATTTATTTACTGCTGTATTCTTAGAAGTCCAGATATATTGGCTTCTTCAAAATTTCTACATTTTTTCCTTGTATATATGCACAAATCATTGGCTAGTTTGTCAAATGATGTTCTATTTTTTTCTTCTTATCTTTTGTTTTTTTTTGGGGACCTGACTATCTATTTTACTTTCTCTATTCAATAGTTGGAGGCATTTAAGAGACAGCTAATGCAGTCCCTAAATGATGACAATCAATCTGTAAGACATTTTTAGTTGTTGCAATTGAGTTTAGTTTTGAAAATGATCTATATGTTCCTCCTGAAGAAGCATATATCTTATTCTTCCTATTTTTGTGCTACAGACTGAAACTGTTGATATTGGAACTTGTGACCAATCTGTTCCAAAGGCATATCCTGATAAGGGTACTTTCCATCTCACTGACCAAGCATTTCATGATAACATTATTTGTCTTGCTGTTGAAGGCTAATGTACATTTTCCTTTTTATTGCTTACAGATGACGGCAGTGGCTATGCGGCGCATCATTCATATAATAGCTCTACTCCTGTGGGTAACAGTAATGATGAAGGTAGATAAAATTTTCCAGTGTTCACAATAATCGTAGTTCATGTTACTCTGCAATTCCATAGTTTACCATATTATTGGATTCAAGTACTAAGGTTCATGAAAGTATACTATGGTTCATGGATGTTTCCTGTTTCAAAATTTGGAAGTTCTACTAAATGCTTTTAATGTGTAATTTCTTTTTCTATAAAAATAATGCAGTAATTATCTATGTCTTCTAATTTTTTGTGAATTGAATATTTTTTTAAAATGGTTTTACAGGCTCAAGATATGTTGGGAATAGATTTTCTATAACTCCTTATATCACACCACGTCTTACTCCACAAGGAACTCCAAAAGTGATCTCAACAGCTGGATCTCCTAAGAAAACTTCTGGTGCCACTTCTCCCACTAAACTTCCATATGAAGGACGACAATCATTATCTTCATGGTATCCATCAAGTCAGCAGTCGTCTGCAGCAAACTCCCCTCCTCGAGCACGATCTCTTTCAGGTTTTGACTTTTTATTTCTATGCCACTATTAAGATTTCCCCCCTCCATCTTGATAACATTGGTTATTGAAGTCCATTAAGCTTAGTTATTTGCTCCTACGGTCCTTCCATTGGGTGGATGCTATCATTTTAAAAATTATCAGTTAAGATATTGATATATTGATTTTGTTGTGTAAGTGTTGAGATCGAAGGATCACATTGAAGCATAGGGAAATACTAATATTATTGATCATTGAAAATAAAAGAGAATACAAAAAGGCGTTTATATAGGAAACCTAATAGACTAACCCATAGCCCAAGAAACTAATCAAATCATAATGATAAAACATTTGTATCTAATCCTAATAAATACCAAGTAATCAATTTTAATAATATTAATTAATTAATATTTTAATTCTAAACTGGCTATTCTCAACAGTAAGATATAGTTAGTAAAAGATGCTGGTTGCACACTGAATGGCATATACCTCGTTATTATAAATGTAGGAGTTACTTGTAAATCTGTAATCATGTTGTGGCATATTACAATTCAAATCAGAGCATGGTAAAAAAAATTGATGTTTTATTAATGCTATTTCTGTCAACTAGTGAGAGATGGCTGCTAAATGGAAGCAGAAATCTGTTATTTCACACATATAGAGAACTAAACTTTGATCAATGTAACGGATTTTGTCACCCTTCTGGAAGTAGTTATTAGATTTACTGTTTGATGGAGTTTGTCTAAAAGTAAAAGGGAATTGACATCAATTGACTGGGTAGACAACAAAGGCAGAAGACACTTCATGCATTACTATGTTAATTCCCTAAAATAATGCTCTCTGTTGATAGTAAGTAATTGAATAGGTCTGATAAGTAGAGAACTTGTTTTACTTCTTGCCTCATAAGAGTTTAAAATGACATTTAAATAATCTCTCCTCTCATCAACTTGGAAAAGAAAATATTTTTTTTTTGTTTTTGGGTTTTATTTTGGGGGAGGGGTATGGTGTAATATTGACTCTCATCAGTTTCATAAACAGCTTAATGTTGTCCATATTTGATCATTTATTCTAAAAATATGTCTAGGCCGTACTCCAAGAATTGATGGAAAGGAGTTTTTCCGCCAAGCTAGGTGACATCCTTTTCCCTTCTCTTGTGAAATGATTGCTTTTCTAATATTCTCTTAGAAGTTGATTGAATAGTTTACATACATCTTTTCCAGGAGTCGTCTTTCCTATGAGCAGTTTAGTGCATTTCTTGCTAACATTAAGGAATTGAATGCTCAGAAGCAAACAAGAGAGGTAAATACATGTTTCAGTCTTGAAATGCTGTGTGTGGTACTGGGTGCTATTACAAATTTTTTACCCCCTTTAGCCTTCCCAGTACTTAATTGTTAAACATCTTGTTCTTTCCTCTTTCAGGAAACTTTGAGAAAAGCAGAAGAGATATTTGGGACAGACAACAAAGATCTTTTCCTTTCTTTTCAAGGATTGCTCAGTCGCAATGCACACTAGTACTGAATGTATCATTACCTGTATTTATATATTCAAGTTGGTATGCCCTTAATCACCATTCATCTCTCTCTCTCACACACACATGCTCGCACTTGCATGCATTTAGACAGAGTCTTGCGCTGCATGAATTTGTTTGCATCTGGTTGGGGTTGCACTTGTGGACACACCATTACTTAGGCCAGTCTTTTGTGTCTACAGTATTTCTTTGGCATCACATTATTTAGATTTCTTTTCTCTTGTTTTCTTTTCCTTCCTTTTCTTTCTTTGTTTTTTTTTGGGAGGAGGGGACGGGGTGTTCATTAGCAGCCTGTTATTGTGAGGTTTCATTTAACAATACTTGTTTATCTATTAAAATAACTTTACCTGCAAATTTTCATTGATGTTTTGTGAGTAGCATTTTTGTACATTCCTAGTACATATTTATTGCCTATATGGGAGTATGTGTTCCTATTAATACTTGGACCATGGTGATAAAGACTTTATTTCATCTAATGAATCTGCATTTCTAGTTTGGTACTAAGTTATAATAGTATTGACTCCAAAAAATCAATTCTTGGGAATTTTATTTTTATTGTTTTAAAAGTTGCCTTTGGCATTGGTGAATATTGGATGATAAGGTATTTGCAATAAAAAAGTGGAGGTTATAAAATTCATATTAAAACTATAACTTGGATCAATCTCAAATAACAAAAGATGCATGGGACGACGCAAAGTTTTTATCTTTGGTTTGAGAGCAAGATTCCAAAACCCATTTTCAAAAGTAATGTGAAAAGCTCAATTCAATATTTCGATTACTGAAAGAATGAGTCACATTCAAAGGGGTAAACCAAATATTTCCACTGATATAACCATGCTGATTTGAATTTATTTATGGTCTATAGTCATGTTCTTTTCCCAATTAGTAATTGGCAATGCTGTGATCTCTGGATAATTACCCAACCTCGAACTGCGGTGATTAATTTCTATTTAACTGTCAATTTATTTTGCAGCTTATGGATCAGCCTTGGCTTCAAGTGGATGACCTATGACATATTTCTTACTGTGATCAGAATCCAAATAGCTTTGATCTGAGTCATGAATTTGTGATGACTGTATGTTCCATTCGTCTAGGCTTCATTGTTGCTTACCCCTGTTGAATGCTATGTAGATATATCATCTGCCGCATGACTTGCTCTTGCTCAGCAGGCTAAACTGCTATTTTATATGTGCAAAATTTCGATCTCTTCAACATGCACGTGAAGGGAAAATCTCTATGGTCAATCGCTTTCCTTTCCTTCTATTTGGTGACCAATTCACAAGAGTATTGTCTTCTATGTGCATGGATGATTCTGAATGTGCAGCATAATTGCACAGCCTACAAGATTCAGGCTTTAAATGTTGCTCATCTTGGGCTTGGGAATCCATAGTTGCCATGACTGGAAGTCCCACTGTCTTCCAAAAATTGGCTGACAAACTAATTACAACTAAGACTTTAGCATGTCATGCACACGTTCTGGTAATGCCTTTCTCGGACATGGTTACTTGATATTTATGATTGCTTGATGCTTTATCTTATAATAGAATGAATCTAAGAATCTAATCAAGTGTGGTTTAAAGTTAGCCTTCATTATTTAGGTTAGGGGTTTAACAAGGAGATGATAATCAAATCTGTAATGGTCTCCCCGCCTGGCTCAATTTTATTTGCTTATAAAGACATATTGTGGTCTCTGGACAGTTTGGGTTATTTCAGCTGAACTAATCTTCTCATGTACAGTTTCAAAAAGAGTGAAGAATAAAAGTAGTCTGATAGCATTTAGACAAAGGATTCCTGCCTTTTCTGAGTCGCCTGAGAAAATTGATCCTGTAAATGAAAAGAATGACAAATCTTTGAACAAAGGGATCTGATCTGGGGTTGGAGAGAGAGAGAGAGAGAAAGTGTTGTACCATCTATGGAACAGAATAATATTGGGATTGGAAAAAATGGTAGAAAACAGGGAAAGGTGCCGTAGTGATCTTATGCTCCAAAATCAGCTTTAGATTCACTTAAGTGCAACATCCACCATTGCACCAACATGACCTTGCTGGCTCCTCACCCACTTGGGAAAAGATATTCATTTGAGATTTGAATTGTTTATCACCTAATTTTAGATGTGGCTTCCTTTTTCTCAAGTTTTGGTCAACCGTACGTCTTATCATTGTGGAAATTTTACACTCAAGGATCTAAACTGGACAAGCACTATACTTTGAAGGGTATTAAAAAATTATTACTACTCTAAGGGCTTGTTTGGTATGAGGGGAGGGAAAGTGGGCTGAGGGAAAATTTTTGAGTTGGATTTAAAAAAAATAAGAGAAGTGGGGTATAAAGTTTTTAATTATGTTTTCTTACTCTTTTATTTTACATATTTTCTATATTAAAATTTTGTCACCTCATTTTTCCAATTTTTTTAAATCTTACTCAAATTTTTCCTCCCCTCCTCTTTCAAATCTCTCATACCAAATTTTTGTGAAACTTGCATATGATTTTATGTAAACTCTTGAAATTATTTGATGTCGAAATTTCTTAAGTTTGATTATAATTTAACATAAATTTTATGAAACATTATTAAAGCTTGCTGATTACTTTTAATTTATAAGGGAATTATAATTTCTCAAAACACTTTTAGGGTTAATACAATTTTGGTCTATCAAGTTGTCTGCATTTTAGTTTTGGTCTGTCAGGAGTAAAATAATTTAGGTTTTTATTAAATTATAAAGACTAATATTTTAAACAGAATGAAATAAGAGGGGTAAAAATTTACAGTTTGAAATTTAAAGGATTAAAACTAAAATAAGTAAAATTGATAGATCAAAGATTATATTAACCTTAAATTTCATTATAATTGCTTTGAAGTTTAAATCCTTGAGTATCATTTTTTTTGGGTTCATTATTCCTTATTTTTAGTTCAGTTTTTACACTTAAATAAGATGCCTCGTTCTGCTGGATTATTGGTAATAAGTACGTCTTCCAATAATCAACAAGAGCAAATTCTCGTATTTGAAGTCTAACATCACATCACATTATTGCGTGGTTTCAAAGCAAGTACAAGATGTTGTGATGCTTATTGCGAAATTCTTGGTTAGACTCAAACCAGTTTATTAGTGTGATAGTTTATATGAGAAGGTTAATCCATTGGAGGGGACAGTTTTAAGGGCATAAAAATAATTGTGCATATTCATTTATATTGTGTTTGATGGGGGAACAAATGAATTATGGATGCAATAAGATAAGGTTTAGGATGAATCAGAAAAGATGAATCTGAACGTAAATGTAAATAGTGAAAGATGTGAATAGTGATATTTGTTACCAAAGGTGGAACAGAAGCAAGTGGGAAACGAGAAATAATAATTAAAAAAATAATAATAAAAAGAAAGTGAAATAAGTGATTGTGGGATGCGAATTGGAAAGAGAAAGAAGAGGAACCTGATACTACGTACTGTCACGAACTTCATCTTCTTCCTTTTTCTCTGTCTGTCCTCATTACCTTCCTCTCTCCTCGAATTTTCCCTCAAACTTACTCTCCAAGTTTTTCCTTTTAAAAATAATTCATCCCAAAAATAGTTAAACATGTTTCATCATGCATTGTACTATTTCATGTCCTTACATTATTAAAATTGTTTGAAGATTATTTGGCTTCTACAACTACTCCTAATAAATACCACAATTTAAAAAAAAACATATTTCTTTAACCCCTCATTAAAAATTAATAAGAAGCTCCTTCCTGTCTTAAATATCACACCATTTTAACTTATTTACCACTCATCAAAAAATAATTAATGTCTCAAATATCTGTGTTGCTTTTTCAAACACTTACAACTAAGATTTAATGATATATCTTAATTAGTAATTATTTTTAACAGAAAAAAAGTGAGCATCCCCAAGGCATACTGGTAAAAAAAAAATTAAATATAGGAGATAAAATGGAGGAATTCTTATATAAATAGTACAAATATAATACTCAAAAGTTAAGATAGGAGGAACATTGGTTTCAATTGAATCATATATATTGCTCAGTATAAATTTTATATTTTACATGCATTTGCATATATTATAGTGATTTATGATTATGCTAATAGTGAAAGGGGGTTTTGGAAATATTCATGTCCTTGTAATAACTAGGAATTGTGAAATTGTCTAAAAATGAGGGTGACCAAGTTGATGTTGTTTTGCTGTGAGTATAAGTTGGTGAGGCAGGAAGCCAAATTAAAGCCAGGAATCTCTTTTCTCACAACAAAAGATCGATCTTGCATATGCTTATGTTTTATTATTGTTATATATACCTTTTGAACCTGATACCCTTTTATCTTGTTTGATTAGCTTCCTTTAAACATTTTCCCCTTAAATTATTACAGAAAAAAAAATCAACTCTTTATTGTGCTATTATTTTATTATCAACTACCAGGATGAACCTGCATGGGGAACAATGATCCCATTATTTTTTTTTCAGTAAGTTATATATATATATATATATATATGAGCGATCTGCTCCCACACTTCAAGACACAGTCTAATATTAATTAAAAGATCTTTTTTCTCCTTAATTTAAAAGCACCACCTATGTTTATTAATGCTGGGAATTCAAATTGAAGTACTTGTTTATTTTTGGTTAAGTTACATTGCACACTAAAGTATTTTTCTAACAGATTCCAGGATCATAAAATAATTTTTAGTGTATTCAACGCCCAAAACTATTTTTTCCAATAACACTAGTATTCCTAAGTAGTTTTTCTATGTAATTTTTCTCTTAGGGTCTGTTTGGCAGGAGGGAAATGGAGGGGGAAGGGAAAATTTTTATGAGTTAGATTTTAAAAAATTGGAGAAGTGGGGTTATAAAATTTTAATAAAGATAAGATGTAAAATAAAAAAAATAAGAAAAATTAACTAAGAACTTTCAACCCCACTTCTTCAATTTTTTTAAATCCAAGTCATAAAAATTTTCCCTCCCCTCGCCTCCAAATCCCTCATACCAAACAACCTCTTAAAGTATTTTCTTAATAGCAATGGATACTCTAATTTTAGAATATTATATTGGATGCTAATAAAAAAAATACATTAAGATGTTGAATAAACCAAAAACCACTTTAGGATATTGAGTGCTCCTAAGAAATATTTTAAGGTGCTCGTTACATAAAAAAATATTTTAAGATATTAAGTGTTACTGAAAAAAATATTTTATATGGTGTGTTGGGTGTAACTTAAACCTATTTTCTTAAGAAAATTTTAAGTTATGTAAAATAATTTTATTTTTAAAATTTGATAATTTGAATTTGATTAATATGGTCTCTTTATCATGAATTAGTCTGCAATTAATTTATTTATAGAACGTGGTATATCAGTGCTAATAAGTCCTCTTAAACCTTAGTTGTTTTGTGCAACTCCTTTAGATCTATGCATGCTTCATTAAATTAAAACAACCATGGAAACTTTAATATATTAAATTAATTTAAGAAAAATTAAAAGCAAAGACAAAGATGAAAGGTGAGCGATTTGTGTTGTTGAAAGGAAGATATGCAAAAAACCGCACCTTGAAAGATACAATTAAAGATTTTGATTCATATGTTTCAATCAATCAATTAGTCATTATATAGACAAACAAATATATGACATTATTCTATTACAGATGCTTTTCCATTATATAAATATATTCTGTGTATATAGCTTGCTAACTAATCATATTATTGTAACACACCTCCACCACTTCTGCTATATTACTAGTCAAAAAGAGTTCCAAAAGCAATACTACATAGATTGACAGCGTATTCAACTTGTTATTTTTTGTCCTTATTATGTACAAGATACGTTGAAAATACATACTTAGCCTAAATAATGTAGCGAAAACTATATTTGAACATCTATATGTTAAATTATTTCGATAAAAGTATCCTTGAAGTTAGAATTATTTTTACAAATGAGTCCTATGTAACACAACACCCATTTGTGAAAATAGTTACAAACTTTAATTTGTAATATATTACAAAGTTTCATAGATTTAATATATATACTATATTCTAAGAAAAACACTAATACATTTCAAGAATATTATTCACAAAATATGTTAATACCTTACTAATAATTTTAGTATTTAAAAATAATTACAATCTATCAATGGTAGTTTGTGAAGCAACTCAATTTCCATTACAAGTTCAATTGCTGAAAGTTTGTAAATAGAAAAAAAAAAATCACATTGGGAGGGCTATGTTCAATTGGTATTAGGTTCAATAATACTTGAATTTGACCCAATGACACTAGATAACAAACAATTGTGTAAAAAACATTTATGATTTTTTAAAAATAAGTATGAGTTTTTAGATAGAATTTTTCTATATGTTGTAATATGAATCTCATAAAATTTGAATTTAAAAAGGTGAAATTAATTAAATAAAATTTAATTTTCAATGGTTAAGGTGCAAATTTGCTTTGAAAGTTTTTACTGAGAAGCAGTGTTGCTCTGAAAGTTTTTTAAGGTTTAATGACACCATAAAAGTTTCAAAATATAGCAATTTCATCCTATACCATTAAAAAAAAATTTACCTTTAACAAATTAATGTTAATCATTAATTTTTTAATGATAAAAGGTAATATTACTCTATTTTAACACTTCAGGGGTAATATTAAACCTAAAAAAATTTTAGGACAATACTACTTTTCAGCAAAAACTTCTATAACAAATTTACGTCTTACCTCAATTTTCAATGATCAAAAGAATTCATGTGATAGTCAGCACATGGAAAAAAACAAGGGTTAATGTGCGGATTTAATAAAAAACTATTTTCCAATATGTACCTAACTATTTCAGGTGTAAAAGTAGACATTATGAATTTTTTTTGAGCAAAAATTAAATAACAATTTCATTATCTGTTTTGAGGTGCAAAAATTGCTATTTTTGCTTCAAAAAAATTTATAATATCTACTTTACACTCCAAAATAATTAGTTGTATTAGGTACACATTAAAAAATAATTCTTTACTATATTTATTCCTTAACCTAAAAAAACAAAATGAATATGTCCCACACGATAGTACCAATGAAGTGTCGATGTAAGAGTCCTCCAGAGACACAAATGAAGGCTAGAACTTTCTTTTCTTTTCATTAAATAAAATAAAATTCAAGTTGAAAGCCTGCGATATGTACTTTTTGTTTGGATATATATACATATAAATGGTGGGTATTGTACATATAACATATATATAAATATAGGGCAAGTAAATGATTTGATGAAAACTTTGGGTATAGAAGGGTTACATATCTTGTACTTGATATGCAAACCAAAAATATAACAATCGCATGTGTTTGATTCTGAGGCTATAAGTAGCTAGGTTGTATCTTTTTATAAGTATTTATGGATACAAAGCTTTGAAACACATGTACACTCTATAATTATTAAGAATATATATATAGTTGCACATGAGTCCCTCTACTCTATACTTTTTCAGGTCTCTTCAACCTTTTTTTTTTCCCCTTGAGTTTTCTTGTTAATCGGCTCTCAAAATAAAATAAAATTCCGGGTTCATTCAATGTTCATAATTATCATGGTATATTGCTTTTTCTTTCCAAGTTATATATAACTTTTGACAAGTGATCAATTTGACTTTAAGGCTTGATATGTATATGGTTCTGTGTAACATCAATGTCCTGTACGTATATATATCCTTTTTAAAAAGGAGACACTATATAAAAGTAGTATACAAACTTGTAATTTTCATAAATAAAATAGAATCAATCCAATAATACTTTTGGGGGCTGATTGGGATTGAATGGATGTATAACATAATTATGACAAATAAAGACAAACGTACATAAACCACATTCTAATTGTTAATAAACTATATGCTGACTATTCGAAAAAAAAAGTCTCTTTTTATACACTTCTTTCTTTGTTTTTTAATATAGGAGTTAAATAATTAATTTACATAAATTAAATAATAACAACAACAATAAACCCGTTGGCTGCATGAATTACATTATATCATTGAGTTCATTCAATAACCAATTTTTTATATACTGTTTACTAAAAAACCTCGTCCAAGAATTTACTCAAGTGTTATTCTTGATCTTTCTTTACATCTCTTTACGAGAGTCAAAACCATCCGTTTAACTCTCTGTTGTCACATATGATCTCTTGGCCTTTTTTACGTGTCTCCAAACCATTTTAGGTGATTTTTTACTATTTTTTTTCTTGATATACGCCATATCAACCCTTCCTAATATATGGTCATTATATACTCCTTCTAATTTTTAATATAATATATATTTATCTAATTTATTTAGATTAAAAAATTAGTTAATATGACATATTTATTTTTAAAACATCCTAATTATCTTGTTTAATTCCCTAATTCCCTCTCCTCCTTTATTATTGTTGAAGGAGCTCCAATAGGGATAAATTGGGAAATGATTGACAAATATAAAAATTATATCTTATATTTAGGACTAAGATCAACTCCCTAAATATATATTATATTAAAGATAGGAGGGAGTATATATAAACTTATTTCTTTCCATCCATGATTATACATTTTCATCATCCCAACATTTTTAATCCCTGTAACCCCAATTTTTTGTTCATATAGTTCATTTAATACTTAGCATACAATACCATGCATAGCATCACCACTGATAGTCTAATAAAACTTCCCTTAAGATTATCAGATCCTTTTCGATCATGCATAATTGTAATATTTTCCTCCATTTTTTAACCGCTAAGCTTTTATTCTATGCATCATATGACTGAAAAATTTATATTTTTTTTAAAACAAAGAAATTTTAATTTGTATATTAATTAAAAATACTATTTTATAAAAAAGCAATACAGAATATAGATAAAAGTGGCACCTCCTGTACTGAAGTTCTAGGGATACTTAAAAGTATTTGATTTGATTCCTTTATAATATAAGAAGAAAAAAATAAAATAATATTCAGAGATGAAGTTATGAGCGTATATTGAGTCAAATACTAGTTAAATAAACTAACCAACAATCTGTTAGTTGAAGTAGTAAGTGGTCTTACCTTGTAAAGAGAAAATCATAATATAAAAACATGAGTTTGAATCTTGGAAAGTACAGGCGAGCACTCTAAGCCCCAAAAGGGATTATACACTTGATTAAATTTAAAAGAAAAAACTAAATCAACTCATGTTTAGGGGAAAAAACTAAAAAAGGAATCAAGTTAATTGTGTTTAACTAACTCAATTCAAGAATATATTACTCCCACATCCTTAATGTAAGATCTGAAAATCTAACTTGATTAAATTAAGGATGTTAGTTAAAATGACATTTTTTTTTTCAAACTACTCTAATCATCTTCCTTAATTCTTTACATATCTTTTTTATTTGATTATCGTTGAAAGAACATCCATAAGAATAAATTAAGAAAATATTGACAAATATAATAAATATGTATTACATTAATGATCAAGATCAACTCTTTAATTAGATCATATATTAAAGATTACAGGGAGTATTTCAAAGTTATCATGTGCAATGGAAAAAAGGCAAAAACTTGCTAACATGCAAAAGAATATCTAAAAAAAAGAGAGGTGATAATCATGCTTATTATGCATCCAAACTGCTTTTTACACAATAAATAGAGAAGAATTAGCAAAAAATAAAACTTAAAAAAAGTGACAGTTAAGGTGATTAAGTATCCAAGCTGTCTAATTAACTATTTAGTGTAAGCCACGGGGTCACGAGCTTCTTCCTCAACAACTTGGCCTAATCAACCCACTGTTACTACCACAATTTCGCTATATATTGAAAGCATCACACTAAAGAAAGGCTAACAAATTAACCCATAAAAACCATATCGATAGATAGATATTTTTAATTTCTCATGCCTCTGTCTCCTTCAATGGCTGCTTTTCCTCAATTCTATTCAAACTACACAATGTTCCCTAGTGATTTCCCAGAGTTCACAACCCAAGCTTCATCAGCCATTAATGGCAACAACGTTAATAATAATTTCTCAGTTACAGATAACAGAATGTGTGGCCACCAAGATAGCTTCAACCATAATGTTCCCAATAATGGAACAGCACTCGGTCATGTTTCTTCAGTATTGGAGTGTGATACTATGATGGCTTCGTCTTTGTTTCCTACTACGTTTTGTGATCAGCTAGGGAGCTTATCGGAGTTAGCCATTCCAGTGATTTACGGCGGCTCTGATAGCGGTTTTCAGGGTTTGAGTTTGAACGGTGGCGGATACAAACCATCGCACCATCTGGGTGATTTTGGTGATGAATGTTGCGGGTTTGTGGAGGATATTATGAAGCCACCTTCTTATCCAAATTCTGCCACAGAAAAGTGGGTACGTGCTTAAATAATTAATTAGGCAATGGTTTTTAATTTGTTAGCATATATGATGAACTAATCATTTTAGTTTTTTTCTTTATTCTGTTCCATCACTGAAAAATTGTCATGAAATATGGATATATCATCTGTCCTTCTTCTCCCCCCCCCCTCCAACACACAAACAGATTTTCGTGGAGGATTTAATTTCCATATCTTCACTATCGTTTTATTTTATTTTATTTTGGTTGTATTATATGAGTAAATATTATGGGGGTAATTGAATTGATTTATTTGAAATGACCTGTGTGCTATATATATATATAGGGATCATGTCAAGGAAATCAAATAACAGCAGTTGAGGAACCGAACATAAAGGTAGGACGATACTCAGAAGAAGAAAGGAAGGAGAGAATTCTTCGATATTTGAAGAAAAGAAACCAAAGAAACTTCAACAAAACCATCAAGGTCTTTCTCATATCTCTCTTGCTAGATCTCTCTCAGTTCATCAATAAATTACACACACACACACAGACATCATCAACAGCTGTTCATTTTATATGAAATTGAGGTCTTAATTAATTAATTAATTAATAATATTCTGTAATATATATGCAGTATGCTTGTCGGAAAACTCTAGCTGATCGGAGAGTGAGAGTGAGAGGAAGGTTTGCCAGAAACAACGACCTGTGTGAGGATGAGATCACCATGAAGAAGAATGAGAATATTACACACAAGCACGCCCTGTACGGTGGTCATCATGATTCCATCCAATTTCAGGTCATTATATTATATATATGGGATGTGTCTATATATAAACACTATATATATGCGTGTGATGAGAAAAGATTTCACTCCTGATCGGAATTGTTAATTCATTAATGCCCTCTCAAGCATCTCTTATTTATGAGTTAGATGCAAAATAATATATATTGAAACTTGTTTGAATGGTATTATAATTTGCAGTTAAAGAACGATGAGGAGGAGGACGATTGGTTGCAAGAGGCAATGGCAAGTTTGGTGTATCTGTCTCATTCTTCGCCTGAAGATATGTAGAGAGAGAGAGAGAGAGAGAGAGAGAGAGAGGCTAGCTAGTTGGAGTAAAAGCTAAGTTTGAATATGAGGGAAAGAGAATCGAAGAGAGAGTTACGTTCACTAATTAATTAGTAGTAGTGTTTAATTTTGATAATTAAGCACGTAGATCTTTGTAACTTTAATTGCATGGCGCTGTAACTAGCATTAATTATTTGGTGATATAATTTTACTTTATATGATCATCGATCTGTAGGCATCTTAAGTTGTTAAGGAATTCTAATGGGCCAAGCTAGCTACTTTGACTGGATACTTGGTTTGATTGACTTAAAGCTAATGACTTTGGGGATGTTTGAATTGACAGAAATATTCCCTTATATTAGACACACACAGACACAGCTTGTAGGTCACAATTAATAGATCTCTCTCTACATTTGGAGTCACTATATGTGATTCACTTGTCGTGATGATGATTATTGAAGGCCATCAATCCATCAGAGTTGCTCTCTGGTTCTCAAATATTCTAGCACCATTATTGATAATCGATTTGAGAATCTACTATACTACCCAGCTAGGGTTTAAAAGTTTGAGCCGTTTTTGTTTTTTGTTTTTGCCTCATGCGCTATAGACTTCATTATATACTGTAAGATCCTAATAGGTAATTTCATTCCAATAGGAGTAAAAAGAGAAAAGAAAGGATAAAGTGAGACAAACAATGAACAGTTATCTTCCATTAGCATCCTTTTCTTTTTCTATCAAGAAAACATGAATTTTTATCTTAAATACAGTTTCCTTTTTTTAGAGACTACCCTTCTCTTTAACCAAAAGATGTATTTCATTAGAAGGAAATAAAAATCACTAAAACACCAATTCAAAACAAGACCCGGCACAACACAAGAACCAAAAACAATAAAACACCAGGAAAAACCCCCCAAACTACAATCAAGACGAAAACTAACGCCTTGTTGATGATTAAGATCATACTCTCCTATATGTAATTTATAAATAACTGAATTATGTAGATAAAAAAAAAGTTGATTAAAAGCAATAATAGGTAGAACATGTAATTTTTTTAAATATACCTTTGTTTATGAAGAGGGCAGGTGTGAAAGAGAGTGAGAGAGTAAAAATAAATTAAATTTTAAGATAAATACAAAGTGTCACTCATAAAAAGAATATGCCCTCTTCAAAAAAATTGTAACTTATATATAGAATTGGAGAGAGTATTAACTAGCTCACCATTTACTATGATCAGTGAAAGTGGCATTAGGAACATATCTAATTGTAACTCCTAGAACCCTTCCAATAATAATAAGATCTTATTATAGGAAGCGTTCAAGGAGTAGCATGGTCAAAGCACATTTAAAATCACAATCAAAACTAATCACTAGCTAAGTTAGGTTGCCCAAAAAACACAACGCAGACAAACATCACATAGGAACCAACCAACATATATAGATTATTCCTAACAAGTTTTGCATTTAAAATAAAATAATATTAATGCTCAGTTGTTTTTATTTAGATCAAGCATACATGTGGGAATAAAATGAAATTAGAGGGGCGATATATTTTTTCATTATTTGCTTCTGAATAATTAAAATAAAAGAAAACTTCGCTAAAAATTAAAATGGAATATAATTAAGAAAAAGAAGGCTCATCATATATATAGCTTATGGATTTTTTATTTTATTTTTACTGGATGAGAACTTGTCGCGTTAAATTTATACTTTTTACACTTAAAATCTTTGGAATCGGTTTAAAGTTCCTCTACTTTTAAAAAGAACCTGAAAATGTTATCGGAATTTTATGATAAAAGCCCTCACACAAGGAAAAAAGTGTAAAAGCGCCTCAATTTCTTGATAATTACGTGATCAAACGAGAAGGCCCCGGGATTTCTACTTTCGAAACCAATTAAAAAATAAACAAAATTAAAGGTTGTTCATTCAAGCATCTCCTACTTTTTATGATATTATATTGAGAAGTTGGAGTTTCTATTTCTCAAATATCAATTGTCCTTTTACACAAACTAATAGTGGAATTGATATGAAAGTACTTATCACCTTATATTATGCTTCAGCTTCGTGGACATCAGAAACTCTTGAAAAACTCCAACAGTGATATATATATATATATAAAATATGTTTGAATAGCTTCCATAAGTACTTTTGAATCATGATTTACGGAATACGTGGTAGTTTTTACGGTTTATGAGGTAACTTTACGGTTTTCGAAGTAAATATGTGGAGGAGGTTTATCTCGATTTATGTGAATCGGGTTTATGCATAAGCCCGATTCACGTAAATCGAGATAAACCTCCTCCACTTATTTATTTTGTAGACCGTAAAGCTACCTTATAGACGGTAAAAATTACCTCGTAGACCGTAAAAGCTATATCATATTCCGTAAATTACGATTGGAAAACACTTATAGATACTATCCAAAAAAGTTAATATTGCTTCTCTAACGAACAGCAGTGGATTGAGTCTGTACAGTACTCAGTGGGATGTAGATATTATATAGCAATTGGCAATATATATATATATATATATATATATATATATATCAGAGTCTTGATGAGTAAAGAATTGAATTCTAATTCCTTCAATGTGCAATTCTTATCTGAAACCAGGCATCTAAATCAATGGTTTTTATACCTTGTTCGAAATTGAACAAGATACATGGATAGAAAGATAGATAGTTTTGAGGAAAATCAAAGCCGTAAAGTAAAAAGCAGCCATATACATTTGGATGGACATGTTAGTCAGTTGTGATTAACCAAAAAGGCTTTCTATATATATATATATATATATTGTCGCTTTCATGATAAACACTATTGCCAATAAATGATTACGAGCTAGGCAGAGCTGAATAAATGTGCTAGTTTAATTAGCATCTGATGGATGTACCAAAAAAAAGTCATAATTGTGCTCCTCATACAATGCGACTTAAAGGGTCAGTTTCGTTTGAGGGGTGGAATTTTACTGTACATAAAAATTTAAGGAGCTTTCCTCCCCCACAATGAGGGGATTTAAAAGGGAATGTTAATATTTTGGCATGATGTTGTTATTATATTTATAAATTTTTTTTAATATTCCTATGTTACTTTTTTAATTTTTTTCTTCATCTCCATTCTTACTTTATATAATTTTATATAATTATTAAACATTTTATAAAATTCAAAAAGTGACTTAAATAAAATAAGGATAAAATTGTCCATGTGAAAATATTTTACCCCTCCTTTCTTCATCAGCCAAACAAGGTAATATTCAAATACTTCCCCTTCCCTCCCATCTCATCAATCCAAATGAAATAATATTAAAATCCCTCCCCTTCCCTTTCCTCTTATCTCTTTCATTAAAATCCCTCCTATCCATCAAACCAAACAGACCCTAAGTATAGGTCACATATGTAGCTTCTGACTGTTACGTCCAAAATTGAAGTGTTGTTGGCCCCTACATGTCCAAATTAAAGGTGGTCATGTTGCTTTCATCCCTCTCTAGCAACATGGGCTATATTCATCATTTTCCTGATATCACATTAATGACTTTCGATCTCTCTGAAATGTCGACTTCATATATATATATGCTAGTTTTTTTTTTAAAGTGGTGGTGTCGTTTTCACAGTTATGATCCCCCACTCACTCCCATCATGTTCAATCAAAGACTTTTTGAGTTATACAAATAGCCTCGTCGTCGTCTTGTATCTTTTCAATTGATCTGTATTGTCTATTCGGTTATTCTATCAAGGGCTCGGCTCATTCAATCCTTGCTATGAAAAATTCAAGATATATTTTGGATTTGAAGTTGCTATTAAATTCTAAAAATAATTTGTACGTTTGTATCTTAGCTTCTCATAGTATATATATGATAATAAGTGTTGGTGGGAATTGTTCTCTAAAGAGAGTTAAAAAGAACAGATGAAAGAGAAAGTTGTGCAGATGTCTCCAAGGTGGAGATTCGCCTCCATTTATTTTTTTTAAAGCTTAATTCGCATCCACTTATTTTCTCATATTTAGGTGCAAATTAAGTTGATGATGAATTTCATACAAAATAAAATAAAAATCCTTAAGTATGGATCGTATACTAATGGCTTTTAATATGGGTTATTAGGATATATATGTCAAGTTTCACAGGTGTGCTTAGAAACTAATTAAAGAAACATAAACTTGATAATTTTTAGTGTTGTAGCTTTCTCCATAACTATTGGTATAAATTCTTTAATATATAAGGATATGGGATATGGCTTTTCAAAAACGCATATCTTTGTTTTAAAAATAGTCTAACAACAATTAAGCTTATCTAAACACATATGAAATATGGGTTCATGATCTAGTTTGCTTATGATTTATGAAATGGTTGGTGCTTTGACTCACTGCTCATGGCTTAGAATGTTCACTGATGATAGGGTAGGGGCCGGTTGGCTAATAACCTCAAAATTTTGGGGGAACCAATATGTTTGGAAGATATATATGTCTTCTAGAGCTATATGGATATGTAACAAAAAAGCATGTTAGTCAAACATAGGTTGATTACTAAACTATATATATGCCATACATAGATCATAGACCCCGATCTGATGGCTACATATATAGACTTCACTTTCTGAAATGCAGGAGTTGAGAATCCCAAGCTCCGTCTTCCAATAAGTAATATGTTACAATATTTTAAAATGAATTGATGTGTTGGTTGAAAAATCCTATCCTTATAAATTAAATAATTTATATTAAGGGTTGTGTAAGGAGTTATAACATCAAAGATTATTAAGGTCATGTCCTTTTTATTTCTAAAGACACCTATGAAAATGTATGGTTACTGCTACTTGATGAAAGGTTATGTTGGTTTTTTAGAAAACTCTATATGTTATTTTAAATAACTAGGTTATTTAAGTTATATTGTTTCATGAATCTAATATGTGGTTATGACTTTTAACTGAAGATATGTTGTTTCAAAAGGTACCCTTTCAAGGTATCACTTCATGATCTATAAATTAAATATCATGCACCATCACTTCATTTGTGACAGCAATACAAATAAGATCAGGAATCACACAACAACAGGAAATCAAACTAATTGCCTTTGTTTTTGAGTGTACACAAAGATAAAGTCAAATTATCACTTTGTAAAAGTCATTGTTGTATTGGCTTGAGTGTTGGGAATGCAATCCATACTCAATGGTCTTCATTGTATCCTACAGGAAATTTTCCTGTCAATCCAAATTGCACCCTATAAGATAAGTATAAGTGGGGGCAAATTAATCTTAAAAGAAAGTATTGCCCACGCCTTAAAGATATTATGCACTATTTTCTTCTTCATCTCTTATTCTTGTACTCTTTAGAGATTCAGGCCCACCAACAATCTTTAGGCTTAATTAGAATCTTGGTTTCTTCTATGTTATATAACTTGATGAAGAAAATCGTATGTCGAATGTATTTTGGGCTGATGCAAGATCACGGACGGCATACATTCATTTTGGTGATGCAGTGACCTTGGACACAACTAGCATTGGGAATTCAGGCACGGGCTGCGGGCCCGATGGGTTAGGCCTATTTAGCTTGCCACTTCAAGGGCTGGAAAAATGCCAGCCCGAGCCTGATATGGGGGTTGGCTTGCTAGTCCCTTGTTGGAAATTATGCCATAGGGACCAATCATTGTACTTTAAACATTATGGTTATTTAAAGAATTTCTCCAATTTTGTTATCATATCATTTGCATGTTTATTATGATAACTGTATAATTGGATGTATCATAAAGATTGTCTTAAATGTTCCTGGTCGGTTATCTATGTGGGAGCAAAGATTAAATAAGACCAGTATGACTTTGATAAGGTATGGAGATACGAATCAAAGTCTTAGGCACTTTGTAAAAGTGCAAGGTGCTGGATTGACCCGCTATGAGAAAACTGCATGGATTAAGTCATAATCCTATCTCATATATAACTGCATCACAATACCCTCTGACCTGAGATCATCATGGATTCCTGCATGAGAGTTGCTAAGTTTTGACCGGGTGATGATAAAGGCTACAATCGGGTTTAGGGGTTTTCATGTAGAGGAATATGAATGGTCAAGATGGAATTTGTCCCTCACATTAGTAGAGAGATATTACTGGGGCCCTCGATGAGTGAGTCTGAGAAATGTGTGGCCATACTGTGATGGAAAGGAGTTTCGGTTTCTATTATCAGACTACTCAGGAATCGGGAAAGTATTGGTCAGGAACAGGAGGATGACACTATTCATGCCTCATCATTGACCAAAATATCGTGTGATAAAAGGGACGTGACATGGTTATATGACAGGTTGCATCATATTAACGATTATCATGTGAATTGAGTAGTTGTAATGTTTTGTTAGAGGCCGCTTACGACTTGTGGGCTAGTACAGTTATTGGCCCACTGCCAACTTCATATGGGCCTACAGGGTCGCACACAAGAATAATCTAACACGAGCTATAATGTTCATATTCATTGAATCTAAGATATGTTTAAAATTCAATGAATACAATGTTTAATCTAGGGAGGACGTATTATATATATATATATATATATATATATATATATATATATATATATATATATATATATATATAATATAAATTCAATAATAATAATATTATTATATATAGATAATAATAATATTATGTAGTGTTAGTTTTATATTTAATTTATTTGATAAATTAAATAACTAAAACTAATAGAGATATCATATATCAGATTTAATTTATAAAGATAAATTAAATCAGTTGGCTCTTTATTCAAATTAAATAAATAGATTAGATTAAATCTGTTGGACAGATTTAATTAAATCAAAATTTATTTAATCCAATTCGAATTTTAAAATTAATTAAGATTAATTTTGAATATCTAATACGGCCCACAATAGTTATAAAACATAGGGCTAGAGAACCCTAGGGCATGAGAAGATATTAGATAGCCGCAAAAAAAGAAAACCCTAGAAAGACGCATTAGAGGCGCTAGCACGCTGTCAGTGTTGGGGTCTTGTTCGTGTGGATACCAGTAGAGGGAGCTGGTTCGTGCAGTTGGCTCCTAGAGATCGAACAAGACGCAAAACGTAAAGGTACGATTTTGACTAATAAGTTTAAACGCTATTGATATATCCGTATTCGGGATTCAAAAATTTTAATCGGTTAATTTCTTCCGTTGCATGTATGAATCCCAACACCCCCTTTTTCTTAATTTCACTCTTTTTTTTTAATTTTCACTCTCTTTCTCTTTCATTCACTCACATCACACTTCTTTATTTTATAAATTTGTGTTAGAAAACCAATTTCATTCTTACTTTCCTTTTTTTTCATCTACTCACATCACAAAAACATATAAACACATCTTTTTTAAATTTAATAATAGTAGAATAAATAAATATAATATGAAAATAAAAGTGTCAAATAAAAAGAATGAGAAAGTAGTTAAACATAATATCACTAAGAACTGAGAACATTGAGATCTGCCTATCTGATAAGCTGAATTTTTTTAATATTTAAATGGGCCAACCCGTTTAGCCCAAAAATTAAATGAGCTGAGAAATCTCAACTCGAGCTCGTTTAATTTAATGGGAAAACGGCCCATTAGCCCAACCCAAATTACCGGCTATAGACACAACATACAAAGTGAATAAGTATAGAGTTTCTTTTGTTCCATTTACTAGTGAACCATCATGATTAAATGATTTTGTCCGATTGTTCACTTTGTTTGGACGATTATGAGGCTTCTTTCTTGTGGCTCTTTAAGACTTTTTTGACAACAAACTTTGTGAAGTTGGAAAGATTTGAAGGAGGCAATTTTCTATGATGGCTCCAGTTTTGCTTGCTAGAAGAAATGGATTGGTTGATCCAAGAACTTTGCAAATGAGTCATCTTAAATTTATTTGGTCAATGGTAAAGGAGAGAGATAAGTATCTATTTGCCTTTCTTTATTGAATATGGTTTATAGACTCATAAGGTTTATACATGATCTAGCATGATGCAATTATTTTCTTAAATTATGTGGTTTATTGGCTTGTGGAATTATGGAATTATAATCATGATTAGAAAGTGATAAGAAGCATAATAGATTTGGGATTATTGGATTGATAATTATCATGAAAAAATCAATGGCCAATTAGATGGGTTGATAATTATCATGTTGCACTACTACAAAAAACACTATAAACGGTGTTTATTTTTACAAATATTATGACGCTTGGGAAACGCCGTAGCTTCCAGCGCCATAAAAGCAACCTACGACGATTCTTAGATTTCTAAAAGCGTCGTAGGTTTTGTTTTTTAAAAAATAATTTAAATTAATTTTTTTTCCTAATGAAACCCTCGATCTGTATTTATATTCAAATTCATCATCAAACTTGCAGGTATCCTTTACAATATTGAATTCCCATCTTCATCTATCAAGCATGGAAGAACTCCAAGTAAATACCTGAAAAAAATAAGCATACATATAAGATTCATGACAGATTTTAACTTAAAAAGAAGAAGAAGAAGAAAACATACAAATTTAAACTCAAAAATTAACAAACTTACAATGTATAGGAAGTTTAAGAAGGTAGAGTTGAAACTTCAAGTAAATACCTGGAAAAAATGAAGCATACATATAAGATTTATAACATATTTTAACTAAAAAAGAAGAAGAAGAAGATAACATAGAGATTTAAGCTTCTGTATATAAAAAAAATACTTACAAGCTAATGGACTTCTGTAGAAAATGAGGACCAAGTTAATAGAGTGGGGAGGAAAATGATAATGGCGGGCTGGTGAAAAGTTAAAATAGAACCTTATATGGCGCTTGATGTATAAGTGGCATATAAAGTATAGAGAAGTTTCGGCGCTTTCCTAAACAAGCGTCATACCTTTCAATAATTGAGAAAAAAAAACAATGGCTTTAATTGAACAAGCGTCGTTGAAGTCAAATAGATATATGTTACCTTAAAAAATATGTAATATTATATAATATATATATATATATATATATATATATATATATATATATATATATATATATTAAATATAATTGCCTTGGCTCAACGTTGAGCCAAGGCAATTGATATTGCCTTAGCGCCGGCGCTTCAAGATGAAGCGCCAGCTAAGGCAATGCTTTTAGCCCGCACTTTTTTTGAAAAGCTCCGGCTAAAGTGCACATTGATAATTTTTTTCTATATATTAATATTTGAAGGACTTTAGCCGGCGCTGTTTTTTAAAGTGCCGGCTAAGGTGCATATTGATAATTTTTTTTTTCTATATATAGGCCGCGCTTCATGAAGCACTGGTTAAGGTAATATTTAAAGGACCTTAGTCGGCTAAGGTGTAGATTATTTTTTTCTGATAATTTTTTTTGCAAATTATTCCTGCTATTGCTACTGGTACTTTAGATGTGTGTATATATGTGTGTATGTGTAGTTACACTATTAAGTTAATTATTAGTGAATCCACACACACACACTCACACTAACATATCTATATATACCTTAGCTTGGATTCTCCTACAAAGGCCAAATTATTCAACATTGACAGGGAATATAAGGTCACATAAGGAAAATATTATAAAAAGATTGGATTTAGTTTTATATTTAGTTAATTTATTTTTAAAATTTTTTACTTATTTATTTTTGCTTCGTAATTAAATCATTAGAAATGCACAAGTGTGGGAAAGTTTGTTGACTACATGTTTATTATTTATATACAAGCTAAGCAGCATTTAACGATAATTTTAAATATTTTGGACTTTACACCAGTTATGACGCTTTGCTATAAAGCGCCATAGCTTATACTTAATTTTTTTAAAAAAATAAAGGTCTTGTATGGCGTTTCTTAACAAAGTGTCATACAATCCTACCATTAAGTTATGACGTTTATAATATAAAGCGTCGTAGCTTATAATATTTTTTTCGTTATAAAAAAACAATTACCTACGGCATTTTTAAGCATCTTTTGCAGTAGTGTTGTGTTCTAATTTTAATTAGAATGATTGAAGAAAATTTGTTGTGGACTAAATGCATGAGTTGAACATGGTTTGAATAATTTCAAACAAATAACATGCATGTGGATGAATTTATTATTGTTTCATCAATTATAAATATACTTCCTTCTTCATAGAAAGACTTAAAAAAGAGTCTTAACAAAACATGAAAAGTAAATATATTTTGAGTAGTTGGGGATTATCTTTACTTAGAAGAGGATCAGATCATGGTTAATGATCCATGAAACAAAAGGCACCAATGTTCATGAAAAGGCACATGTAGTAGAGGAAGGATAGTTTTATAAGACCTCGAAAAAAAAAGGAATTACAAAACTATAAATTCTATTTATATGTTTGGCTATGATAATTTTAACAATAGAAAATGAGTCATGAGTTATTGTTGACATATTTATAATTTTGATTGTTGTCATGATTCTTCATTGTTTGACTTTAGTATGAGGTTGGTACTAATCTTTATCTATTGTGATAGTCAATATGTAAAATCCTTTCCTTAATTTTATAATATTAACTATACTTTCAAATACTAATCACGGTGGAGTTAAAATTTCACAATCTATTAAATATCATAATATCCAAATTATAGTACGATAATCAAAAGTATGCAATCAAATCAAAGTTTACACAATGTGGGCCATATGAGTGACAATATACATTAATTCAATACATAATAAACCACAAGAGGCTATATAGATATATATAGATATATATATATATGCCTCAGGAGCTTCTCCCGACATCCCAGCATGAAAAATATCACATGAAAAATGTTAAATCAACAGGGTGAGAGAAAACCTCAGAAACCAGCAATCTAACGCATTATATATACTGACATGTGTTCATGAGGTGTTGAATGAAACAATTTATATAACAAAGTATTAGGGATATAATTGACAAAAATTCAATATCACAGTTGTATACACAAATCTTATATCAGGAATTATATATCACAATTACTATAAATTAAATCTCATATCATAATCCCCAAGTGCTTCCCATCAATCTAACCGAACCGTCTTATTTTCGCCGACTAGACCTATAGGCTAAATTACTATTCATGTCATTGGCCACTCAAAAAGCTCTTCGGTCACATGACAAGGATCAACTAAAATCCACAGAGCAAATTTTCATACCATAAATCTTTCCCCTCATTAAACTAGTAGGGTGTCGCAGCCCCTCATTGAACAGATGGGGCAATCCCTCATTGAACTAGTGAGACAATAGAAAGTCAATCATCGTGCATCAATGAAGGTTATACCACGTGATAAAATAATTATATATATTTCAACCCAAACCAATCATCCCAATATGTATCAATAAATAGCTTAATGAGAATTTCTCAAGATGTCTATACTCATATGAGGATATTTAAAATACATAAATATATTTTATAATTTAAATCACAAGGTTTCACAAGGCAAATTTATATCAAAATACTCCTTAATATTATGATAACTTTCTTAATCATAATAAATCTTTACTTATTGAAATAATTAATAAATATCAACATACAATTTTCAATCTTATAATCATTTTACAAAATACTCATAAACACATACCAATACACATAACAAGTGAAAATTGGTTACCTGGAGTATTTGACAACTAAACTTGAGAGAATTCAAGTTCAACAAACCAAATTCACTCTATAATAAATATATAATTACATATTAAAAAAGTTAATAATAATTGCTAACTAATACAAAATAACCCCTCATAATTAGCTCACTTTAATCTTCGTAGAAAAATAACAACAATTTATCTATTCCTCAAATTCCTTTAAAAACAAAAATTTCTAAAATTTATTAACTCTATTTTACTCAATAAAATATTTAACGGTAATAATTATCTAATCGCCTTAACTTCAACGGTCATAAAATTATTAATATCAACATCCTAGATTAATTAAACATATTTTCTAACTTATATGAGCATAACCTAATTATTAAACAATATTGAAACCTCCACATAATTAAAATCATATCAAACTCTAATTTCTAATATCAAATTATAATTTATAATTTTGTATAACACAAAATCTACAAAACTAAACTGATTAGGTTTTCAATAATACATCTAATAACCCAAATAAATTATTTAATCTAAATTTAACCGGATAAAAAGTCTAACATAGAATTATTTATAGGCTGATTATATAGAAAATTGATTATAAAATCTTATACTTACTAAATAAAAAAATTAAATCGATTAAAATTAAACTATTAATCATCATCTACATTCCTATAGTCATATACTGATAAAACTTAAACATGCCCAAAATTATAATCCTAAAATATTCTCTAATCAACATAAAATTACTATTATAAGAAAGATAAAATTATTTAGAAAATTTCTCATGAAAAAATTTTGTGATTAGAAGTGATTTTGAGTACCTTATTGATCCCCAAAGATATAAAAATACTCTTATCAGAACCTTGCCGTACTCCTTCATGCACAACACTTCACACAAATCTCTGTGTGAAGTGTGTATGTTGAGGGGCCCTTCCAGGCCTCCCCTTATTTTTTTTTATTTTTTTACTATTTTAATTGATAGGTGACACCTCCTTTGTCAATTATAGTGGTGTCGAAACGGTGCATTCAGTGCCCCACTTTTTTTTAATAATAATATAATAATATATTATTATTTATTTATTTATTTATTTTTTGATTGCCCATCTGGTATCCAAAGCTTCGCCCTGACTAATCTGGATCCAACCTGGATCGCGCACCTGATTATGGTGGGTGAGTCTCCCAGCTGGGATTTTCTGCATACACAAGGCTCGAACTCGAGACCTTGTTTAAGCGGAACCAAGCCGCTTACCACTCGGATCAACCCCCGTTGGTTATTTATTATTATTATTATTTTAACATAATTTAACTTGGTCCCTATTTTCTTTTTATCCCCAAAAATTAACTATTAAAATAATTATCTCCAAATTATAGTTATATCTTAAAAATAAAAATAAGGATGTTACACAATCTATCCTTGCAAGGGCTTATAACCAAGTTTATAATGGAAAGTCATAACATATTGGTATAAGACATAGCTATGCGAAAGATTTGATTTTAAATGGAGTAATTTCTATTAGTTGTATAAGATTTGAATTAAATCTTACAGATATTTTGACGAAAGGTCTGACAAGGAACTTGGTGGTAAAAACATCAAAAGGGATGGATTGAAGCCCTATAAACCTTGATCATCAACAATGGAAACCCAACTCACAATTAACCATCATATTAAGTGTTGAATTCAATGGTAAAGTACGCTATCATAGTGATTGCAAGTATGTGACTTTTAATACATTCCAGGTTGAAAAATTACTTGGTAACCATGAGATTAAAAGGGGGTATGTTGAGCCTAATTTGGCTCTTAATGGACTTGTAAATATATATTTGTTGGAGCATTTATCATGGTAATACTCTTGACAAAGTCTACCTATATGAGAGTGAAGTGGGTCACTTCTAAAAGTCCAAGGGCTTGACTCTGAAAAAGCTCTCATGAAAAGGATACGGATACAAGGCCACTAGTAAATGTGTTATTTAAAGTAGCATACAATGGTCTAAGATCCTATGCGTAATTCATGCACACTTGTTCATATGGGATAGTTGGTTCAAAACTTAGTCTACCATATTATTTTAGATAGGTGAAACCATGTCTAGATTTCAGAAGTGATAAGAGTTTGTAATCATTTTGAAATGGTGGCGGATTATTGAAATATTTTAAAATGAAGAGATGTGTTTGCTGAAAAGTCATATCCTTATAAATTAAGGAATTTATGTTAAGGGTTTGTAAGGAGTTATAACACTAAATGTCACCAAGGTTATATCCTTTTTGTTTCTGAAGACACCTATGAAAAGATGTGATAACTGGTACTTGGTGGAAGGTTTTGTTGAATTTTTAGAAAACTTTATATACTATAAAAGTGTAACTCCTCATACAAAGTTATTTTAAATAACCAACACATAACTTAAATATAGACTAACTGGTATCAGAGCCAAAGGGGGAAGTAGGAACGTGGTGGTAAATATAGATTAAAATTTATCTTATTAAGCTTTATGTTAATGTAGTGTTACCATGATGACTCTTAATCTGATAGCACATATCACTCTGAGTGAAACCGTGAATTGATTTGAATTAAACATTCATGAAGTTGTGAGTTTATGGCAGTAATTCCCGATACATGGGTGGTAAGTCCAAACTTTGGTAAAAACTTGCATGCATGAGTGTTCTCTACAATATTAATCACTTAATTCGGTGTCTAAGATTGAGTGTTGGCATGGTATTAGTTCCAATGTTTTTGGGACTGGACCCGACCGGACGGCTAAACTGGTCTAGCCATCGACTAGTAGTGATGACGGTCTGTTTCACTTTGTTGGACCGCTTTAAGGGTTTGGGGATTAAGCCTCCTCATGCCGGTAGTTAAGCCGAAAACCGTCAAGCACCCGAAACCCGGACCCGGTTTAAGAAAACCAACTAGGTAAAAAGAAAAGATAAAGTAGAGATGGGAATCAGAATAGGTATAAACGAAAAGAAAAATCTCAAATCAACCTCATATCTTCAATCTCTTTCACTTTGGAAAGTAGAAACCATCCATTGTAGAACTGAAACTCTAAAAGTTCAAAGAATATTTGAGAAGGAGAAGAGGACTTATGTACTGGCGGGCTCCTCTCTAGTATCCCTTTCCTTTCTACCAACAATGAAGTCTTCGAATTTCACCGTTCAGCTTCTCACTCAGACTTTTCAATTTCATCTTTATCTACTGCTACACGTTTTCAGTCTAAACCACCCTCAAATCTCTCACTTGCCAGGCTGCCAAACACATGTTTCCACCAATCCCCACTCATCCTTTATAATCTTCACGTGGGTCCATTTATTATATAATTAGATAATTATCATAATTTTTAAATTTTATTATTATTTAGCTTTTATCTAGAAAAAAATAATTATTTAGATTTTAATAAAAATAATGATATCCTTTAATAAAAATTAGTCCTTTTTAAAAAAATTATAAAATTTAATGACAAATATCTTAATGATAATATTAGTATTTTTGCATATAATATTAATTTAATTTAATTATTATATTACCGGTCCAACCAAACGACCTGATCAATCCGACCGTTTGAACCATGACCCGCTGGTGTTTCCGGCTCGACGTCCGGTTCGGATTTTAAAACATTGATTAGTATCTTAACATCTAGCTTAATAGATAGATCTTGATTGACATTTTCCTTTACCTTCCTATAGAACCTAAAGGTAATGATATCATAAAGAGGGGATTCTACAATAAATATGCTTAGAAAGTTTTCGTTTACCAAACACTCTTTCATCTCCAGTTCTTGTTCTCTCCATGAAACAAGTTCCTCCTCATCCACCAACATATTCAAGGAAGAAATCCACTTCCAAGACATTAACTGACTGGAAAATTCTAGAAATTGACAGAAATGCCCTCTATAAACCTGAAGGAAAATCCTTTACCAAAATTGATTACATCATTAGGTTGGTAGAGGATGTAATTCATGTCGACCCATCAAAAGAGGAATTCTTCCTCTTATCCCATGATTCAATCATACATCACAGGAAGAAATACAAATTCTTACATATAGGATGCATCCAAATTGCCATTAAACAATTAGTTAGAGAAGGATTAAACATATCTTGCCTCCTTTGCCTTAGGGATACCAGACATGAATTATTCACTGACTCCCTGTTAGGAACCGTAGAAGCCAGCCTCCATGCAAGCCCAATCTACTTCAATAGCTATCTAAACAGAACCATAAGCCTTATGGATGAAAACATCATGGATGTTTTAAAATTAAACATAAAGTTGCATCGCTTTCGAATGAAACATGGTCTATCCATGTTGCCTTACTTTATAGAATCCAATATAAAGTCATGAACTCCTCCAGTTCTAAAGTCCTAATTTTCAGAGAAGATGGCTACACCACCATTTTCTAAATTGATAGGTATAAGGAAAATGTCATCATTCCTAAAACTATCCAATGGACAGATGTAGATCTGCCAGAAGGATGGGTGATGGAGCATACATCTCTTGCCCTGCCTCAACCAACCCCTGATATTATTGATATTAGATAAAGCACTACTAGGAGTGTATGGATAGTCTTCAATAGGTTAGCCTCCCGTAATTACATCTTTTCCATAACTAGGACCAGAACCATTAATGATTATCGGACTGTTTGTTCAGAACTACCAAGATACTTTACTACTTCAAGAACCCCAAATGTTCCCTCTATAATACATCTTCATATGATAGATATCTCTTCTAACATCCCGAGGCCAACCTACCAGAGGGATGAAGAAGATCAAACGTATATACAATCTCCAATGAGAGAGTCATTGATTAGTTTAATAGCCTTAAGATAGAAACATTCGGTGAAGAAAGCAGTGGGCAATTTTCTGAGAATCTCCAGATCCAAAATAATGACCTCCTCCTCCTCCTCCTCCTCCTCCTCCTTCTTTTGGAGGAAAGATTAATGCCATTACAAGAGAACAAGAGTTTTTGTTCGAGGTCATTAGTGTTTTATCTGACCTTGAAGAAAATAGACACTACTTTAACAAATTCAAAGAAATGATTGAAGAAAACCCTCCTTCTCAAATCTTAAACCAATAACCAATAAATAAAACATGAATGATATCCTTAAAAGATTTAACCAAACCCCAAAACCAGCCATAATACAAGATCTTTAATATGAGGTAAACAACCTCAAATTAGAGGTAAGGTCCCTTAAAGACCAATAAGAAAAACAAAACCTAGCCATAGAAGAAATTAGGATGACTAATCCCTTAAGACCCCTACAGCAAGTAGCCTCAAGTGACCAGGATAATAACGACAATGATATTGATAACGAAGAACTTTTTGAGCCCTTCCTTAATATAATAGAGAGATTAGAAATCCAAAAATGTTATATTAAAATTAAAATCATTATCAACCACAAATTTGTTTTTGAAGAAATAGCCTTATTTGATACAGGAGAATATTCAAATTGTTTTCAAGAAGGCCTTATCCCAACTGTATATTTTGAAAAAACTATCGAGTGGCTAGGAACGGCCTGTGTCAACCATAAGCTCTAAGTCCAATACAAGATAACTGATGTTATCATAGACAACCAAGGATTTCAAGTTTGAACTCCTTTCCTTTTAGTAAAAAACATAAGCAATAAAATCATCCTAGGTACCCATTTCATTAAAAAGATTTCCCCCTTCTATATATTATATGATGGAATAATTGTCTTACATTTAGGAAAACACGTCCTTTTTGAATTTGTATATAAGCCATTAATAAAAGAAATCCATTCTATCATTTTTAAAACTAAATAAATAAACTTCCTCAACCAAGAAATCTCATTTAAAACCTAGACAAACAATTAGCCAAACCTGAAAACCAAGAAAGAATCCAAACCTTCTGAGACTATATTCAAAAGTTTATATGTTTTGACCTCCCGAATGCTTTTTGGGAAAGGAAGAAACATTTTGTAACATTGCCTTATGAAAAATATTTCCATGAAACAAAAATCCCAATAAAAGCCAAACCCATCCAGATGAACCAAGAACTCCTTGAATTCTGCTAAAAGAAAATAGAGGGACTCCTAGCCAAAGGATTAATCAGAAAAAGTAGAAGTCCTTGGTCTTGTGCCACTTTCTTGTGAATAAGAATGTTGGCTATCTTCTCTAGAATAAACCCTAGTTAAGAAGATATCCCTGTACCATCTAAAGTCGGCAAGTGTTCTACATTTGAGGTTGGATAATAATTTTGCAAATTTATCCTTCCAAAGAAAAGGGTCTCCTATGAAATATTGGACTATGGTGAATATTAAGGTGCTGACAGTGTTAAGAATGGTTTCACCATTATAGGTGATAAGGCTCCCATCTGGTTCTACTTTTATAGCCCTAAAGATTTATTCCTTTTCTTCTTGTGATATGTAATTGTCCCACCATCCTTTAAGTTGACCAGTAAATCCGATAACAAGGAGGTTGACTATGGCTTCATCAGTGTAGTTATAGGTTGTCTGGTAAGTTGCACAAACCATGCTCATATACTGGAGTGTTAAGGATGTCGTATTCCATTTGGCCATCTATATTCCATTCGTAAATGTTGTTAGCACTAAAGTGCTTAAAGGTTTGATCTCCCCTTTCTTCCAACAGGAGGTCAGGAGCAGTGGCTTTTAGGTAATAATATTTCGAGAGAGGGATTTCTCTAATTAAATGAGTTTTGGTTTATTCTTAGGATTTCCTCATATTATGAATATGTTTATACTTGGTTTGTTAAGGTGTTAATAGTCAGGTTTCTAGAGCTTAGTTTAGGTTAAGAGGAATCTAGAACCACCGTGGCTTTAAGCTGTTCTTCTACCCTTTTAAGTATACTATTGGAAGATTGAAAATCAAACTCTTTTTTGAATTTTTGAGGCATTTGGAAAAGCTTGAATATTAGCTTTTCAACAGCAGATGTTGATGAGGATGAGGTATCATTTACCTTAGAAGAGAATTGTTCTCCTAGGGTTTGGAGGTATATGTTGGTATAATTGTTTTGTTCCATAATATTTTGGATATCTTTGAGACTAACTTGTTCTTCAGTGTGTTTCCCTTTAAAGGGAGAGGTTACAATATGGTTTCTTTTATCATCATGGAGGTTTGTTATCTAAAATGACTTGGATGGGGGAAAATTTAACCCTCCCACTTTACCTATAGTAGTATGTCAGGATTTGGTTACATTAATTGTCTTTCCAAATAGGTACTCAATCTGGTTGTCTAAAACATATGCTTCAAACCAGTCAAAAAATGGAATGTTTGGTTGGATCAATTTGAGGAATTCATAGAATTTCTCTTGGATATTATGTTTTCTCCTTGTTCCTTTGAAGTGCTCAAAGAACCAAGATAATGCTGGCTTATTCTTTTTCAATAAAACTCCTTATGCAGAAGTTTTTTATCGATTTGGAAGTCTAAGGAGATGGTATTGATTTTGTAAGGCTTATTTATAGCAATATATGATGGAGATTGTATGGACGTTTGATCTTCCTCATCCCTCTGGTAGGTTGGCCCCGAGATGTTAGAAGAGATATCTACCCCATGAAGATGTACTATAGAGGGAACATTTGGGGTTCTTGAAGCGGTAGAGTATCTTGGTAGTTTCGAACAAATTGTCCGATAATCATTAATGTTTTGGGTCCCAGTTATGGAAGAAGTGTCACTATAGGAGGCTAACCTATTGAAGACTATACATACACTCACAATAGTGCTTTGTCTAATATTAGTAATCTCAAGGGTTGTTGAGGCAGGGCATGAGCTACATGTTCCATCACCCATTCTTACTGTCCATTTGATAGTTTTGGGAATGATGACATTTGCCTTAGACCTATTAGTTAGGAAAATGATGGTGTAGCCATCTTCTCTGGGAATTAGGACTCTAAAACTGAAGGAGTTCATGACTTTATATTGGATTCTATAAAGGAAGGCAACATGGATAGACTCATGTTTCATTCGAAAACCATGCAACTTTATGTTTAATTTTAAAGCATCTATGATGTTTTCATCCATAAGTCTTATAGTTTTGTTTAGGTAGCTATTGAAGTAGATTGGGCCTGCATGGAGGCCAGCTTCTACGATTCCTAACAGGGAATCAGTGAATAATTCATGTATGGTATCCCTAAGGCAAATAAGGCAAGATATGTTTAATCCCTCTCTAACTAATGGTTTGATGGCAATTTGGACGCATCCTATATGTAAGAATTTGTAATTCTTCCTGTGATGTTTGATTGAATCATGGGACGAGGAAGAATTCCTCTTTTGACGGGTTGACAAGAATTACATCCTCTACTGACCTGATGATGTAATCAATTTTGGTAAAGAATTTTCCATCAGGTTTATAAAAGGCATTTCTAGAATTTTTTAGTCATCAACGTCTTGATTAATATCTTGGAAGCGGATTTCTTCCTTGAATATGTTGGTGGATGAGGAGGAACCTATTTCATAAAGAGAATAAGAGCTGGAGATGGAAGAGCATTTGGAGAACGAAAACTTGGCTTTCTAAGCATATTTGTTGTACAATCCCCTCTTTATGATAACATTTCCTTTAGGTTCTATAGGAAGGTAAAAGGAAAATGTCAATTAAGATCTATCAATTAAGCTAGATGTTAAAGTATTAATACCATACCAATACTCAATCTTAGCCACTGAATTAAATGATTAATATTGTAGAGAAAATTCATGCATGTGAGTTTGCCATAACCTCACAACTTCATGAATATTTAATAGAAATCAATTCACGATTTCACTCATAGAGTGATACGTGCTATCAGACTGAGAGTCATCATGGTAACACTACATTAACATAAAGCTTAATAAAATAAATCTTAATCTATATTTACCACCACATTCTTACTTCTCCCTCCAACTCTAATACCAATTTGTGAAACGGCAAGACCATTTCTTTTAACAACACTGATGAAAACAAGAAGATGTTTGAAATGTTAGTCAATGGTTTGATAATATATTAATATATCATCAATATAAACAATGATAAATTTGGTATAAGGGTTAAAGATTTCGCTTATGATCCTTTGTAACTTAGAAGGAGCATTTTTTAATCCAAAGAGCATAACATTCCATTCATACTAGCCAAATGGTACTGTGAATGCTGTTTTATATCAGTCCTTTTCATCAATATGAATTTGTCAAAACCCAGATTTCATATCAAATTTAGAAAATATCTTGGCTGATTGAAGGAGGTTAAGAAGATCCCTTTTGTTGGGGATCGAATACATGATCAATTGGAGGGCTTAACTTTTGGTTATTTAATTTATGTGGTTCATAAGAGTTCATGAATCTAAAATACGTTTATGACTTTTAATTGAAGATGTGTTGCATCAAGAGACATCACTTCAAGGCATTATTTCATGATTTATAAATACTTTTCACTATCACTTCATTTGTGACAGACAATACAAATCAGATCAGAAATCACATAACAACAAAAAATCAAACTCGTTACTTTTGTCCTTGAGTACATACAAAGATAAAGTCAAATTATCACTTTATAAAAGTCATTATTGTCTTAACTTGAGTATTGGAAGTACAATTCATATTCAATGGTCTTCATTGTATCCTGTAGGAAATTCGCCCATTAATTCAAATTGCACTTTATAAAATAGGTATAAGTGGGATGAATTAAATTTAAAGGAAAGAGTGTTGTCCACACCTTGAAGATATTGTGCATTACTCTCTTTTTTATCTTTTATTCTTATACTTCTTAGAGATTCAACCCCACCAACATAATATGAACGTAATTGTTAATGAATTACCGTGCATGTCTTGCTTTATAGTCATAAACAAGTAAAAAAGTAAACCCTAATTTAATATAAATCTGTGAATCTTCTATTGTGCGCCACTGATGAGAAGTAGTTTTGATGAGCAGGCCGGCGTGCACTTGCACAATGAAATATATATATATATATATATATATATATATATAATAGGGAAAATGGTTTAAAAATACCATTTAAGCAAATTAATTGCTAAATGGTACCAATGTGCAAGCAAGCATCCATCATGTGCAATCAGCATCCATATGTGCAAAAAGCATCC
Source organism: Albizia julibrissin (assembly GCA_037074505.1). Lineage (NCBI taxonomy): Eukaryota > Viridiplantae > Streptophyta > Magnoliopsida > Fabales > Fabaceae > Albizia > Albizia julibrissin. The sequence goes on from CM073486.1 coordinate 44,440,638, forward strand.
CTACGAAAGTGTAAACACCATCCCTTGTATGCAACATATCATCCGCCCGTGTGCAACATACCACCCACTGTGTGCAATGGTAGCAATGAACAATTAATTTACTTGCAAGGTTTTTTTTAACAATTCTCCCTATAAAATATGTGTGTGTGAGTGTACGACCCATAATTCATGAGTGAATGCCTCTATATATATATATATATGTGTGTGTGTATATATATATTAACTGTTTTCATGAAAACTGATCAACCTTTGTTCTTCTTTGATTGAACTTGTGTAGTTTTTTTGTGTGGCCAAAAGAACTTGTGTAGTTGGGTAATTACTATTATCATGGCTACTTTATGATGTAACTTTATACTTTGAATTTTCTTTGTTACAATTTGGGTCCAAGGCCCTAATAAGTGTGTGCGTAGTTGACATGATTAATTGCGTGATCCAAGGAGGTGAAAAAGAAAAGAGAAAGAGGGTGGGTAATAAGTAAACTTTAATATTTGTAAACATAGATATACAGAAGCTGACTTTTGTATTTGTAGTACTGAAGATGACATAAATGGCATCGCCTGTCAAACTAGGAACCCCAATAAATTAAATTACTGTGGCTGATTCTTCTTCCATCAATCTATCTAACAAACTTTTTGACCAAAAAAAAAAAAAATCTATCTATCAAACTCAATTGCGTAAATGATCGATAATTAATAGGTCTTAATTTATACTGTCATTAACTTTAACTACTGAACGTCACATATATAAAAAGATGATGAATGAGAATGATTCCAATTATCCAATTTTTTACCAGGTACTATAATTAAAGAAAGAGAAAACAGTAGTGTGTGTGGAAATAAAGGAAATTAAATTAAATACAAAAGAAATGAAACGAAATCAAAAAGGTCAATGGGTCGTAGGTGTCACCAGCAAGGCTTCTCCCAATCGTAAGAAAGCACTAACATGTAGTCACTCTTAAAGGTTATGTTTGGCTTAATGGAGGGGAGGGGAGGGTTTGAGAGAGATTTTCTTTTTTTTTTATTTGGATTGATAAAAAATGAGAGGAGAGAAGGGATTTTGGCATTACCTTAGCTTGTTTAGTATAGAAGGAGAAGGGAGGGGAAACATTTTTATATGGATAACTTTATCCTTATTTCATTTAATTTACATTTTATAACTTTCTAATATATTTAATAAAATATAATTATAAATGGTATTCAATACATAAAATTATAATTTTATAATTATAAAAATTAAATAAATATAATTATAAAATATGTGATAATTTTTGGTAAAGAATGGAAAGGGCACTGTGAGAATATCATAAAATAGTAGGGACATATTAGTCAATGTATATCTAAATATTAACATTTTCCTCCAAATTCCTCCAATTTTGGAGGGGAGGGTTAGGAGGGGAAGGGAGGGAAATTTTTTTTAAAATTTTCCCACCACTCCTAAAACTTTAACAATCCAAACAAGAGAAAGGGAGCAAAATCCCTACATTTTCCTCCCCTCATAGCAAACAGACCCTAATTCTCTCATTTCCCTCTTTTAAGTTGACCCCTCTCATCCCTATGCTTTTTCCAATCATATTCTCACTCACTTAAGATTTTGACTTGTGTGTGTATTCACTCATATACTTTTGATTTCAAATTTCTTAGATATGTATAAATTCAAATGAAAATATAAAGAAATGGTTTTAAGGGGTTGTTAATGATAACACGAGGATCCTCCATTAACATCATGAGGATCGTCATTAACAACTTATTGAAACCATTTTTTTATATTTTTATTTGTTTGGGACCTTATTATAATTTTCCCAATATTTAAACATGAGTAGGATAAAATATGGTGGTTGTTACTGTTAATTACTTGTACCTTCTTCTCCTTAGCTTTAATATATATTTTATTTTTATTGTGATATAAAGCTTCCAAGTGTTTGTAATATATATCAATGTCAAAAAGTAATAAAAGTTTGCTGTCCCTTCGACTGAAAGGATCAGCAAAACAAATAGTAAGCAGGGAAGTGGTCAGATCAAGAGAGCAGTAGAAATGATGACTTAGAAAACATGTTCAATAGTAATTTTTATAATTTTTTATTGTTTATTTTTTGGCCTCATTATGTTGAATAGGTGAAGGCTAATTATTGCTTCTATTATATGCTTCAAAGTATTGCAAGACGTGGTTGGCAAAACAAAAAAAAGTATTGCACGACTTGGAATCAAATTGTATTTTTGTCGGTGATAATATATATATAGTCTTATCTCATCCTTACTTTTGTGTGTGCAAACCACAAGGACAAAAGAATGCCACAAATTAAACAAGGCCCCCTTTACATTTGCCAAAAAATTATGCAATGGTTGACCAAATGTTTTTATTCTCTCCAAAAATTTCTCTGAAATTTTTCAAAAGTATATGCAATTTTTTAACCTATTAAAATGTCACTCACATGTCTTTTTTTTTTAAAAAAATAAAAATATACTACATATAATACAGATTTGGCATATTAATATGCTTTTAGTTTGTATTAAAATAAGGTCTATGATTTAGAAACAGAGGTTGTACAAAAAAAAGAAATAGAGGAAAATTAAAGAACATGCATGTAGATGATTTATACCATTGAATATTAATATATGAGGTCGACATGTTTGCGATAATGTTGGAAATTACAATCTTTCGGTGACTCTAGCTAGGAGGGAATGTATTGAGCACCCTATTCATGTGTAGGATATAATAATTCTTATCAATATTGCAATTATGGCCATTTAAAAAAACAAAGCCACACACACACAAAGGCAAAGAGCCAAATTTTCATATCATTATTTATTGGACACTGAAATGATGCTTTATTCTACTTTTCTTTCATTTCAGAAATTTGTCCTTTATTTTGCCATTATACTTGGAAGCCTGTTTAAGATCATACAACGGTTCTCTTCTTTTTTTATAATACAAACTAAATCTGTTTTCTCCTTTACTTTCAAAGCCTTTAGGTATAGTCATATGGACCTCCTCATATGTAAATTATCTACATTTAATTGATAAACTAACCAATTATTAACAGCTTCCAAAGTGATGCGTTTGTTGTCCGAATTGAACAATCACCATCTTAACTAAAGGGAACATGTTTTCTCCTTTAGCTTTCAAATCTTTAATTTCATTCTCTATAGCCTTTAGTACCCACCCATCTCTCATCCTTAATAACCTCTTCATAACTATAGTGTCCAATTTCTTTATGAAATATGCAGCTATATATCCTAATACTCTTTCCCTAATACGTGATTAGCATGTTAGAATGAAACATTATAGTCTTACCTACTTCCGTAAGATGTTGATGCTTTCCTTTCCATAACCCCATTCTTTTGGGGAGTGTAAAGACTAAGATTTTTCATGAATTAATCCCTTTATCATTAAGGAAATAAACTCAATCCCATTATCTGTTCTTATTGCTTTTCAATACGAGACACCAAAATTTTCATATATATTTTACATATTCGGATTTATTATACAATATAAAAATCTATGTTCCTCTGCAATAATCATATACTATTATAATAGAAGAATCTATAGTGAAGTATCGCAGAATGCAAGAGAGCCCCACAACCTAACTTGGCTCTAATACTATGTTATCCAAGAGGCCCATTGGACTAAAAATAACAAACTTTTAGTATTTTTTTTTTATAAAATATCAAATACATCATAAAAGGTTAATGTAAGAGATTACGGTGGTAAGTGACCTGACCCTATAAGAAAGCGAATACAAGTTCAAATTCAAAAAAGCATGTTTATTGGGAAAGACGAAAATTCTTTACACTCCAAATTTCAAAAAGAAAAACCATTATCAAATCAAAAACATAAAAGACTACAGAAATAAAGAACATGCATGAGACAACTTTACACACCAAATACCAACTGAAAGTAAAGTAAACAAGACTGAACCTAAAAGCTTCAAACTCAACTAATACAACCATTCTAACTAACAACATAAATTACATATATAGTAGCCTATGATCAATAACAAAGACAAAGTCGAAGGTCCATCAGGCAGGAAATGAACAAGTAGAGCATCCTCGTACTGAAACGTCGCATAATGAAATATTCATCAATAATAAATTGATGAAGTTTATGCCACTAACTTCACTCTCAAAAGAAAGAAAAAAAAAAGGCATCTACCCAGACTAGGCTTGAACAAAATGGACATACAACCAACTTTGAGTTGAGAATCTCATATGAACAATGCAAATGCTTGAAATACTGAGATATCATAGTCATGATGTTGGACTCTAGTACCTGCAGAAAACAAGCAAATTGGACACACAAAAAGAAGTTAAGAGTGAATTTCCAATCATAATCTATCTTGAGAATATTCAATCACATCTATTAACTAAATACAGTACTTCTTTTGATCCTTAATGTAAAAATCATATAAAATTTCCTATTTTTTTATACGCATTAGTATTATCCTATTAGAGATAATCTTATTTGAAACTCTATCTGGCATTAAATGTATGCATTGAGAATTTAAATTTTAGCTCGTCATATTATAAAAAACTAGTCTATTTTGCTAATCCAACCCAATTAAACTTTGTGTATGTCTTTTTAAAGTGGGATCGTGAGCCGAAAAGTTTCATGGGCCGAAAGGGTCTTTCTTGTTTTTTGGTAAGACGAAAAGGGTCCATTTGATCTTTGTGTATGTCCTTTTTTTCAGAAGGTCCATTTGAACTTTAAAATTTGCCTCGCATCACCTGGCCCAGAAACTGGGCTCTATTCTCTAAAAACTAAATAAAATGATGACGAGATTGAGCTTTTGGGCCTTTTAGTCCGTAAAATATATAGGCTTTTGGGCTTGGTATACAACCATATGATTTTGGGTTGACCATGACCACCGAGTGACTTATTACTCAAAAGTTATCAGAGACTGCAGGCGCACACATTTGAAATTGGGGAAATGACATTTTCAGAACCTGTTAGACTTTTACTTATACTTAAGCGTCACTAACTTTGTCTGAGTGAGTTACTCATAAACCGACGAGGATGAGGAAGTGCATTTTAGTTCACTTAAAAAAAAAAAATCATCTTCCACCAAGTCTTGGTCCTCCTTTGAAATTTTCAGAATTTGAAATTCTTGAGTACAATTAGAAGTTTTTGAAGGTGCTCAAATATCATGTTTCCTATTAATTAACTCCCAAAACACAAAAGGATCTTCCTAATTAATTCCAAGGGCATCCTCTTGTTATATTATTTTCTTAAAAATATTTATAAACTGGCTATTTGTATGAACAGCTTAGACATGTTTTATACTTATTTAATTAAAATTATGGTGATGGACAAATCGGTATTGGCCATTGATCTTCTGGTGCTTTATTAGGTTATGGTTGTGATGTTCCTTTCACGCTTTATGAGAAAATATCGGAAGTGGGTCACTTAATCAGATTGTTTTGGAGGAAATTATTGGCATTATATATGTTACTTAACGTAACACACAAACTCACTGAATGGGTGTATAGGCTAATAAGAAATTGAAATTTATTAGAAAGTTCAATATTATGTTCTCAGTTAATTAATAGGAAAATAATTGTCGTGTCCACAAATGGATGTATACATATTATTATATAGAGACAGTTTGATTTTAATAAACTAACATGCTTGTTTAATTTATATAATGATTACGGCTAAGAGAGTTTATTTAGTTTCCTATATATACTGTTAAAAGCTTCGAGTCATGTGCTGTTGTTAAATAATCAATCATAAGTCATAATTAAGATGCCTAATGCTTAGTAATTAAGGAAAACTTAATCATGTTCATTCCTAGTGGAGCTTAATAGTGTTATTGGCCTACAGCATAATTATGTTTTGGTCCTATTAATTTGACGGCCGATGATGAAATGTTTTTCACCATTCCGTACAATATCTGTAAAACTTTTCAAAATTATTATGACGGGCAACAACATAGCATGCTTATGTAAAAGTAGGTAATTATGTGATTATATCTGTTTCCAAGCACACTTAATCAGTGTTACCATATGCCAAAAAGAAATTCTTAAACTGGGCGACCAGGAGGCCAAAGAACTATCAAGTTGTAATCCAAAAGGAACTCAAACAATGGACACAGAAGTCAGAACAGAAGAGTAAAACAGCAGTAATTAATAATATAAATCTCACGCCGATTATTATAACTTTTGGAAGGCATGCATAAGCGCCCGCGCGTGTATGTATATATATAATATATACATGTATATAATACACACACAGATACATACGTACGTACGTACGTATGTGTGTGTGTGGATTATTAATTAGTGTTAGACCTAAAAACAATACAAATTTATTCTAGGTAACCTAGTCTATAGTTAGGTAGATTAAGAAAATTAATCAAGTTAATTAGTTATTATGAATTGATTTATTTAAAATACCTTTTTTTTTAATTATGACTACTTAGAATAGAAACTTTTTTAACATGTGCAAGTGGATGTTTTGTAGAAAAAAATTATATAGTATAAATTTAAAAGATAATAATGAATTTGGGTCTTATATGTAGAGTCAAATCTAACTCCAAACAAGCTTTTAAATTAAATAGCGTATGTAGTATTTGCCAATTTTGAAAGTTCAAACATAGTAGGGCTAACATTTAACGGACGAATTATTGGCCATTGTTTTGGTCAAAAAAATTTTCCCATGAGTCTTCTCTCTCTTTCTTTTGACTCTTTGCATATACACACACACACTATAAAGGTTTTGATTTCCAAAAGTCGTATAACGAAAGAAAAACAAGACATGAAACGGTCAAATTAATTGATGATACATAGACGACACGCAACAATCATATGATGATTACTAATAATTACAAAAGTTTGATAATTTACATTAAGGTAAATTAATCACGATCATCATGTCAATCATCAAGGGTTATCCAAACCCGTGATAGTAATAATTACAATAATAATGAAACAAAGCACATGTCCCATATATATATATATATACACACACACCTAGCTAAGCTAGTCAGCCGAATATTCGCTCAATAATCTAGCCACCGCAAGTGAAAAATTAATTACTTGGTACATTATCAAGTCGTACCAAAAATATGTGTCTCTATTTCATTGGATGGTACATATCTGAAAACCCTAGCTGGCTGGCTAGTTAGCTAGCAAGACCACAAGCTTTCGGTGACATTGTCGACGGCGAAAAAAGAAGACGACTTGGTATCGTTATGATGATGAGAGGAGGATTGAGGTTGGGTTGATGAAGAAGAAGAATTTCTGATGTGAACAAGCTCTGCCTGGGCAAGAGCAAGTTGTGTTTGAAGCACATCAACTTGTTGCTGAAGACACGATATGGCCCCCACACATCCGTACACTGGGTCCCTCATCCTCGCGTTTGCTTCATATACCATTGAACTCACCGCGTCACTCCTTTGCTCCTCTGGTAGTTCCTGTCTCATTTTCAACCCCACGCATATATATTAATAACAGATTATCTAGCTACTTACAATCATATACAATATACACTTATACCACATATGACCACATTTATGTACACGGAAACCTTAGCTTTGAGTTCACAATGAATGAATGCAAGCACCAAAAAGTCTTATAATAATTGATCTGCTAAACCTATTACTATTTTCTAGAATTTGTCATTACATAATATTTATTTGTTGTGAGACTTTTATTGTAATTACTTCTCCGATCTGTAGGACTTAATTGAGGAGTTGATCTTGTTTTAAATATAAAATAGATTTTTTATATTTGTCAATATTTTTCTAATTTACCTATATTGATACTCCCTTAACAATAATAATCAAATAAGATAGATGAAAAAAATTAAAGAAGATAATTAAGATATTTTATAATAAAAAGTCATATTACTTAATTTAATTTATTTTTTTAATATAATCAAATTAAATAAATATATCTTACATTAATGACAAGAGGGAGTACATTTCTGCTTTGAGGCCCCTCATAGTTAGTTTCCCTAAAAGAAAAACTTAATAATCTATTAAGAGGGTCAAAAGGAGGAGTCGTGAGATATGGAAGCTATGATTGTAGTGTAGCCCTAAACTCATATAAAGCACAGCTTTCAATTTGAGTGTGTATGTGTGTGCTATAAGGGAAAACTAGTGGTTGCATGCTTGGTTGATTAAAAACGGATCCTTAGCTTAGTCAAAAAGGAGTTCTACTTTATATCTGCGATGCATGATAAAGTTTGTTTTTGCCAATTTTGGACCGAAAGGAGATAATATCTAGATAAGTGGCTTCAAAATTATTTATATATTGTCTTGGCTTTAGCTTTCTTTGAACGGTTCAATATAATGGACTGGAACGTGAAGCCGTTGAAATTTTGATTCTTACGTGACCCAAAAGTTAACCCCTGCAATTATTTTCTCGGTCGCATGCTGCAATTCAGCGTGATATAATGATGGGTAATACTATAGATGATTTGACCTTGATATATACGAATCAAAATGACTCTACATTATTTGTTAATTTTTTAAGAAGAAATTAAATAACGTTATTTATATCTGTTAACAGACATGAATAAAAATCTGTGTATGATAAAAATCAGCTAGAGCTTAGTTTGTGAGCATGCATCTTAACCTACTAAAATAAAGAAAAAGAGATAGGGAAAAAAGGGAGCTCATAACATGTCATCAAGATGTCATGCTTACAAAATAAATATTTCTGTTTCTTATATTACAAAGATTCGGGGGGAAAAAATTGTTTGTGTTTTATTGATAATTAACATCACTTTTGGGCATGTGCTATACAAGAAGTCCCTATCAATGTTACCCATAGTTCTAAAGACAATAGAAAAGATGAACGCATGTTAATAATTTCTTTGAACAACAACAACATTGAAAAACAAGGTAGCTAGTCTTGGACTAAAAGCTACGAGGTGGTCATAATTAAAGGTAGGTGTTGAACGTGGTATATATTTAACCTTAAATTAACCTACTGTAACTGATATCCTCTCTCTCTCTCTCTCTCTCTCTCTATCTCTCTCTCTCTCACACACACACACAAAGAACTCTTGCCATTTGAGAACATGTCTTCGAGACTTAGCAAAGCTCATTTACAATACTCAATCCTTTATTCTATGTCTTTAGTCTTTATATGTACTACTAAGGAATCATTTGGTGTAATGTTAGCAGCTTACTTTAATAAAGAAGAATGATATAATTATAGTTGATTAAGCTGGGTGGGGTCTTCAACTGTAATTAACCACTATAACAGAACAAGACGGTGGGAGGGAGAAACAAAAAGAAAGATTCCCCATTTTTTTCTTTTCTTTTTTTGGGTGCATAACTACTTTCTTCTCAGAAAGGAACAAGAGCTTATTAAAGAAAAAGTATGCTGCTTGAGAAAGAAATTAATAGACTCAAAGCCAAACAAATCGAAATCTGCAATAAGCTCTATGATTTAAGGAGAAAACAAATTATAGTGAGCTCTTAGCTAATTATTAGGTGACCTAAACAAAAGACTATAGCAGGATATATATATATATATATATATATATATATAAAAGAATGATGATCAACAGAGCAGAGCTACATAAAACAGCATAAATAATATACCTAATTATTGATTTTATGTCAGCCACACACTGAATCCAATATTATAATTAAGCTATAATTTTTGAGGTTGCTACCAGTTAATTAATTAAGAAGGTTTTGCGTTTCAATAAACAACATTGTAGAAGGACGCCTCTCTCTCTCTCTCTCTCTCTCACACACACACACACACACACACACTAGATGAGCATTGAACACTAGCAAATGAACACTGCCTTTTCCTTCCTCTTTTTACAATAACCAAAGTGTAAATATCATATTTTAAGGAGTCAGGTATCTTAAGACTTTAAGTTCGGTGTAATTATAAATAGTTTTTCATAAATGGCAAATTCCTTTTCTTAATTACCTAACAAGAGCTGAAAAATGAACACAAAACTACTCTCTATACATATAAGTTTTTCATGAAAATGATAACATTATATTATGAAGAAGAGATCATAATTGAACCTGCAACATTTTATTGACATTGCTAGCACCAAAAACCTTGTGAACACTTGCAAATTTGTGGGGTTCATCGGCCGGAAAGTAAGGAGCAAAGAGGCAATCCTGAGCACATCTTCGCCGGAGAAGCTTGCACGCGGCGCATGGCGACAGTGCACCATGTTTTCTACCACCGTCCTTCATCAATATTCTTCCAATAAGTTGATAAATGTGATTTAATTAGCTGCAGGAAGGTTTCAAAGAAAAAAGAGAAACAAAGGCAAGTCTTTGAAGAAGGGAATTAATTAAGAAGGGGGTTGAGGAGGAAGAGTAGGTGGCATTATATAAGAAAAGAGAAGTATGTATGTGACACAACAAATCTTAAAGGGCCCCACCAAAGAAGAAACCCTAGATTTTGTTGGGAAAAAACGTATTTGATTAGAGCATTTTGCCCCCACATTCATATTATGTATGTCTCATGCATTATTTATAGTTTTTTCTTCATTGTTTTATATGCTCATCGGCTCCCTTCATTAATTAATTACTACATATATGCACATGAAGTCTTTTTTTCCTTCGTCAAGATATATGTACTTAAAATTAAGTTCTTAACTAAGCAATAAGTATCAAAGGAATTTATTAAAATGAGTCACACGGTGTCCACTGCCTGTGAATATTAATTGCAGCATCCTATAGAATCTATATATTGTTTATTAGTGATTTGTATAAAAATAATAAGAAGATTGATGACATCAGTTCATATAAGAGTTTAATTGTTTTAATACATAATTATTGAAATGATCAGTAAATTTATAAATTATTAAAACTAGTTATATATTAAGTTCTTCCCGAGGAATTCTGAATTTCATAAATATTTAGACTTGTTTCCCATAAAGATATTGAGACTTAGCTCACTTGGTTTGCAATGTTCTCATTCTTTCTAGTCATTGACGTTGAACTTTAAATTGGAAATGACAGCACCGGGGGGCCAGAGAAGTTAATTAAGGAAGAAAAAAGAAAATAAATATTTTTTTTTTCAAAAAGTGAGGGTTCATGCATCGAATCAAGACATATATATTGCACACGCACTACATATTAAGTGGTTGACAAGTAGGGCATACTGATAATACGTAATTAATCCCATAACGAAGACAGATTTTAGTGTTGGCTGATTAAACTTTGATGACCCATCTAATTCTCAACCATTATATATGAATGTTGAAGAGGTGCGATCGAAGGTGTATGTCGCTTTTTAATAATATTTGCTGTAATTATATTGCCAATATCTTAATGGGAAAAAAATATTATACTATTGTATCTTTAATCTTTTAGTTCTTCAATCAAGGGATTTAGATGGGTTGACATTGCTTTCCATTTATGTTGCTTAGCTTGATCCTTAAGCTAAATTGTTGGGTCAAATTATCGAGACAGTGATTTTAAGGCACAATGTTGAAAAAGAAAAGGGAAAATTGCCCATGTATCTACTATAGTATGTCTTACACACACACACTATAGTAAGTGTGTGTGTGTATATATATATATCATCCATTTTTCAAAAGTCATATTTAGCTGGTCCTGTTTGTAAATATGTTTTCCAATCTAATAAAATAAAAACAAAAAATGTAGTCAACTTCCTAATTTTTTAGCGCAGTTCATGTATTCTTTTAAGTTGAAAAAAAATTTAACTACATAAATATATCATGTGAAATACTTTTCGTATTATTTTAATATATTTTCCACTTCATGCATCCCCCAATAGTATACTTTTTTTGTTGAACAACCCCAATATTATGCTTAATTTGCTAAGGGTTTTCTATTCATAGCCAATGATTTCATGGAGCCTTGGATTGTGCCAAGCCGCCCCGTGGTAGGGATATTGAATAAATAATGAAAAGATATTTTGATTAGGAGATTAATCAATAGAAAACTAAATTATTCAATATCACATGACATAATCTCAATTATCATCAGGAGTTCAGTACTACTACCACTCGTTTTTTATCTTCTCTGATGGATCAAAATCAAATGGTATATATGAAGGATTTGATATTTTGATGTTGATGTGCTAATCTTATTTGTCCTCTATAGCTCTCTCTCTCACTCTAATTATTGGAAACTTTTTATTATTCAGGTTGAGCTAGATCATTTCTGTGAATACTCTTCAATAAGGATTGATTGTGCAAAGGCAATATATAATTGCTGCGATATCGTTATATATCCAGCGCACGGCTATGGGCAGTATATATTATTCTCCATTTCATGCCTTACTCTTTTGCTGTAGGTACTAAACAATTGGATATTATCATCCGCATGTTGTATATCAATAATCTTTTTTCTCCAAATCTTGCAGAGATACGAAAATAATAATTTCAGTTTTTTTTTAAAAAAATATTATGAGGATACAATTGTGTGTGTATTTTGAAAATAATCCGATACATGAATGTATCGATAAAATTGAAGTTAGGAGAATTAGATCAAATTCACCAATCTTTATTATTAAGGATCCCTAAGGGTCCGATTGATATTAGGGGAGGAGAGGGGAGGGAAATTGGGGGATTTTGCTCCCCTCCCCTTATTTAGATTGTTAAAACTTTTAAAAGGCCCCTCCCCTCCTAACCCTCCCCTCTAAAATTGGGGGAATTTGGAAGGAAATGTTATATTTAGATATACATTGACTAATATGTCCATACTATTTTATAATATTCTCACAGTGCCCTTTTCATTATTTACCCAAAACCATCACACATTTTATTATTATATTTATTTAATTTTTATAATTATAAAATTATAATTTTATGTATTGAATACAATTTATAATTATAGTTTATTAAATATGTTAAAAAGTTATAAAATACAAATTAAATGAAATAAGGGTAAAGTTGTTTATATAAAAATGTTTCCCCTCCCTTCCCCTCCTATACCAAACAAGGTAATGTCAAAATCTCTCCCCTCCCCTCTCTTTTTGTCAATCCAAATAAGGTAAAAGAAAATCCCTCTCAAACCCTCCCATCCCCTCCCCTCCCCTCCATTAAAATCCCTCCCCTCCCCTCCATCGAGCTATACATAGCCTAAAGGTAAATTCTCAGTATTTTACCTGTAAATAATGTTTAATATCTTTTTAGTTGTAAATTTGTGTTATGTGAATAGTAAACACTCCTAGTAGTTCGACTGATAAATTTGTATTATGTGGAGTGATAGATTTAAAGGCATTCTTAATAATTAATTAATTTTTGAATTTAGTCCTTCAATATAATTTACTTTAAGTTGCTTTATTTTTTGTTCAAGGTTTAGAGTTTAGAGTTTTTGAGATAGTTTAATTGGAATCATAGCAAGCTATTGGTAATTGAGATGGTAATCGGTCTCACCCCTTAACGAGAAGAACACAAATTTAAATATCGAGAAATACGTTTGTTGGAAGAGGCAAAAACCCTTTGTATTTCAAACCTTGAAAGGGAAAACCTTTCATCAAATCAAGGAAAAAAAAAACAAGAAGGCTATTAGATGTGCTAGTAAAGAAGAGTAGATCAAGTTATTAGGAAGATCTGTTAATTAACAATTTCTCCTAAAATTCGGTTTTTAATTGATGAGCTTAATGCATCGTTTGATCCATATAGCCGACTCTATTTAGTGGGACAATACTTTATTGTTGTTGTTGTTGCTACTTTGGTTTTTGTTGTGTTAATTGAGGTTTGTTGAAGGTTTTTCTATCTTTTTTTTTTCGTATGGTGGAAGGCGACAGTAATTAATAGTTTTGGTTGAGGAGGTCCATATGATTGGCTTCTTTAACCTTTTGATATAATATATATATATATATAAAAGACAGTTTCCAAATTTTTTGGCTACAGTCAAATGAAGTTAATTAGTGGGACAGAAATGAGAAGGCAGCCCTTGGTTCTTAATTAGAAGTTTGATAACATGTTTGTCCAATGTCTGTCTCACCGTCACAACTGTTTTCCTGCAACAAAGCACAGAAGTTGTTAACCAAAACGACCTAATCAACGAGTGTGAGAAATTATATGAGAACTTGAAAATCCAAGGCATATATAGCTTTAATTTATATGTTCCTTTTCCCACAATAATTGGCATTAACGCACCGTTTTCTTAGGGTTGAGTTTCTTCTGTAGTGAGCCTTTCATTTCATTGTGGCTCCTCTATCACTCTTGAGGGAAAGGGAAGCTTCCTTCCTAGGAGCGGCGTTATATATTAACTTTTGAATTAATGACATTTCCAATCATTAATTAAAATTGCATGTCATTTTGTTCAACTGTCGGTGATGCTAATTATCTGTTTTTGAACAATACACATAAGGAAGAACCATGCCTCTAGTCATCCGTATGTAGGGATTTATTATGAGTAGAAGCTAATAATTAAAATAGCCGGTTAAGCATGTGGGACTACTCATGCTGTCCAAGATTGAAGCTTTCTGTTCTATACATGATAAAGTATGCTTTATATAAGATTCACTATGTAGTTTTGTAGTTTAGTGGTATGAAAACTCCCTTTTTTGATCAGAGATTGCTTTACAAGTTTAATCCTGCATGCAAGTAACACTAGGCCACTAATGCTTGCTGGGAGTAAAGTTGAAGGTGGGTTAAGTTTTTTTATTTTTATTTTTTCACATGAAGTGGCAAGTTAAAACTTGAGTTTACAACAAAAACAAAATAGTCTAAGCCACTAACATATCAGCTGACGTTGGAATCCCAAGAGCATTGAAATCTCAGATTAGTAGAATGCTTGAATTAAAGCATTGAGCAACTTGTTCCCAAATCAGAGGCCCCAAAGAGTTAGCAATTTTTGGGATATTGAAGGGAATGATAAAGATATGATGCAGTAGGCCCAAATGAGATTGTAAACTATATCCCAACCAATCAGAGATTATGGGCTGGGCTCCTTTCCCTTGCTTTTCTTTATTCCCTTCTTCATCCACACCTCCTTTTTCTTTATTCTTTTCTCTTCCTATATCACCAATTTTTCTAATTTATACGTGATTCATGAACGTACGAGTCAGTTACCTAATTCCCATAAATTATTTTAAAAATAGATGAGTTTTTTTTAACAATTTTCTTAAAATACACATAATTTTAATTATTTATATTAGAGTATTATCAACATATATAGTTTATACATATATCATATATACAATAATCTAACTACATGGATAGTTTGAAAAAATATGATAAACATGGAAGACAAAAGAGATTTGGATTTTATATTTATAACCAAATAAATCCTCCAACTAGCTCCCATATTTAGGATTTGAATGAGTAAATTTTGCCTACTTAGGAATTTCTTTATATTTTTCATTTGAGAAAATAACTCTCAAGTCCCACACCACGAAAGTGCTCTAAATTCCATGTCATTTAATTGTCAATAAATTTAATATATATTTACCAAAATATCCTTAACTTAGGAAAAATCCTCCCTCCTCGTGATCCCCAACGGAGGAGCCACGATTATTGGTGACAAGTAAATAATATCTTAGTGATTTTTGGTGGGACTTCAACCCCAGACATCTGGGTTACCCAAAGAACTTATGGCCACAATGAGCCTTTTTTTTTTTTTTTTACATGAGACAACTTTGGCTATAATTTTCTAGAGAGAAAATTCTAACAAAAAAAGATTAGTTGTAAATATAATTGTCAAATTTACTATTTTTTAAATTGTTAATCTGTCTGAGTAATTGTTAGTGGAATTGTTAAATTGAAAACTAACTCATTAGAATTAGTTATCAATTAAATATAAAATGCTTCATTTGATCCTTAATATAGGACGTATTTAAAAAGTTGATCTTCATATCAAATATAATATATAATTTTTATATTTGTCATTTTTTTCCTAATTTACCTTTATTGATACTCCATCAATAATTATCAAGGAGGAGATGGAATGATGGAATTAAAAAAGATGATTAGGGTATCTTAGAACATATATGTCATATTAATTAATTTAATAAATTTTTTAATATGATATAATTAAATTAAATAAATATATCTTATATTAAATATCAAAGAAATAATTGCTAATTTTGATAGTTGCTTGCATCTTCATCCACAAGTGACTAGTAAATTTCTAAAAGGTACCTAGTTATGAGTTTGTGGTACTCTACCAATTGTGAAAGAGAAACAACAACATCACAAGTCATACTAAAATTAAGATTTCTTCCACCCATGGTTTGACAATTCATGTGTACTTTTAACCCTTTACACACATGCACGCAGAAGGTCGAAATCTCATAAATATGTGAGCAAGTTACACAAAGTCAAGAGTCTTCAAATCAAAGAAGCGTATCTTTAATTTGTGTGGTCTGTCTCTCTACAAATCCACAAATATAAGTTATGTGTATATATGCATAATAGTAAATGTGTGTGTAACTGGAAAAGTAGCCTATCAGGGTTTGTTCCTCAAAATAATCGGAATCAATGAATGATCCTCGATCCCGAATGACTCTATTCATGAGCATATGTTCTGGTGATCAATTATGATGAGTACATATATATTTATAATTATGTGTGTCTTTTTATTTTATTATATAATATAAATTAAAATTACATGGCATAATAGAGAGGGAGAAGAAATCAAGAGAGGCAGATTGGGTGTCAAAATCATATACTACTAATCGCATTTTGGGATTCAGTCTCCTTCTTCTCATAAAATGATGATTAGTCAAACCACTGACTTCAACATCACTAGCAACCAAGAACAAGTCAAAGTCCTCAGTCTCCTACGTACTGAATTATCGAATCTTCGTCTTCCTCACTTTTGATGCGTACTATTTAATTAATTAATTAATTGCATTATTCTCTTTCTTTTATATTCAGAAGCCTGGCCCGGCGGCTAGCTTCATTCCAAATTTTGAACATCATTTAGTATATCAAAATAAAATAAATATTATTATTGTCTGAATTCTCTGGCAAGACTGGAGGAGAGTTCCCATTATCCCTCCTATCCTGGGCTAGCCAACATTTGGGGAAGGCTCATTTCATGCTACTTTAACGGGCAATAATATATATTTTTTAGTTTTGTTTATAAAACACTTTTAATGTCGTTATAAAAAAATTAAACTTTTGATTGAATTTATCACAGAATTTAGAGTTTCTGACAGAATTTATCATGTATTTATAATGGAAACGGATTTCCGACAAAATCCATTTTGTTGTTAATAGGACCGTGATAAACCAATTTTCGTCACAAATTTCTGATGGAATCCTGTTTGTGACGGAATTCAGATCAGTCATCGAAAATTTACTTTATATTTTTAATTTCAAAATGCCATGTGGCATTCTTAGGAGAAGACCTAACCAGTTGGGATGGAATGCTTTCACATTTTATTATCGCACAATTATATATATATATATATATATGTAATCAATTATTTATAAATATTTATTTATTTCTCATACATAAATATTTATTAGGGAAAATCCCTAATAAAGAACTTTAAAATTTCTAAAAGGCAAAAAGATGTTTCGAATATTCATAATCTCATAAAGATGTTAGGTTTAAATTGTTTTTTTTTGAAATTACAAGGAAATAACTAAATTTTCCTTGAATATATTTTTTTAAAAAATATATTCTCCCCACTGGCCGATCACTGAAGCTCTGAGGGGAGGGAATATTTTGATGGGAATAAATATTGCCAAAGTGCCGACCCTCACCACTTGATTTGTAAAAAGCATTAGTGGCCATTGGGCCATCAATGCTTTTCAATATATATTATGAAGCAAATTTATATAAGTTAACTCTTTAACTTTGACTTTAAGCCATCAATGCTTTTCAATATATATTATGAAGCAAATTTATATAAGTTAATCCTTTAATTTTGACTTTAACTCATTTACAAATTTTGTTAAGAAATTCACAACATTTCATTAGTTTTTATCAATTTTCATTTACCTAATAAAAAAGTTTACACTATTAGCTCATTCACAAATTTTGTTAAAAAATTCACAACATTTCATTAGATTTTATCAATTTGTGTTTACCCAGTAAAAAAGTTTACACTATTAGCTTATTATCAGTTTGTTCATAAATTTTATTAAGGAATTCACAACATTTTATTAGGTTTTAACAACTTCTGTTCACCAAATAAAAAATCCATACAATGAAATCATTCACAAGTTTTGTTAACAAAATGAAATTTTTTACTGGGTAAATAGAAGTTGTTAAAACTTAATAAAATGTTGTAGATTTCTTAACAAAATTTGTTAATGAGCTAATAGTATAAAATTTTTTATTGGGTAAACATAAATTGGTAAAACCTAATGAAATGTTGTGAATTCCTTAACAAAATTTGTGAATAAGCTAATAGTATAAACTTTTTTACTGGGTATACGAAAATTGGTAAAACCTAATAAAATGCTGTGAATTCCTTAACAAAATTCATGAATAAGTTAGAGTTAAAGTTAAAGGGTTAGCTTATATATATTTGCTTGCACAATATATATTGAAAAGCATTGCTGCCTTAATGGCCACCAATGCATTTTGCAAACTAAGTGGTGGGGGTTCAAATCCCACCCTTGGCACTTTAAGAATATTTATTCTTATTAGAATACTCCTGCCGGAGTTCAGTTGACTAGCGGTCGGCCACCAGAAACTTTGGTTGCCGTTAGGGATTTAGCTTTGGCGGTGGGTTGGTGGAGGGAATTTTTTTTAAAAAAAATATATTTAAGGGTAATTTGGTCATTTCATTGTAATTTAAGAAAAAAAGACAATTGAAACCAAACATCCTTATAAAATTATGAATAATCGAAACACCATTTCGTCCTTTAGGATTTTTAAAGTTTTTTATTAGGGATTTTTCCTATATATTATTATTATCAAAAACTAAATATAAATTCAATAGCAATATAAACTAATTTTATATATTCTTATAATTTTTAATATAAATTAATTTCAAATTAAAAAATTTTACATCTTAAATAAATTTTCATATGACTATATTTTTTTCCAATTACTGAATTTGAATTTTATTTTAATTAACATTAATTAAAAAATAATATATATATTCAAAAATAATAAATTTGTAATAATTAAATTTATCTAAATAATAATAATTTTTTAATATTTATGATAGAATTATTTGGTGACAAAATTAGGCACGGGAAGTTCTGTGGCTAATTCCATGAGAAAATTAGCCACTGAATATTTTTCCATGCAGAAAAAAATTCTATGGAAAATTCCTTTAGAAATTTTGGTGTTTTCTTGTAGCGTGTGTTTCATCAGAATTAAGTAAAATCTTAAAACTCATTAATTTTATTTTAAATTTTAATAATTTTATGACTTTATCCTTATTTAATATATATATATATATATATATATATATATATATATATATATATATATATATAGACACATACACTTATTAAGAAAATAACGGTTTACATAATAATAAATAAATGACTAAATTATATATTCATATAAAAAATTTAATGATATGAATTATAAAATGGGAAAATTTCAAATAAATACCAAATAAACTTGCAAAACCCTAAAATGTCTATTAACATTTTAAAAAGACTTCAAGGTACCAAGTACCAAAGTGGAATTTTAAAGTTTTGACACTTTTACCATTTTGCCCTTCACTTAAAAAAATATCCCTTACCGGAGCACCACCACCGCCAGCCGCCGCCACCGCTGCCGTCGGCCAGGACCCTCCGGCGGCTGGAGCTCCAGCTGCCAGCCTGGTGGGACCCACTGGCCGGAGGTTTTTTGGGGGAGAGGAGGGTTTTTTTTTTGTAAAAAGTGGATGAAGTGCAAGGGGTGGGGTTCGAACCCACCCCACCCCAATACCAAAGAGGCCTGGTGGCCACTAGGCCACCAGACTTTTTTGACATGTGGGTGCATTAATATATATATGTATAATATAAATGAAGACATGCTTTAACAAAAACAGCAATGGAAATAACAAAACTCGTAATGGGTTTAACAAAAATGATAATGGAAATAACAACTAGCGCATGACCTCCTCACCAAATGTGTGAAAGTATTTTTCCAGATGGGGGATCTCACTAATTCACTAATAGCAATGATTAAACTCATGACGGTTTTTACAAAATGATATACATTGCTCACCTCTTCACACATTTGACAAATTCAGTAATGGAAATAACAAAATTCATAATGGTTTTCACAAAACGGATAATGGGAATAACTAAACACATAATGGTTTTCACAAAATGATATGCATTGCTCACCTCTTCACACATTTATACTAGTTGTCATTTCCATTATTGAATTTGTCAAATGTGTGAAGAGGTGAGCAATGCATATCATTTTGTGAAAACCATTATGTGTTTAGTTATTCCCATTATCCGTTTTGTGAAAACCATTATGAATTTTGTTATTTCCATTACTGAATTTGTCAAATGTGTGAAGAGGTGAGCAATGTATATCATTTTGTGAAAACCATTATGTGTTTAGTTATTCCCATTATCCGTTTTGTAAAAACCATTATGAATTTTGTTATTTCCATTACTGAATTTGTCAAATGTGTGAAGAGGTGAGCAATGTATATCATTTTGTAAAAACCGTCATGGGTTTAATCATTGCTATTAGTGAATTGGTGAGATCTCCCATCTGGAAAAATACTTTCACACATTTGGTGAGGAGGTCATGCGCTAGTTGTTATTTCCATTATCGTTTTTGTTAAACCCATTACGAGTTTTGTTATTTCCATTGCTGTTTTTGTTAAAGCATGTCTTCATTTATATTATACATATATATATTAATGCACCCACATGTAAAAAAAGTCTGGTGGCCTAGTGGCCACCAGGCCTCTTTGGTATTGGGGTGGGGTGGGTTCGAACCCCACCCCTTGCACTTCATCCACTTTTTACAAAAAAAAAACCCTCCTCTCCCCCAAAAAACCTCCGGCCAGTGGGTCTCACCAGGCTGGCAGCCGGAGCTCCAGCCGCCGGAGGGTCCTGGCCAACGGCAGCGGTGGCGGCGGCTGGCGGTGGTGGTGCTCCGGTAAGGAATATTTTTTTAAGTGAAGGGCAAAATGGTAAAAGTGTCAAAACTTTAAAATTCCACTTTGGTACTTGGTACCTTGAAGTCTTTTTGAAATGTTAATAGACATTTTAGGGTTTTGCAAGTTTATTTGGTATTTATTTGAAATTTTCCCTTATAAAATTTTATCCTCCCTACTTTATAAATACAACCAAAGAGTATGCGGCCTTTTCTTATGATTAAACAATATATTTACATATAAAACTAAACATTGGTCCATGACTCCATATGATATATATATAATTTAAAAACTAAAATTAAAATCTAGCTACTATATATTGTAAGATCTTAAATCATTACAGAATTCGAAAATCAATAAATATAATATTAAAAATAACGATTTGTCGTATATATCTGAGAGTTATGCGACATCTTTTCGATATTATTATTAGCAATCGCATGCCGCAAGAAAAGGCAGGAACTTGAATTTTTTTCCTTGGTCAAAGAAAAAAATTGTAAGTTAGACCAAAAAGATTAAGAGCCTGTTTGGTTCAACCTTATTGTATACATGTAATGGTAATCATGATTGCATTATCAAGAGAAGAGTATTTGGTTGCTCTTTAGCATGATAATAGGGTTTACCATAGTAATAATGATTACCAAAAAAATTGGTAATTCTCATTCATACCTCCCTCTATGAATCCTCATTACCATCCTATTGCAAGGTTAAAAATGTTTAATTTACCCTTTAATTTCACTTCTCTTTATTTTACTTATATATTTTCACTTAGCCACATCACGTCACTGCCTTATCCTCCTCTTCCACCGCTGTCACCCCACCTGCTGCTGCCGCCACTACCTCCTCCTCCACCACTGCACACCCCCCACCGGCGCCACCACTGCCACCTCCTCCTCCTCTAACGCCACCCGCCGTCGCCGACACTACCTTCTCCTCCTCTACTGTCTCCCCCACCACCGCCAATCATTGTTGCAACCACTACCTCCTCCTACTCCATCCCCCTCCGCCACCACTACCTTCTCCACTGCCGTCGCCACCACCTCCACCGTTGCCACTGTCACTATGACCTCTTCCTCCTCAACCAAACCTCATCACCATTATGTCCACCATTACCGTCGCCCGCCATCACAACCTCTACCTCTACTGCCATTGTCGCTGTAGCCACCACGACCTCCTCCTCCACCATCGTCGGTGTCGCCAGTACCTCCTCCTTTTCCACCTCTACCTTCGCCACCCCTGTCATTACCGCTATTACCTCCTCCTCCATTGTTGTTGCTATCACCACTGTCAAACCCCTTAATATCTTAATATTTGCTGAATAATAAATGCGTAGTTCGGATGACATACAGAAATAGCGAATATATATTGATATTAAGTACTTATTTATATTACAGAAAATCCTCATATGGTTTGAAAAATATAAACAAATCCAAAAGAAATAAATTCTAAAACTAAAGATAATTAAATGTAACTCCTGGCTAGGATCGGACCTTCAATCGCCATTAATTACGGTTTTGCCCTTAGAGCCGCTGTCCTCTGCTGGAATATTTTTAGATGTTGAAAAATGGTGAGATTCGAATGAATCTCAGTAGTAACATACAATCATTCATATAAAATTCGATAAATAAATATGCAATGCACCATGATATGTAAAATGCTAACTCGTGTTGTATGCATACTGTCCAAGGCCAAACGACTGTTTGCAACCTCGGTTAAAACTCATGTCCATGGTCAAACGATATGTTTAGACCCTGGCTTGTTCACGTGTTGTGACACAGGCACTGTCATGTTACAGAAAATGGAATACACAACATATAAATAATCATATAGTGCATAAAAGAAGGAATTACTACCTGAGTCCTTTTTTCAGTCTAACTGTTTATCCAAAACTTTTTCTTCAGCTCGAGCTTTTACCAGTTCCTATAAATTAAAATTAACAAGTAATTATTTATTACTTGTATTACTACTATCTTTAATCTTATTCTGCTGATTATCTCAGTTTCAGTGGCTTATACACTATATAATTTTGCATAGTGCAAATTTTCTATTTTTCAAAAAATTGGTAGATTTTTCAGTCAACTTTGAAAAATCATAACTAATTCTAGAAAATTCCAAATTGACTGGGTCCAAAGCCTATATGAAGATCTTGAAGTCTATTTTCATGGAAAAATATCAAAATCTGCTTAAATTCACCAAATGTTTCCCAGAATTTCCCAAAATACCCCTATTCCAAATTACTCTCCAAAAACAGAGTAAAACTTTGAAAATCCATATCTCCTAATATACTCGTCCAAAATTGTGATCCACATATAAAATTAAATCTCTAAATATCTAATTTATATCTGGAAAGTTTCATAATTTTTGATTAAGGTTTGGTTTTCCAAAATGTCGACACAACCAATCTGTTTTCCAGAAACATAGTTTGAGAGCAACCAACTTCAAAAATTCATATCTCTCAACATTCTAATCCAAATAACAAAAAATATATATCAAATTAAAGATTAGAATATTAAATTTCATTCTAGAAAGTTTCATGTCCATTGCAAAAGATTAAATTTCTCAAAAACATGATGAAACCGACGGCCAAAATCTGGACTTCCAGGATTGCACCTGTTTCTAAACTCAGTTTTCAAAAATCATAACTCTCTCTAAAGATATCCAAATGATGCATTCTACCACTAATTTTAAATCTTGTTATGTCTACTACATCCCTATAAATTTTTGTAAATAATGGATGTGATTTGGTTGGTCATAAGGCCACACGAATCTGACTGACTCTGAAACATATCAGTTTTGACAGTCTAACTTCAAAAATCCATAACTCATATGACTCCAAATTGTACTCTTCTTGATTCTATTTCATACTAGACATCCTAAAATTTCCATAGGAAAAATAATCAGACCAAAAAGTCATCTATAGCTTCCGTTTAAGCTTTTGGAAGTTTCCAACAAATACTCTGTTTTCCGGTGACCAAAACAGAGTTTCTAAAACTGATATGCAGCCATTCTTTTGGACTCAAATCTCAAATATTTTGACTCTACATACTCCTAAACATATTCCTTGGGTTTTAGGACGTTTGTACAGAAGCAAAAACACTAGAAATATCACCCAAAATCACTGATTTTTGGTGACAGCAACTTTCCGACGAACTCTCTTAATTACAGCAGCCATGAATCCTCATAAACAGCCCCAAAAATGAAACAATAATGGGAAGAGGTAGAGAAGACTCACTTGTACCAGAATATGGAGTTGCATATAAGGTTTAGAGCTTCTTTGATCCACTTCACCGATCATTCTCTTCCTTCGGTCACTCACGTCTCACTCTCTTCCTTTGTTTTTCTATATTATTTTTCCGTTTATGTTTTTCTCCAGCAGCTTGTTCAAATGATGAGATGAAGATGAAGTGAATGGAGAGGTGATTAAGTGTTTTAAAATAAATGGCAAATGTGTGTGTACGTAGGATATTAGTTTGTGTAAAGGAGGGTGCATGTGTGAGTGTGTGTATGGACCATGTGTTTGTTAATGATGGAAATGAGTCATAATGCATGGGTGGGGGCTGTACGTGTGTGTGTTGTCAAATGAAGATTGAAAAATGAAGAATAGGTATGTATGAACATATATGGTTTTGCTTCTAAAGGTGATATGCATGGAGAGGTGAGTGTATGTGTGATTGTATATATGAGACTTGTGTTTGCTAATGATGGGAGAGAATTGTAATGCAAGGGGGAGCTTTATGTGTGCTACCAAGTGTGGGTGTGTGTGTTTTTATACACATATAGGTATATTTTTATCCTATTAATTACACACACTAGGCCTTAATTTTTCCCTTTGTCAAATTTAAGATTCCTTAAATTTTGTAAGTTCTATAATTTAGCTTACTATCTAATTTCTATAAATTAATCCTTGCATTAAATTTTTGGGATGTTACAACCACCTTCCGTGCCACCGCCACAACATCGTTACCATCCTTCACTACCACAATCATCGCTATCTGACGATCCTCGGTGAGATAGCGTGACAATTATGATGAGTAGCGCGATGGTTCTTAACTATTTTTTTACAAAGATTATAGTAAGGGTAAAATAGACTTTGTGTGATATATTAACTTTAAATAATTATTAAAATAATAACTCATTGTACCTTACTTAAAAATCAAACCCAACATTAACCCTGTAATTAATATTGCATTATATTATTATTGCATCGCATTGTACTACACTACAGGGTGTAATGAAATCGAACCAAACGGGCCCTAAGAAAAATAACAATGAACGTTTCTGGAATATATAGAGAGAATCGTTAATTAATTGGATGGTACTTATTTCATTCATATACAAGGGCTAGAAATCAAATCCAAAATTTAATTTCAATTAACAATAATAATTGAGGAGTTGTTGTTTGCTTCAAAATCAAATTAAGTTGTTGTTGGGAATAAGGTGTACTTGAGGATCTGTCAACATTTTAAAATTGCAGTATATATAAATTAATGAAGGACATTATTGGTTTGTCGGTGGAGATCGATGTACATAATCAAAAGTTCGTAATATATGTATATGTGTGTGTGTCTATATATATATATATATATATATATATATATATATATATATATAAAAGATCGAGCCACGTACACAGTGATCATTTTGACAATTGCTTCCCCAATTCACATGGCTATTCTCAAACCAAAGCCACACCTGGCTGCGGTTGTGCCATGTTTTCTCCCAGATGTCCTATATCATAAGATTAAAATCTATTGAAACGAAGAATAATATGTATGTAAAAATTTAATTAGAATAATTATAAGGAAAAAAAGAAATTCTGTATTTACTTAAATACCTGGGACTGCCATTTTTATTTTTGAATTTTTAACTATAAAGTTCAATAGACTTATGAGTTATGATATTGATTCTTATTCAGAGTAAGATGGTAAGAAACGTATTAATCATAAGAAATAATCTCAAATAAAAAAGGTAAATCCTCATGTTTGGTTAATGGCAAGCTAAGGTCTTCAAATTTCCATCACATATAGGTTTAGTAAAAATATATTAATTTTATTCCATTTGGGAGAGCTTATGCCATATAGGGAATCAATTTTTTTTTTTAACAAGTAATTGAATATAGCTCCATTCCACTAAAACATATATACCTGATGTGATCAAACACTCATAGATGATGTTTATGTACCCACATTCATGGCAATATATATATATATATATATATATATAATTTGATTCATACCTGCATAATTAATCTAGTAATTATAATGCTGTTTTATAATTCACAATTTATTTTGAAAATATAATATTATTGACTAATTATAATTAAAAATCATTACTTATTTCTATTACTTTGAAAATTTGTTTGCACTATAAGAAAACTTAAATTGAATATCTAACAATGAAGCTGCTGATATTGATTCTAAATATAAGGTCCATTTCTTTAATTTATCATTTTTTTTCCTAAAATACCCTTCTTAATACCCTTGAAATAGGAGAGAGGGGGGATAAATTACGGAAGATGATTAAAGCAAGGCGTAATAGAAAAATAACATTTCATATTTATTACTCTCTTCAATCCTAAATATAAGTCAGAATTGATTTTTTTTAGATATAAAGCAAGCTAATTAAATTACTTTAAAATATTTATATTTATAATTTTTTCTCCAAATTATTTACTTAACATATAAATTGATATATAATATAATAATACATAACATATAATATGATTAAGTAACTTATTCAACTTCTTTAACCTCTCTTAAAAAAATCCCTCTGTTTTATATTTAGGAAGAGAGTGAATTTCTCCTTTTATATAATTAGGTAAGAGCCAAAACCAAATTGATAACATATATTGGTGTTTGTGTGTACAACCGAATTTCTTAACATAAGGTTTATATAAAAAGAAATAGCAGTAGACTTTTCATATATATTGTGTAGATCCTTGAAATTTATTCCCCACATTCTTGTATCTATATCTATATTGTATAGGACAAAAACTGATTGATTTTTTTCTTCTTTTTCTGCGCCATGTAACACTTCTAGAAATACTGCATTTTTTATTAATTAGTTTCAAATTCATATAGTCATATGATACTATGCCGATTGGCCAAGTGAAAATAAATAAATCAACTCATTTGCTAAGCTTGTATGTCATCCATACGTACACGAACCTCATTTAGCTAGCTAATATCCAGCATGCATGTTTCATTTAATTACTAATTTATTTAAATTAACAAGGGACTCAGTTAAATAATATGCACTATATTGTTAGTTTCCTTTCCCCTAAACGTTTTCATCGGTTGAACGTGGACTGGATTAGATAAAAAAAAAAAATAAAAAAATTGGCTTGTGAAGTTTCTATTATGCCCTTGTTGAACTCATTTATTACGGTCAAAGTTCAACCCTATAATGGATTTGCGCATAATTGTCACTGTCGGCTTCCGAACAAAAAATAGAGAAGTATGTATAGAGAAAAGCCAAGACGAAAAGAAAAGATCCAACTTGAAGAGTAGTGAATGCTGATTTTTGGGTCTTAGATGGCGTACTTTAAACTAAACAAATAGAACGAGTCCAAATAAATCCTTTTCGTCATGAATTATATCCACACACTATAAAGAGAAGGTTCTTCTTCCATTTGTTGAAACCATTACCGCCAGGACTTCAAAATTTCTTCTTCTTCAGCAAAAGAATAGAGTATTAAAGCAAACATACACAGAGTGATCGATCAGAATTCAGAAACAAGTGATATATTATGGATCATATAATGGAAGATTTGAGAAGCACTACAGAAGAAGAGCAGTTTGAACTTCCAGGGTTTCGATTCCATCCAACAGATGAGGAACTCGTGAGATTCTACCTCAGAAGGAAGCTCGACAAGAAACCCATCAGTATCGAACTCATCAAGCAGATTGATATCTACAAATACGACCCTTGGGATCTTCCCAGTATGTTATTTCCTTTCCTTTTTTCTTTTTTGATATTATCATCAGCTGTCTGGTTTACAATTCATATAGTTGTCCTCCCGATATAAGTGTTTCTGATATGACTTGAACTTGAGACTCAGAATGATCTAATGAGGCCTTATACCACTAGATATGTATAAATATATATACACATCTTCCTCTTCATTTCATTATATCTTAATTTTGATGATCTATATATATATATGAGCTAATAGTGAGGTTGGTTTATGTATGTATGAATGCAGAAGCTAGTTGGACGGGGGGAGAGAAGGAGTGGTACTTCTATTGCAGAAGGGGGAGGAAGTACAAGAACAGTATAAGGCCGAACAGAGTGACAGGATCAGGGTTTTGGAAGGCAACGGGAATAGACAAGCCTGTGTATTCTGTTGCAGGAGAAGGCATTAGTGATTGCATTATTGGCCTCAAGAAAACACTTGTTTACTATCGTGGTAGTGCTGGTAAAGGCACCAAAACTGAGTGGATGATGCATGAGTTTCGCCTTCCCTCCAACATAAATCACCCTTCTCATAATCCCCAAGAAGCTGTAAGACACCTACTTTAATTTCTTCGTGTTTAATTGTTTGGATTGGTTTGTAAAAGTCACTTTTATCTAAACTGATTTTTCTAGGCAAACTGGGGTTAGAGTAAAACTCAATTGTGTGATTTATGTGAAGGATAGACTTTTTTATTTGGATTATATACATTGAAAAGCTAGTGTCAAATGTTCCAAATATGAAGACAAGTTATAAGCTAAGTCAGGAGCTTCAAAATCTAACTTCTAACGGGCTTGTTGAAGAAAAACCCATTTTCTCTAAATGCTAAATCAAACATGATTTTTTATTCTAGCTTATTTTTACTATTTTTGGATGGAGAGAAAAGTGAGAGAAAAATAAGGAAGAGAGAATACTAGAAAGGAAAGGAAAATCCTTATGTAAGTTTTTTTATATCTATTTCGTGAAGTTCTTTTTAATCATATGTAAACATGTGTCTTATTTTTTAATTATTATCAAGTAATTTTAAACTCATATAAAAAAATAGGATATATAGTCATATGTGATTAAAAAACTTAATGTAATGGATATAAGGAACTTGATGTAAGTATGGTCCTAAAGAAAAACTTCTATAAATGGTCAAAGAATTCACTGTGTTTGGGAATTTTCTCTCATAGTTTTCTTTCTTCCCTAATTTTCTCTCCATTCAAACGTAGGGTTAAACGTAGGGTTAAGGCTATCCCAAACAAGCACTTCCACTTCAAACATCCATATATGTGTCTATGTGTGTTGTACGCTCATAATAAGACTTTTTTCTGTCTGTGTTCCAGGAAATTTGGACGCTCTGTAGAATTTTCAAAAGAACTGTGTCGCAAAGAAAATGCACACCAGATTGGGCACAAATGGCTGCAAAGCGTCGTTGCAGTGACAAGATGAGCAGATCAATGAGCAATAATAATAGTGCTGTGGATTCTTGTAATAGTACTATTACTTATGATCAAGAATCATATATCAACTTCGGATCAGGCAGCCCAGAGCAGAAGCCTCAGCTTGTTCATAACTACAGTACCAGCAACAATAATCATCATTATAATTGTGATGATAATCAAAGGAATCATAATTTCAGCCGTACTTCAATGGCTGCACAACATCATCATCATCAGCAGCAGCATCATCAATTAACCACGTCGACGTCTTCGCCATCGTCAGCTCTGAGCTTCTGGGGTAATAACCAGCAGGCTTCCAATAATGACCTGTTTGCGTTTGAGAACCCATGGGATGAGCTTGAATCAGTGGTGCAATTTTGCTCTTGATGATTTGTCTATCTATTATAAACCCTAGTTACTACGGCTTTGCTCGTTGGCAACTATCCTTTACAACCTCATCAACCTTTTTAATAAGTTTCTAGTAGGTACGTAGTTTTAGTTGAATATATCATTGCATGGTTATATTTAGGCAGGGTTAAATATATATAGGAGAGAGTGTATTTGTGTTAGGTACTGTTATACATGTAATTTGAGCACACTTATTGACTAGATATGAACTTTGCTTTGGTTTCTCATGATCTCTTCTACAATAATTGAGCAATTAAATTTCGTATTTCCTTTACTCACTTTGCTGATAAAACTCTTGATCATCTTACTTTTGTACTCGACTGCAAGTATATACAGAAAAACAAAATTTGTGATGAAAATAAAAAACAATCCATCGCAACATGATTTTGCAGTGGACAGTTTCTTCACCAATAATATGGTGCAATTTTTTTCCTGTTGAAATAAGGGGCTTTATTAGTAGTCTAAGCACAAGATCACAAGATCAAGTTCGTGTGTGAATACACAAAACTACTTTAGAATAGTCATCCCAATTGGGTTTGACAATGATGAATCTTTCTCAATCAAATAGTCACATCAAAAAAGAAAAAAATGGTGAAATTTTTTGCCGTGTGAATTTGTTCGTGGATTCTTAAAATTTCCGTGGCAAAACTTTTGGAATTGATTTTTTTAATGGAATTGAGATATAGATTTTATGATTCTGTCACATATTTTTTTTATGGCGTCTTACTTTTATCATTTGAAACAAAAATATATTTTTTGGGATTAACTTAACAAATTTGAGTGATCAGGATAATCATAATCTATAGGTATAATTAGATTTCATAAGATCTTTTGTACGTCAACGAGTTCTTGATTATGTAATACGATCGCTCAATTTTCTATAAAAAAGGAATTTATTCAAAATCTGAAATGAGACCATTTAATATTTTATTTTTTCCGAAAATTATTAATATGACATGCTTATTAATGGTTTAAACGTTATCAATATAATATTTCAGTGGATATCCATATATCCCCATTATCTTTATTATCTTTACTATCCTACAATTATCTCTTGTTGTCATCTAATATGCATATATTGATTCTATTGAGATTGTAAAACTTTACCTAGAAATAGAGGACATGTGTTATGTAATGAATATACATCAATAGTGAATAAGAATTATTTTCTCACACTCTCATATTCTCTCTTTCATCTTTTCCTTTTATCTATAATATTATTGAAGTTTTTAGGAATTACTTCTAGTCTACCCATTGTGATATTATTATATATAATTTTCAAAGGAACATAGAATGAAAATCAAATAAATCATTTTCAAAAGAAAAAATGTGTTTTAAAAAACTTATATACGAAATCATAATCTTCTGACATACTCATATATGTTGACTTATAAGATTTCACATACACACACATGAGAGTGTTTGATACATTTCAACTTCGGCTGCTTTACGAATATGGGACTTTGATTTCTTTTTTGTTTTTTCCCTTTTCACGAATAGAAACTTTGATTTCAAAGTCTTACAATATTGGGTTTTTGACCTAATAAAGTAACTAAAAGTTATTTTTAAAAGAGCACGAGTTAATTATTTTCTCACCACCTATTTGAGTTAATATTTAAGAAGTACGTTTAGTTAAGTGTGAGATAAAACTCTTTTTACATATTTATTTCATACATTGTAAATTACGTTGATATAACAACTTCTAGTGCTAATCAAAACATACACAGAGTTAACGTTATGTTTTTTTTGGCTTAAAGTATACTTTTGTCCTTTAAATTTACATAGGTTAATTTTGATCTCTTAAATTTAAATAGTATACTTTTAGTTTTATAATTTTAACATCGTTACTATTACTAAATGAAAATGTTATTCAGCAAACTTAAATGATGACGGTGTATTGCTTTGCTGACTGATTAATCTTAAATTTAAAATAGGTATAAATTGAATTGAAAAATATTTGAAACCTAATGATAAACTTTTGGTTCTGAAATTCGGAAAGCAATAAGGGGAAAAAATCTGATTGATGCTTCTATTCTTTTATATTTGAAGTTTGAATTCTTCCTCTAGTAGTAAAAGATCTCCCTGTGGTTCCGATTCTCATTGAGTTTTCTTCCGAGGGATCCATTATGAGGAATTTTTTTTATTTCCATTTTATGAGCTAGCCCTAAATTTGTAGAGATTCACATTTTATTGATTTTTTTAATTATTGAATTTCAGTTTTAAACTTGTTCCAGTCATGGAATTTGCAGATAGCCCTTAAAACTGCTAAAGCTCAGAAATTGGTTGTGGTGGTTGTAGACCTCTCCGTTACAATAATCACTTAAATTTATTAGGTAATCATTTTTTGTTAGGGACATTAACTATATTAAAAGTATAAGACTAAAAATATACATCATGAACTTAAGAAACCAAATTAAAACAGCATTTAAATTTAAAGGACTAAAAGTATACTTTTAATCTTTCTTGTTGTTATTATATTTTAAGAAACTTACTATCAATCAATTTTTAATAAAGTTACATTTTACGTATTAAATTAGTAATGCATACTTTTTTCTAATAGCTTTGGTCAAATAAATCCAATCTTACCCAATCGTAAATCATGATGAATTAATAATGTATATTTTTTGTCCACCTCAATAGTCCAGTCGTTAACCGTCGTTCTTATAATACTGTTAATTATTTTTCCGGATGGATTCCCAATCATTCTTCTGATCAGCAGCAAACACCACAACAACTGCCAACAACTTCAATTAAATTAAACCCCGATTTCAACATATATATAAAATTAACATAAAAGTTAACCTGGGTTAACTTTTATGTGTGTGTGTGTGTTCTTTTTCGGTTTTCATGGAAAACCATCCATTTATATAATTATATATTGAAAAAAATATGCATGTGATTTATATCACTGAATAATGAATATATATGAGGTCGACTTGTTTGCAATAATGTCGGAAATTATACAATCTTTCGCTGACTCTAGTTAAGAGGGAATGTCTTGAGCACCCTATTCATGTGGATTGTAGGATATAATAATTCTTAACAATAAGCAATTATGGCCATTTAAAAAAAAAAAAAAAGTCTCGCACACACAGGCAAAGAGCCAAATTTTCATATCATTATTTATTGGACACTGAAATGATTCATTCTACTTTTCTTTCATTTCAGAAATTTGTCCTTTTTTCGCCATTATACTTAGAAGCCTGTTTTAGATCATACAATGATTTTTTTTTTTTTTCAATCTACAAACCTAAATCTATTTTCTCCTCTACTTTTAAAGCCTTTTCGTATAGTCATATAGACCTTAATCACTCTGCAGAAACTCTTTATCTGCATTTATTTGATAGACTAACCAATTATTAATTAACAGCTGCCAAAGTAAATGTTTGTTGTCCGAACAATCACCGTTTTAACTAGAGGGAAACAAAGTCTGATAATTCTTTAGCCTTGATCCCTTCCCTTCCTTTTGTTACATCCATTCTTTTACAACTAGAGACACTTCAAACCTCTTTATATACTACACACACGCACGCACGCGCATAATCTTATGGGTGAATAACTATAATATTTCATGAAAAGAATGTAATCACAATAAGTGAGTAACATGTAGGGTGTGTTTGGTTCAAGGGAGGTTAGAATGGAGGTTAGGTTAGGTGAGGTTTACTTAAGTTAGGTTATGGGGGGTTATAATTTTGTTTGGTTCAAGAAGAGGGGAGGGGAGGGAAGATGAGGTTTGTTTTCTTGTTTGGTTCAGAAAAAGAGGTGAGGGGAGTTAATTAGGAGTGGACAAAAATACCATGTTTTCTTTATTTATATATTTTCCTTCTTCTTTTATTTTTTAATTTATAAATCTCAAAAAACCTATTATCTCAAGTATATATAATAGCAAAATTGCATACATTTTAAATGATATTCTATTGACTTTTACATATTAATTTTATTATGATAAAATATTTTAATATGCTTTTGATAACTTCTCATTTTTAGTAAATTTGATATATGTTTTAACATAGTCAATGTGTCATCAATGCTAAAATAAAAGAATTTATAAGAGATTTTGATAAGATATAAATTTGGTCCATGACGTGGGGGTTTTCATTGCAAATATGTTAGATTTAAATTAAATTAGATATAATTAAATCTATGTAAACAATAATATAATAAATTTGGTTCATGATTTATGAGGTTTCTTTAAAAAAATAGGCATGTGTATTTTAGTCAAAATGAGACATAATGATTTTAAACAAGAGGGGTAAGGTTAGAATATTTAAAAATAGGTAGGGGTATTTTAGTCAAAATGGGAGTAATATTTTTCTCCCCTCCAAAAACCCCCAATTTTGGAGGCTTGAGAGGGGAGGGGAGGGGAGCAAAAAAAGACAAAATTTTTAACCTCCCCTCCCCTCCCTTCAATCAAACATATTTTTTCTAACTCTAATCCTCCCCTCACCTAACCTCCA
Source organism: Albizia julibrissin (assembly GCA_037074505.1). Taxonomy (NCBI): domain Eukaryota; kingdom Viridiplantae; phylum Streptophyta; class Magnoliopsida; order Fabales; family Fabaceae; genus Albizia; species Albizia julibrissin. The sequence continues at coordinate 44,474,812 of CM073486.1, forward strand.
ATCAAATAATACCGTAATGACAAGTTTTGAAATAGAAAATGAGAACAGTCTGATGATGTTTATTTGTTATTAAAACTTTTTGATTCTTATGTACTTTCTTTCTTTTTATTTTTTATTTTTTTGACCTCACAGTGATTTCCTCCTAATATTGCATACCTTCCTAAAGCCTATTGGACTTTTTCATGTTGTGGTGGATATAAAGTCACTATCTTCCCCAAAGTAATTGTTAGCTTTTTAAAGCTTTAATTTCATCGCCTTTATGTACCCATCTCTCATCCTTAACGACCTCTTCATAACTAGAGTGTCCAATTTCTTTATGAAATACGCAGCCGTATATCCTAATACTCTCTCCCCAGTTCCCAACACCTGAATTGGCATGTTATAATGAAACATTATAATCTTTTGGGGGAGTATTGTAAGGGTCTGTTTAGCAGGAGGGGGAGGGAGGGGGAGGAGTGGAAAAATTTTTGTGCACTGGATTTAAAAAAATTGGAAAAGTGGGATCAAAAAATTTAAATAAAGATAAGATGTAAAATAAAAGAGGAAGAAAAATTAATTAAAAACTTTCAACCCCACTTCTATACTTTTTTTTTATAATCTAATTTATAAAAATTTTCCCTTCCCTCTCCTTTACTCTAAATCCCTTGTACCAAACAACCCTGAAGGCTAAGATTTTTCATGAATTAATCTAATATTTTTTATGAATTAATCCCTTTTAAGGAAATAAACTCAATCCCATTATCTGTTCTTGTATATTTTCAATTCGGGTCACAAAAATTTTCATATATTTTACGCATTCGGATTCATTATACTTTATAAAAATCTACGTTCCTCTACAATAATCATCTACTATTATCAAGAAGGATCTATAATGGGTGAAGAAGTATACCTGGAGAAAGCAAGTGGACCTAGAGCTCCACAACCCAAGTTGGCTCTAATACCATATTATCCTAGAGATCCATTGGAATTAAATTAAAACAACAAACTTTAACTACTTCACACTACAAAAAAACAAAAAATTAGTGATGGAATTTCATTCCGTCATTAATCCTTCACGAATTCTGTCACTAAAATTAAAGACATAATTTTTCTGTCACTAAATTAATAACAGATTCCGTGGTTAAATTTCGTCACTAATTCCGTCATTACAAATTAGCAATGGAAATTAGTGACCGAATTTTTCAGTCACTAAATTAGTGACGGAATTACATTCTGTCGCTAAATTCCGTCTCTAATTCTATCATTAAATATCAGTGATCTCTAATTTCCGTCATTACTAATTAAATTTTTCAATAATTAAATTTTTTTTCATAATTATAAATTTTTTAAATAATTACAAATTTAAATTATTACAAATTTATAATATAAATATTAAAATAAATAAAAATTATTAATTCATATTTATTTTTTAAATTGAAATTATAATATAATATATTTTAATTTTTAATAATATATTATATACAAATACAAATTTTATAAATACAAAAAAATTAAATATATAATAAATTGAATAAAAAATATATTAATAATAAAAATTTAGGTAGAATATTTACATAAAATAATAAGAAAACTAAATTGAAATATTTAATAATATATTAAATTTTTTATTTCTATTTTTATTTAAAAAGCGAAATATGTGTGTGTGTCTACACACACACACACACACACATATATATAAGATTTTGTATTTAAATTTCACAGGTTCTCCTTAGTTCAACTAGCAAAGGTACTAGCACATGTGTGAGAAGTTATGGCTTCAAATCTCAACCTGGTCACAAAATACAATCAATTTGTGACTTGGACACGTGACGCGCAATGGAGTGTGACATGCGACAGTTGACCGGGACACGTGGTGGCCGGAGGCGAGGTGGCGGTAGCTGACGGGGACACATGGCGGCCGTCGGTGAGGGACATGTAGAGGCTCGTGGTAAGAACATGTGGCAATTTAAATTATATAAAAAAAATATTTTGCGATGGATTAGAGACAGAAATTCCGTCGTTAATTAATGAATTCCATTACTAATTAGAGACGGAATTTTTCATTGCTACCGTCACAAGTTAGCGACGGAATTCAAAATTCCGTCACTAATATGGTTATGTCTCTAATTTTCGTCACTAAACTAATTAATAATGGAATTTTTGTCATTAAATTTCGTCGCTAATTTGATGTTATTTTATAGTGTCACCATCAACATTCATATATATATATATATATATATATATATATATATATAATACATCCTGAGAATACACAATTAGATATAAGTTGGAATATTTTAAAATGAAGGGATATGTTTTTTGTAAAGTCAAGTTCTTATAAATTAAGGGATTTATATGACGAGGCGTGTAAAGAGTTATAACACTAAAAGTCACTAAGGTTATATCTCTTTATTAATTCCTAAACCACCACTTGGTGAAAATTGTGTTGTATTTAATTATAAGAAAACTCTACATAATATAAAGATATAACTCTTCATATATTTGTTCATCAATCAACATATATAGTATTCATGAATCTAACAAATTGTTATGATTTTCAATTGAAAATGTGTTGTTTCAAGAGGCTTCACTTCATGGCCTATAAATACCCATCACCATCAATCCATTTGCACTTCACATCAGACATTACACCACACAACACAAAGAGATTAAACCCATTGTCTTTACCTTTAAGTGTACACAAAGATAGAATCAAATTATCACTTTATAAAAGTCATGGTTGTTTTGGCTTGAGTGTTCGGAGTGTAATCTATACTCAATGTCTTCATTATATTCTACAGGAAATTCATCCATCAATCCAAATTGCACCATATAAGATAGGTATAGGTGGAGGCGAATTAAACCTAAAGAAAAGTGATGCTCACGCCTTGAAGACATTGTACACTACTTCCTTCTTATTCTCTTCTTATACTCCTCAAAGATCGAGCCCCTCCAACAATCTATCAACTAAATCAAATTCGATAGATTAAGAAATGTGTTTAAATTAGTTAATTATAATAATTATGATATGTTATTCCTAAAATACCCTTATTTGAAACTAAATATTAGTTGTATTTTACTACTATAGATTTGCACTTTTATAACGCTTAATACATAACGGTTATAACTAATAAACATCACGTATGTCGAGGCGGAGGTCGCACAAGGATATATAACATTTAAAAGTAATAGTTACTTATGCGTTCCATCATATATTGCGAGGCAAAATTCACAAAAATAAAAAAATAACGGTTGTAGTTAATATAGCCTTCATTTATTTAGTGAAAAAACTAATGGTTTTTTTTAAACAACCGCCATGTAACACTTACAATCGATTCAACTTTCAACCTTACATAGGCAAAAACACAAAAATAACGGTTATATTAAATCACCATAAAATATGAAAAAAAAAACGACCTTTCATGAGAAACAACCCTTATTTAAAGAATAACTCTTAAAAAAGCCACCGCCTCCTTCTCTAACTACGTACTCTTTCCCCAACTAACAACTACTCTTATTTCAATTATCTTTTCATAAATCTCTAATTTATTCTCACATATATTTAAACCCCAGGGATCGGAGCCCTTCCTCCTCTGTAGTCATGATATTCTTGCTAGTTGTGAATGGAATTCGTGATGATTGGATGTGGGAAACTTGTGATTACAAGTTTCGCACATCCAATCATCACGAATTTTATAGACAAATATTTATAGGGATACACACGTTTGGTTCAAAAACATGCCTCTTTTGTTCTCTATTTGAAAGAGAAGGTAGACAAATTAACTGGAGAAAATGATGAATCTGATGATGCATCAATTTCTTCATCTCTATAACTTTTTTGATGTTGTTTTTTTACATTATCTATTTCTTTTTTAATTATTTTCTGTAATATTTTGATTGATTATGCAATTAACAATAGACACCAATAAATTAAAAAAAATTGTCAAATACATAATGGTTAACATATAAAAACTATCACTTATTAGAATACCATTTCAAATTCCTAACGATTATTAAGAATTAACTGTCACCATTTATAAAATATAATTATCTTTAATACTAAAAGACGTGACAGCTTGATAATTCATGAAACCCTCCCTATATAAACGTTCAAAAATTGAACTCCATTACTTCTCTACTTCTATTTCGACTTCTCAAAGCCAACTTCTAATTCACCAAAAGATCATGCATAAACGAAAGTTAAATTCTGATTTATCATTTGGCAAAAGTCAAAAAGATGAATTCCCTTCACCAACAAGCATTAAAGGTCTCGCCCACACACCCAATGAGCTTCATTATAAGGTTCAGGTTTACCTGTGAGAGCAAGGATGCATAGAGTCGTGTTTGAACGAACTTACCTCTTTTGTTCCCTATTTAAACAAGAAGGTAGACAAGTTACTAGAGAATGATGAGTTCGATGGTGCATCAGATTCTTAAAACATCTCTATAACTTTTTATTTTTCATTTGTTTATTTTCTTTGTCTTTTTTTTTGTTATAAAATGGTGGTTGCATAATACCCAACTAATTTTTTTTAAAAAAGTAATATACATTATTGTTATTAAGTAATAACTGTCATTTATTAGAATATTATGTAAATACATAATGGTTGTAATTTGTACATGTCATATATTGTCTCACAAGAATGAAAGTTCTTACAGTAAAACCATTATGAAACGTTAGATGAACAAACACACGATTTGTCTTCCAAGTTTATATCAGCAACAAAAAAACATAATGATTTCTCTTAAATAATCATCAACTAAACAGTAGAAACATTTCTCCTTCCTCACGCTCATGATATGAATACTTTGTACTTCTTCGTTCTTCGATGATTGACACAAGAAGCAAGGTACCCTTTCATTACCTTCTATTGCGCATGACTGCTGTAACATCTTTATTTTACTACTTAGAGTTAATTGTAGTTTAAGTTTTGTTTAATCAAAGATTTAGAATAAATTAATGATAAAAAATGAAATAGCTTTAAATATAATTATCTATAACATAGGAGTATTTGTATGTAGACTTACTTTATTATTGGAAAATAGAATAGATCAAAAGAAAAAAAATGTTGTCTTTAAATATATATATATATATATATATATATATATATATATATATATATATATATTATTTTAATAAAAAGAAAAACTTTAATCCTTCTTCTATAAATGCTCTTTTTCTACGCCTCTCCTCCTATTCTCAATAGCAGCTCAATCTCTAGGTATATATTCTCTCTCTCTCTCTCTCTCTCTCACTCTCTCCTTCTCATAACTGATGAGCATATTCTCTTTTCCATTGTATAGTCTCCACTACCTTTACATTTCTTCTTCCTCATTGTTTGACTCAATACATTTTGTCTTATCAAATTTATCTATTTATTTATTTTTCCTTCCATCACTTTGTTGCGCTTGTGTCCATCATACTCCAAAGACCCATGATTTTCCCATAATTTCTTAAATATATTTTTATTTCCTCTCATGGTCTTCTTATTCATTTCAAATAACCACAGTTGAACTCTTTCTTTTTCAGTGTTCTCAGTATGTGGGCATAAGTTGTGATTAATATAGTAGTTATTTTCATTTATTTTTTTAGTAAGTTGTTATCCTTATTATACCAGATATGTATACCCATAAAACTTCCATTATTTCATCCAAAAAGAAAAAAAAGGGTTCCTTTCCTCTTTCTTGTTAGGTGTATGTATATATTAAAAAAAAGAGAAATCATTTACCTCCACTTGCTTTTCGTGGTGTTGGCATGTTTTTATACATACATAGATATATAAAATAAAAAACAAGACCTATTCCTCTTCCACGTTCTTGTGTCCATAAGTGTGTGTATATATTTCTATCCCTTTTTCTATATATATATATATATATATATATATATATATATATATATATATATATATATAATAAACCAACAAACAAGACCCATTCCCCTTCCACGTTCTTCTGTCCATAAGTGCATATATATATATATATATATATTCTTTAAGACCTTAGTGTTAACATCATGAAATTCTTGTCAAAGTTACACATTTACCTTCAGTTTTGCATATATTTTGGATAAATTCATAGATAATTGATGATAAATGTGCAAAGGTAATGTGCCCAGTGGTATTGATGATAAAAAGGTGTAATTTCTCTGTTTAAGCCTCATAATTGTATTAAAATCACATAAACACTGTTTTTATAGATTTTATTGTATTGATAGGTTAATATTGGAGCCACAAATGAATCATTGGAGGCACCAAAGGATGATCAAGAAGTGAGAATGAAGCTAAGGAAGTCAAAGCACCATAGAAGAGCAAGAAAAGGATGAAGAAGGCCAAAAAGCTTTATATGGAAGCTTGGCCGTGGCCAACGATGTGACATAAATTTTTTGACTGCGGCCAAACATCTTCCAGAAAGATTTTGGCCGCGGCTAACGCCTGAATTCTGCAGCTATGCGTTTTGATTAAGAACGGAATTTTAGAGCATATAAATACCAAAACCCTGAAGCAGAGACTCATTTTGGACTTGGGAGGCACCATGGAGACAATGCTCTGCTAGGGTTTAGAGCTCGGAGGTGGAGATTGAGCTAGATGTTGAAGATTTGAAGAGATTTGAGCTTCTCCTTATGGTTTTTCCTCACCTTTTGCTGTCTTTCCCTCTTATTCTGTTTTGTAATTGATTTATGCCCTGTTTCTTCTAGGTTTATGAACATGTATAGCTAGAGTTTTATTGTTTGGATTATTTAGAACCCCTGTATAGATTAAGTACTCATTTCCCCTTTATATTTATGTTGAATGGTTGGTTTTTGTTGATTTCACTTTGTTCTTAATACTCCTTGTTGGTTGGCCACCAATGAGGTTGTTGGGTTCACTTGGTTGATGCCTGAGAGGGTTAGATTGAGTGTAGAACTTGAGTTTAATCGTGTGGGAACTTGAAATCCAGGGGTTGGATGGATGATTTTGTTGATGAGGTAGAGGTACACTCATTGACCACACATAGCCATATAGGTTCTGCAATGTAGGCTAGGTTTAATTCTTTAATTAAGAGATTAATGAACTAATTAAGCTAAACACCTGTTTGGAAACTTGAGAGAACACTTATGGGTAAATGAGTACCTATGAAATGCAAGGGGAATAAACAATCCTAACTTCCACTGCATTATCCTTTTAAGTCCATGAATCACTTGTTTATATTTTCTTTTTAGTTTCTAATTCTATTTTTCTCTACCGTGATAATTGTCCAACTCGAATTAGGTGAAAGTGGAATAATATCTATTTAACCGGGTTTTAGAACCAAATCCTTGTGGGAACGATATCTTACTCATCACTTTATTACTTGACGTGACCCGTGCACTTGCGGACCAGCGGACAAGTTTTTGGCACCGTTGCCGGGGATTTGTGTTCCAGAACCGTCTTTGGTTGATCTTGATTAGAGCACTACTAGCTTAAGCTTGAGTTTTGTATATACTTGCTGCTGCATTTTTCTGGTTTTTGCTGATTTTTTCTTTGTTTTTCCTGTGTGATTGTTCTGTTTTTGTTCTTTTAGCTGTTTTGATTTTATTCTTTGTACATGGATAATCCTTGGTGGTTCAATGAATCAAGTGGTGGATTTGCTCATGATAATGATTATCCAAATTCTTATTATGACCCTTATGTTTCTAATGCTCAATATGAGTACATTTGTTGTAATCATTGTGGAAATAATCATTATAGTGAGCAATGCCCCCATTTTTCAACCTGGGATTACATGGAAGCTCAAACTAATTTGTATGATAATAATTTTAGCCTCAATGAAAATCAAAATCATTCGTTGTCTTGGGATTCTGATTCTTTTTCTTCACATACATTACATCCTCATATGTCACTCCATTCTTATGAAAATGAATCCATTCCCATTCATGAAAAGAAGCCTTCAATAGAGGATAGGCTTCAGTGCATTCTTGATAATGTAACTGAAATGAGGGATTGGACAAAGAAGACATTTCACGAACATGCAGTTTCTCTTGAAAATATAACAGCGCATGTGAGTGAAATAGCTTCTATACTTGAGTCTTTGCAACAAAATGAAAATTTTCATGAAAACTTAAGTGAACAAGTAACTATGGGGAGTGAGGAAGTGTTGTCAACTATTTGCAACACTTCTGAGGAGTATTCTGTATTGGAAACTAAAGTGGAGGAGGAGAAAACCAATTGTTCAGCTAAGGTTTCAATTTTGGAACCTGCATCTTGTTGTTCTGAACAAGAAATCAAAGAGGAAATCCCAACAATATGTGATCTTGATTCTCCTACTACTGTTGTGACTCTTACTGATGAGAGTCAAGTTGATTTTATTTTGGCTCTTACTGATGAGAGCCATATAGATTTTATTGGGTGTTCTAATTTTTTAGAAGTTTCTAGTTTTATTTTTGTGAATAAGCTCGTTTTTCCTTCTTTTAACTTTTTAAACACTTGTACTTTGAAATTATTGATGATTGATGAAGTACATGTAATTCATGAACACCCATTCATCTTTAAACACTGCTTCCTGAAAAGGAATGAAGATGAGGTGATCATGATTTTTGATACTTATGATTAGTGTTTTTGTAGCAAAGTCTGGCTGAAGACTATAAATTTAGCGCTTCTTGGGAGGCAACCTATGATGAGAATAAAACCCAAGAGAAGTCAGGTGCAACAAGTATGGAATGAAGGAAGGATGGAGCAATTGGGTGCTTGATGATCATTTTCAGGGAAGTCTATTGTTTACCATGCTTTTACTGATTTTAATATAGGCTTGCCCTGCATATGTGATAATGCTTGTCATTGAATCACCACTTTTTTAACCTCTGATCAAAGTATGCTCATTGTTTTGGATTGCTTGGGATATTAAATTTTGCATTGCTTAAACCTTTGATCATGTTAAATATGCTCCAATATGTGAAAATTGAGTGCAAAAATCTGAAACTGCATTAAAAAAGGGTCTGAAGAGGCTTGGTCGAGGCCAAAAAAGTGGTCAGAGATATTTTGGCCGCGCCAAACATACGTCAGAGAGATTTTGGCCACGGTCAAAACCACAAAAAAAAAATCTCCCCCTCAATTTTTCTCACTCTTTTTCACAACTCCTTTCCACCACCCTTCTCCTGCATTGTTATTGTTATTGTTGAATGTATTCTTCCATGAGAGAAGACCCTCAATTTTCCCTTGTGACAGTGAGGACACTGTCAATTTTAAGTTTGGGCTGTGGGTATGTTTGGCTCATTTGACAAGGATTTCAAGTTTTAAAATGTTGACTATTTCTTGTCATTTGTTTTGAAAAGCTGAGTTAGATTGATTAATTATCTATGATAATGAATGTATGATCCAATGATAGAAAGGATGCTTAGATTTTATGTTTTATAGGAAATTATGGAAAATATTTTTGATTGCATGATTTAGATTTTAAAGCTTGTTTCCTGAATGCTTTCGGAATAAACACTATGCATAAGAGTTGAGAATGATTTGAATGCTTTTGTTGGGAGATTTTGTAGCAAATTGGTGTGTATATTCCTTCATCATTGAAGAAATTTAGAACTCACATTGGAATATCTTGAAATGAAATGAAAATTTCACACATTTTTGAAAAATGATTTGGGCATGTTCTTTCAAATGCGATTGTGCCTTTCAAGCTTACCTATGACAATTATTCCATTTACACCCCATTTGAGCCTTATATATATATATATATATATATATATATATATATATATATATATATATATATATATATAAACCCATATAAATTTTATTTTTGAGAACCTACACTAAATCTTGACCTTTATAGCCTGAAAAACCATGAATCACCCTAATCTTGAGATGAATGATGATTTGTAAGGATTATGGAAGTGAGGATTTGTATGGGAGTTAGAAAAGTTATGTATTGAAAAGCTAGGTATAAGGAATATAGTGTATGGTTGTTAGTTTGTTTTCATTCCTCTGTTATATATATATATATATATATATATATATATATATATATATAAAGAAGAAGAAGAGAAGAGCAGAAAAAGAAAAGAAAAAGAAAGAGTGTTAAATTCAATAAGAATTGGAGTGCAAAGGAATTCAATTTGAGATAATTTTGGGGGAGTGCTTAGACTTCTGGAAAGGAAATTTTGTGTAGTGCAAAGAGAGGAGTTATGTAATGTCATATTATTTTAAGAGATTAGAATCCTCTATTTTTCCTATTCTTTTAAGAAGCTTAATCACTGGCTACATTACAAGCTTATAAAGTCCCATTGATTTTGAAATTGTGTGGAAAGATCTATTAGGGGAGAGATAGGATGATGTGAGTATATAAAGATCTGAATTTGAGTTTGATTTATACATATTGAAGTGTTGCATTTGATCTTGATATCTGCAAGAGAATTGTTGTCCAACTCTCCTCTCACACACACATTTTGAAAGTTTTTGAGAAACTTGTTTTAATTTATAAATCTTGCATTCCATTATATTTCATTGTTTTTCCTATAGAGTATAACATCTTGAGCATCCAATGAGGACAACATCATGCATGTGCTATAAGTCAATGATTAATTAATCCGGCTCTTTTATTGCCTGATGGGTTTTACTCGAAGACGAGTAAAAGTTTAAGTTTGGGGGTGTGTTAACATCATGAAATTCCTGTCAAAGTGGCACATTTACCTTTAGTTTTACATATATTTTGGATAAATTCATATATAATTGATGATAAATGTGCAAAGATAATGTGCCCAGGGGTATTGATGATAAAAATGTGTAATTTCTCTGTTTAATCCCTATAATTGTATTAAAATCACATCAACACAGTTTTTATAGATTTCATTGTGTTGATAGGTTAATATTGGAGCCATAAAGGAGTCATTGAAGGCACCAAAGGATGATCAAGAAGTGGGAATGGAGCTAAGGAAGTCAAAACACCATGGAAGAGCAAGAAAAGGATGAAGAAGGCCAACAAGCTTCATATAGAAGCTTGGCCGTGGCCAACGATGTGGCATAAACTTTTTGACCGCGGCCAAACATCTTCTAGAAAGATTTTGGCTGTGGCCAACGCCCGTATTCTGCAGCTACGCGTTTTGATTCAAAATGGAATTTTAGGGAATATAAATACCAAAACCCTAAAGCAGAGACTCATTCTGGACTTGGGAGGCGCCATGGAGACAATGCTCTGCTAGGGTTTAGAGCTCGGAGGTGGAGATTGAGCTAGATGTTGAAGATTTGAAGAGATTTGAGCTTCTCCTTATGGTTTTTCCTCACCTTTTGCTGTCTTTCCCTCTTATTCTGTTTTGTAATTGATTTATGCCCTGTTTCTTCTAGGTTTATGAACATGTATAGCTAGAGTTTTATTGTTTGGATTATTTAGAACCCCTGTATAGATTAAGTACTCATTTCCCCTTTATATTTATGTTGAATGGTTGGTTTTTGTTGATTTCACTTTGTTCTTAATACTCCTTGTTGGTTGGCCACCAATGAGGTTGTTGGGTTCACTTGGTTGATGCCTGAGAGGGTTAGATTGAGTGTAGAACTTGAGTTTAATCGTGTGGGAACTTGAAATCCAGGGGTTGGATGGATGATTTTGTTGATGAGGTAGAGGTACACTCATTGACCACACATAGCCACATAGGTTCTGCAATGTAGGCTAGGTTTAATTCTTCAATTAAGAGATTAATGAACTAATTAAGCTAAACACCTGTTTGGAAACTTGAGAGAGCACTTATGGGTAAATTAGTAACCTTGGTTAGCAAAATCCATCCTTGAGAGCTCATATTGTGGGGGATTTGAATGAGTACCTATGAAATGCAAGGGAGATAAACAATCCTAATTTCCACTGCATTATCCTTTTAAGTCCATGAATCACTTGTTTATATTTTCTTTTTAGTTTATAATTCTGTTTTCCTCTACCGTGATAATTGTCCAACTCGAATTAGGCGAAAGTACAATAATATCTATTTAACCGGGTTTTGGAACTAAATCCTCGTGGGAACGATATCTTACTCATCACTTTATTACTTGACGCGACCCGTGCACTTGCGGACACTTAGACCCCTTTTATTTTATTTTATGTTCTTGCTTATCTTTATTTCATATTATATTTGAGGTATGTTGTCTCTGCCAAGTCCAACGTAAGGCTTTAGTGTAGTGTTAGAGTAATTTTAGAATAGTTATGAGTAATATATTAATAGGTATTTATGTTTGAAATTGTAGACGCTCATTAAGAGTTTTGGAGTGATTCTTGTGTGATTACTTGTAAGCTAGGGAGTAACAGGTAACTCTGAATATTCTTCCATATACTTGTAAATTGTGTATGATTGTGAATAAATATCTTTTATTAAAATAGACTGAATTATATGTATATGTATATGTATTATAAATTCTCAAATAAATAATGTTAAAATCAAATTCCTTTATAACTCATTTTTATTCACATAGTTAATAATTTTAATTATAATTAATGTATTATTGGATTATTGGTTCCTTTAAGGAATGTTTGAATAGTGATGATATTTAATATGAATGAAAATATGATTTATTATACCTTGTCTTTTATTTATATTTATTGATGATTAAATATAATTGTCATGACGGTTGCATTTATGATGGGCTGGAGTAAGGAGGAGTTTGTATGTTGAGATCTTTTATCATGTGGTATGCCATCACTCAGTGCACAGTGAATGGCACTTGTCAGAGCCCCTTCTTCTATGTTTTCCTTTGGCCAAGATTGCATTGGAGCCGTGGGACATGTGACACCTCCTTAGTTGTGTTCTTTTAAGGAGGGGAGCCATAGTCCAGACTTAAGCTCTACACTTTTGGTCTAGTGTATCTTAAGAACTGGTGAGCTTGGGACAATCCAGTCAAATGGATAGGTTTCTGTTAGACTACGTGTTAGCTTATGGCTCCAGTCAGTGGTATAAGGATGGATGGTGGTATAAGGGAGGTTGCATCTTACATATTGCATAAATTATATATTGTTGTGATGAAAATATATATTGACATAATAATGATTAAATTAGTAATTTTCTTGTATGAGGATTTTGGTACATACAAATATATACATAATCAGCTCCTTTTTATCATATATGATTTGCTTGTATACGGTAGAAATTTTTAGTAGTTACTGAGACGTGGAATCTCATCCTTTACATTAACATTTTTCAGGTGATTGTCCTAGTAGGAAGCAAGGGAAGACACCTATGGAGTGAGCCTTGAAGGCTCTTTTGTGCTCCTAGAGTATATGTTATGTTGTTGTTATTTGCCATGACCCTAAACTTCCGCATTTTATTTTGTTTTGTTGAAATATTTTGAGAACTTGATTTCATACTGTGATGTGGGTTTTATTTGAATTGATTTTATATTTTGATGATTTAGATGTTGAACATCCTTATTAACGATATATCAAATACTTTGGTTAAGTATTTTTGTTATTTGTTTTAGGGTGTTATAATTGCTCCTCTTTAACTTCCAACGTGTGGAATGATGGTTTGAACTGTCACTTCAAATCTATATAAACTCTTCATTTCCTTATGTTTATAGTACTATTTCTTTATCGTCCTCCTCTGTTTTTTTAATCACTAAAATGAAATGTTATATTGAAGACTTGCTAGAAAATCTATGGCGTCATTTCTAAACTTGAGGGACCAACAATTATAAACGAAGAAAACTTGAGGGACCAAAATCACTGATTTCAAACTTGAGAGACCAAAATAAAAATTGGGCCAAATTTCAGGGACCAAAACCACCAATTTCAAACTTGAGAGACCAAAACCAAAATCGGGCCAAACTTCAGGGACCAAAAGTTATATTAACCCAAAAAAATAATAACATACCTTACAGTTATTAACAACAAACTGTAATATATAATCAAATAAATAACAGTTCTATTGATACAACTGTTATTTAAAGTCTTCAACAGGATAACCTAAAAAACCCTACCCTTCCTCTTCTATTTAAGCATATGAAATAGGAGACAGTTGACACTTAGTCTGTTCAAATGAAAACCTTCAACATCATAATCTTAGTACTCCTGTTGTCTTTCCCAGTTATCGAGAGTCATTTTCAGTCGAAACCTACTAACATCATAATCCTAGTACTTCTCAATAATAGTCGTACTAATGAATACCTTGACACTTGTCTCAACGAATGTTGTGCAAGTTGCTTTTGCATGCCCTAACTTGTATTTTTGTCGTTCATGAAGTCTCATCGCAATAAAGAATTCAAGGTAACATGAACTGTTTTGTGAAGTTATTTTTTTTTGGAAAACCTATTATTTCTCTTATCAAAGGTTTGTTTTTTGTTATAGGAAGTTGTCAACCCATTACTTTGACCAAAGGTTCATATTTTATTGATCTTCTTTAAAGTGACTTCAGGCGATATGAATCCTTAAGCAAAAACCTCCTTTTTTTAAGTATCCATATCTCTGGAAGTCACTTTGAAAAGATCAATAGGGATGTAATGAATAAACTAGTTCATTTATACCTATAATCATAAGTGAACAAGCAAATACCTTGACACTTGTCTCACCAACTGTCGTGCGAGTTGTTTTCGCTTGTCCCAACTCATATTTTTATCATTCGTGAGCCCTAGCTAGGTCACATTCATTTGATGCTTGTTCTCCTTATTCCATTGAGGTGCCTTTATGAAATCACGATGCAATAAAGTACTTAGCATGTTTGGATAGCCTCCATAAGTGCTTTTGAATCGTGATTTACAGAATACGAATAGCTTTTACGGTCTACGAGGTAACTTTTACGGTTTATGAGGTAACTTTACGGTCTATGAAGTAAATATGTGGAGGAGTTTTATCTCGATTTATGTAAATCGGGCTTATGCATAATCCCGATTCAAACAAATAAAATGTGACATTAACTTGCTTTTGTGAATTTATGTTTTTTCGGTAAACCAATTATTACTCTGATTGAAGATTCTTTTCCTTTTACAGGAAGTTACCAACCCTTTACTTTGACTAAAGGTTCCTACTTTATTGATATATTTTTAGGTAACTTCAAGAGATATAGATCTCTAAGCAAATACGTCTCCTTCTTTGAAAGTATCCATATCTCCGGAAGTTATTTCAAAAAGTTCAATAGGGATATGATGAAAAAACTAGTTCAGTTGTACTGAGCATCATACATGAACAAGTGAATACCAGCAGTATTTGTGAAGTCACGGCACATAAAGCATTCAAGGTGACATATTGAATTGATTTTGTGAATTTATGTTTTTCTAGAAATCCCATTATTGCTCTGACTGAAGGTTTATCTCCTGTTTTTCTATTGAGCAGGTGGCACCAAGTTAAAAGCTATGAAATTCAATATTATAATCATTCCTATACTCTTTAATGTGAGAGTTTCTAAGTTATTTAGTCTCGTCTCAATATATATAATAGAATAGTACTTCCCATATCGAGTAGACATGCAAGTTGGATTTATAGGCTTTGTGGCTAGCATCAATCACACTCTTGATCTATATTATAATAATATAAGTGTTTACCTATACATTGTGTCTCTTAAGCAATTAATCTTGGAAACCAAAGGAAGATGGGGTAAAAACAAAAATCTCTATCATAAGGGATGTAGGGTTGCGCCTTTTCTGATAGGGGTATATGTTTTTTTTTCTCAAAGTCATTTGCTTTTCAGGGATTAATTCCTATAAAGAGACATAAATATATATGTAGGTCATCAGTTAACTTATCACTTATATACATCAACAGTTGCCATGAATTCTCCCTACAAAACCTAAAATGTCTTAAACCATGCCAAATTGCATAGCCACTCAATGTGGAAGATACTGTTCTATTATATATATAGAGGGGATCAACTAGCTCAAAAACTCTTACTTGAATAGTCTTATATCCATACATCACGGTTATTATAAAAAACCGTCATATATTATAAATGTACACGGTTCTTATTTATAAACCGTTATTTATGTACTTAATACATAATGGTTGTCTACATGAGACTGTTATTTATTTTTTATTAAAAGTCACGGTTCTTACATAAAAACCGTTATATATGTTACTGAATTAATAACAGTTGTAAAATGAGACTGTTATATATCATGGAAACATTACCATATATATTATGATGGTTGTTTACTATGCCCGTTAATTATTATTGTTAGGAAATATTATGATAGCAAGAAATCAGGGATTAGGATATTCATATTAGCAAGAAATCAGGGATTGATATTATGATTAATTATCATTAATTATAATGATTCTCCCACTTGTGTATATATACCCTTGTGCATATGAATGAAAATACAACTTGCTGAGTGCATATACTTTCTACATGGTATCAGAGCGTCTGGTGTATTAGAGTTTCTATCAGGAGAGTTCCTTTTCCAATAGTCCTTTTTTTTGGCGACGGTACACTGTGCGAGAGAAAAAGAGAGAGAGAACGTGTGTCACTGTTCCAGACCTTTTCTTAGAACACGCGCCGGCATTCCGTGCTCAGGAGGTGCCGATCGGCGAAACCCCACCGGCGGCGTCTTGTTTCGAAGGCGCGTCGCATCTCACGCGCCTTCCTGGTGTCCACCGGAAAAATCACGCGCCGGCGCGTGCGGCTGTTTCCCGGCGAGTCTTCTGCCGCAGTTTGCTACGTTCTGGTCGACTCAGTACCCCCGTTCTTCCCCTGGTAGTCTTGTGTAGTGGGTTTACCATTTTTAGACTTTGGTGGTTGAGTTTGCCTTATTTGCCTCTGTTTACTTCTGGTTTTCTTGGTTTGTGGGCTCCATTGTGTGTGCCCTCTCTGGGTTTCTGCTTCTATTTGCGTGGTGGTCACGTGTTTGGTGTGTTACAAGTCTGGTTTGTGCTTCTTCCTCTCTGGTTGGTTGTGTTGGTTTTTGCTTGAGGTTCATATCTTCTATCTCTTTGGTTATATTAAGTATCTATGCCTGATTCTAAGGCTAGTATCACTACTGAAATTGTTCCTATGCATAACAAAATCACTGATCACAAGTTAAACTGGACAAATTATATGGATTGGAGCAAAACTGTCCGTATGTACTTACTTAGCATTGAGAAGGAAGATCACCTAACTGAGGCTCCCCCCACGAATGATCCTAAGAAGGCTTGGGCCAGGGCTGATGCTCGTTTATTCCTCCAAATCCAGAACTCCATTGAGAGTGATATACTTCCGTCTGTGAGTCACTGTAATACTGTTAAAGAGCTTATGGGCTATCTGGAGTTCCTTTATTCTGGCAAAGGAAATATTACCCGTATTCACGATGTCTGCAAGGGGTTTTATCGTGCTGAACAGCAGGGTCTTCCCCTGAAGAACTTTTATATGGACTTTAAGAAAATGTAAGAGGAGTTGAAGATGTTGATGACGCCTACGACAGACCTTCAGGCATAGGTTGACAATATGGAAAAACAGGCCATCATCAGCTTCCTTATTGCTCTTGATCAGGCCTATGAGACGGTTCGTTCCCAGATTCTGTCTAGTTTTGAACTTCCTTCGCTTCAGGATGTCTACTCTCAAGTCCTGCATGCAGATAGTCTCTCCCACCCAACTCCTACTGCTAGTGCATTAGCTAGCTGTGGTCCTGCTAATAACCAGTCCCAAAGCTTCTTGAAACCTGGAAATAGTACACCACCTTCTGTTGATACTAAGAACCAAAGTCTTCCAAGCCAGGGCATCAATCCTTCGAACCCCGGTCCTATTGTCTGCTTCTATTGCAAGGAACCAGGGCATACTAAACGTTACTGTCGCAAGTTGCAAAATAAGCTGTAACACAGTGGTGATGCTCATATGGCTCAAGCCTCTGATTCCTCCCATATGGCCTAATCCTCTTATGCTTCCTCAACACCTACTGCACTTGCTACAGGTAATTGTGATTCGTGCCTTACCACCGCTTCCTCTAAATGGATCATCAATTTCGGTGCCACTGATCACATGACAGGTAACCATCATTTATTTTCTACATATTCACCCTACGCCAACCCTACCTTGATAACAATCGCCAATGGTTCCTCCTCCCGTGTCCTTGGATCTGGCACTGTTACCCCTACACCTTCTGTTTCCTTGTCATCCGTCCTTAATGTGCCTGATCTTGTATTTAATCTTTTATCTCCTAGCAAACTTACTCGCCAATTAAACTGTTTCATCTCACTTTTCCCTGACCATTGTTTAATTTAGGATCTTACGACGAAGCAGATTATTGGTAGGGGCTATGAAGCAGGCGGTCATTACTTTCTTGATGATCGGGTGCCGCGTTCTATTGCTTGTTCTGGTGGTTCCTCTCCGTTTGATGTTCATTGTCGTCTTGGTCATATGTCGTTATCCTCTTTGAAGAAATTGTATCCTCAGTTTCATCATGTGTCGTCCTTAGAGTGTGAGTCGTGTCAGTTTGCTAAACATCACTGTGTTCATCTGACACCTCGCGTCAATAAACAGGCTGCGTCCCCTTTTGATTTGGTTCATTCTGATGTTTGGGGTCCTTATCCTGTCGTGTCCATGTCTGGTTTTAAGTACTTTGTTACGTTTGTTGATGATTTTTCTCGAACTACCTGGCTATACTTATGAAAAGTCGTTCTGAGTTATTTTCTCACTTTTGCAACTTTTGTGCTGAGATCAAAAATCAATTTGGTGTCTCTGTGAAAACCTTGTAGAGTGATAACGCTAAAGAGTATTTTTTCGCCCAATTTCATGACTATATGCTTACTCATGGCATGATTCATCAGTACTCCTGTGCTGATAACCCCGCCCAAAATAGTGTTGCCGAAAGAAAGAACCAACATTTATTAGAAGTTTCCTGGGCCTTAATATTTCAAATGAACATTCCAAAATCCTTTTGGGATGATGCTGTGTCCACT
This sequence comes from Albizia julibrissin, assembly GCA_037074505.1. Taxonomy (NCBI): domain Eukaryota; kingdom Viridiplantae; phylum Streptophyta; class Magnoliopsida; order Fabales; family Fabaceae; genus Albizia; species Albizia julibrissin. Next base: position 44,493,586 of record CM073486.1, read on the forward strand.
GCATGCTTTCTTATCAATCGTATACCTACTCCTATCCTTCATGATGACACTCCATACACCACTTTGTTTCCTTCCAAACCCTTGTTCCCTATTGATGCCAAAATCTTTGGCTATGTCTGTTTTGTTTGTGATACTCGTCCTACAGTCACCAAACTTGATCCAAAATCTCTCAAGTGTGTCTTCTTTGGCTACTCTAGAGTTCAAAAGGGTTATCAATGCTATTCTCCTAGTCTTCAGTGTTATCTTGTCTCTACAGATGTTACCTTCCATGAGTCCACTCCGTTCTTCCCTATGTCTAGTCCACCCCCTTCCTTGGTTAACCCTACCAGTCTTGATGACGTATTGGTCTATGAGGTATGTTTACCACCTGTGCAAGCAACTTGACCTGCTCCGGTAAAACCTCCTATCCATCATGTTTACCGAAAGCATCCCAGGGAAAGTAATGCCGCCGCTCCTGTTCAAGACCCACCAGTAGTACCCGCTTTGGCATCTAATCCCGATTCAGTTCCTTCCACTCCTGCCTCTGAGCCAGATTTGCCCACAGTCCCTGAAACTTCTGAGAATGATTTTCCTATTACTCTTCGTAAAGGTAAACGTACCTGTGCCCATCCTATTTCCTCTTTTGTTTCCTATAATAATCTTTCTCCTCCATCCTGCTCATTCATCGTTTCTGTTGACTCCATCACTATCCCTACTACTCTCCACCAAGCCTTAGCCCATCCGGGTTGGCGTGCTGCTATGGAAGAAGAAATGATGGCCCTTGATAAAGTAGGTACCTGGAATCTTGTTGATCTCCGTCCGGGCAAGAAGGCTATTGGGTGCAAGTGGGTCTTTGCTATCAAAACCAAGGCCGATGGTTCCTTAGAACGCTTGAAAGCGCGACTTGTTGCCAAGGGCTATGCTCAGACTTATGGTGTTGACTATTCTGAAACTTTCTCCCCAGTAGCTAAATTGTCCTCTGTCCGCCTCTTTATTTCTTTGGCAGCAACTTATGGTTGGGCACTTCATCAGTTGGATGTCAAAAATGCCTTCTTGAATGGTGATCTACTTGAAGAGGTTTACATGGAGCAACCACCTGGCTTTGTTGCTCAGGGGGAGTGTGGGAAGGTATGTCACCTTAACAAATCGCTATATGGCCTGAAGCAGAGTCCTCGTGTATGGTTTGACAAGTTTAGTAAGGTGGTTAAGGACTTTGGTCTGAATCAGAGTAAGTGTGATCATTCTATGTTTTATCAGCAAACAGAAGTTGGCTTAATCCTCTTAGTGGTATATGTTGATGACATTGTTATTACGGGGAGCAACACATCTGGAATCTTATCACTAAAAGTCTTCCTAGATTCTCATTTCCAAACGAAAGATTTGGGTCAGTTAAAATATTTTCTTGGAATTGAAGTTATGAGAAGTAAGAAAGGTATTCTTCTGACACAGTGGAAATATTCTTGGATTTGCTAAAGGAGACGAGAAAACTTGGAGCAGCCCCGAGTAGCTTCCCCATGATTCCCAATCCTTTTTTGGAAATTGATGATAGCATACCATTTGATGAACTATCAGAAAATATAAGAAACAAGGTTGACCCTGAGAAAATCAAGTCGTTTGCCTACCCTGAGAGATACCGTAGATTGATTAAGAAGTTGAACTATCTCATGGTGACTCGTCCTGATGTTACATTCCCAATGAGTATGCTCAGTCGATTTATGACAGCACTGACTGTGGCTCAATGGGAAGCTTTGGAGCATGTTTTATATTACCTGAAGGGCTCACCTGGTCGTGGTATACTCTATACAGATCATGGTCACACTGAGATTGAGTGTTTTTGTGATGCGGATCATGCTGGGTCAAAGTCTACCAGGAGATCTACTACAGGATACTGTGTGCTTGTGGGAGGAAATCTAGTGTCCTGGAGAAGCAAGAAGCAGAATGTGGTTTTGAACTCTAGTGCCGAAGCTGAGTATAGAGCTATGGCTCAGTCGGTACAGGAAATTGTGTGGATCCACCAGTTAATGAAGGAGGTTGGCCTTACCACACCATTACCTGCAAAATTGTGGTGTGATAACAAAGCTGCTTTGCATATAGCTTCCAATTATGTGTTTCATGAACGAACAAAACACATTGAGATCGACTGTCATTTCGTACGTGATAAAATCAAGGAGAACTTCATTTCCATGGGACATGTGAGGTTCAACAACCAATTGAGTGATTTTAACTAAGGCTCTAAATAGGACTCGGGTTGACTACCTTTGTAACAAGTTGGGCTTGATTAACATCTAGGCTCCAACTTGAGGGGGAGTGTTAGGAAATATTATGATAGTAAGAAATCAGGGATTGATATTAGGATTAATTATCATTAATTATAATGATTCTCCCACTTGTGTATATATACCCTTGTGCATATGAATGAAATACAACTTTCTGAGTGCATATACTTTCTACAATTATCATAGCAATGAGCATATCATGGCCTCATCGAGCTTTAATATATAACATGTATTATATTATAACCGTTATCATAGATACATAATACATAACTGTTCAAAGCCATAATGTATCTACGCCGAGCTTTTATAGCACCTGCATATATGACGGTTATGGCATATAATAATCGTCATATATCGCGATTTCTGTAGTAGTGCTTTATTTTGGTGAGAATTATTATTTTATTTAATTATTGTTGAAACAATATCAATAGAGTAGTTTGAGAAAATTATATATATATATATATATAAGAGTGGTAAAGGTGCAAATTTAACAGTGAACTTTTAACGGAGGTGCATCTGATATCATAATGTTTATTTGGAGGCAAAACAAACATGAACTCTCATAAGGGTGCATTTTGTATGATGGAATTTGGGAGGTTGGAAATGGAATTTGGTCTCAATTCCATGAAAAGGCTTGTTTGGTATGATGGAATATAGTCTCAATTATATTTTCATGTGGAAGCCAAATAGTCCAATTCCATCAAAATTGCTTCCACAAAAAAACCTCAGATTTGTAAGTTCATTAATAACTCTCCATATTTTGTACATTTAAAAGATATTTTTGAGATATTTGGAAAGTTATCTAGGAAAATTTTGAAATATTTCTATGAGATTATAGAAGCAAATCAAATTGGTGAATCATTTGAGATTTTATTTTAAATATAATATTTTTAATCTAAAATAGAAATAATTTAATTTAGGATAATAATAATAATAATAATTTACTGTTATGAAATTAACAAAAAAAAAAGAAAAGGTTGTTTTCACTTGCATTATAGGTGTTTTGGAAGAAATTGGAGATTTAGAATAAATTATTTTGAGGATTTGGGAATACTACACAAAATACCCCAGAAATTATGAAAATTGCATATTTGTGAAGAAGAAAAGGCCTGGGAAAACTTAAAGAAAAGAACCCATATTTTCAGGAAATTCTATTTGATCCCCAAAACTTTTCACTTAAGTTCCTCAACAAACCTTTTTGAAAATATTCATTTAGGTCCCTGTTTGCATATGGGAGTGGAGCAAAAAGAAACGGAGACCCGACGGTTTTGAGAGGAGGACCCGAGATTGGATATGGGATTGGGAAGATTGTGAGCTGAGAGTTGGAGAGAGCTGGGAGAGCTAAGAGAGAGCTGAGCCTTCTTCCATCGTCACCACCGTCTCTGGAGCTTGATCTTCAGTAGCCATTGGAGAAGCAGAGGAGGCGAGAGGCTGAACAAAAAAAAAAAAAAAAAAAAAAACAGCCGCGGATTGCACAGTGGATCCTTGCCTTCCGAGAGTTGCAACAGAGGACACGAGCTGCTGGGTCGGTGATTTGCTTTCTGGAGCTTGAATCAGAGATAGGACTTGAGAGGACTGAGCGAGAGAGGCAGAGTTCGACGGCGGCAGTGGCGCCGTCGATACAGTCGGAGAAACAGAGAGACCGAAGCGAGAAGAGAGCAGTGAGGGAAGAGGCGGCTTTGGACAGTAACCATCTTCTTCATCGCAGCAACAAAGCCAGAAAAAGGAAGAGTAAGGAGCTGGGAGCAGCTACTGTTCTGGTTTTTAGCTCCCGTCATCACTGGTTCGGTGAGAGCTGGCAGAGGCGATCATCAATCGCTGAGTCGTTCTTCTTTCAGCTGGTGGCAGAACGCGGTTGGAGATTAGATTGGTTCTTGCTTCCTCATCTTCACGGATACCGATGCCAAGCTTAATCAAAGAATTCAATTGTTCCAACAGTAGTTCTGTTTTACTCTCTAATTTTTATTCGCTATTTGTATGGTTCTGAACTCTAGATTTGCTGCTACTGTTATGACGTTTAAAGCTATGTGTGACTGATTGTTTTGGAAATCAGAGTAGTTATGAATTAATTTGAGGATATGAGTATATATGAACTCATTAATTTATACTTAATGTTATTTTATTTACTTAATTGTGTTGTGTTTTGTCTACTTAGTGCTTAATCACCATTAAGTATGCTTAATGTCCTTAATTTATGCTTAATGTTATTTTATTTATTTAATTTATGCTTAATGTTATTTTATTTTATTTATTTTGGCTAAATATATGCTTTAAAACTCGAAGAAAGGATTAGACACTTTAGGTTGTTTTCTTCTGTTGAAATCTTAAAAACATTAAATTTAGTACTTTTTTGTTGTTTAATTTGATTTTCAAATTCGTTTCCTTCTTTGATTTGCTCAACTTAAATGAAAATGAGAATTTTAATGTCTAATTATCTATTACCTTGAATATCTATGAGATGACATTGATTTGCCATTATACTATTTTCACGGCACGTAAACTTGCGGTGCTTATTGAAAATTTAGTAGCATGTCATGCTTAAATCTACTGGTGGTCCTAATATGGGACATGTGTCAATACCAAATCATTCTGACAAAAAGTGTAAGACCATTAGGCACATCATGAGAGATAAGAGGGTGCCAATACATTATAGAGAGTGAAAGGAATATAATTTGTTTGGGGAATCGGTAGAGGACGGGGTGTGAGTATTGTGAGGTCTCTCTCTCTCTCTCTCTCTCTCTCTGTGATTCTTCTCCTTCCTCTAGTGCCTTCTTTCTCTTCTTAAGTTTATTTCTAGTCTTATAGCTGAGATTACAAACTTTGCTTGTTATTACAAATGGAATGAGATTCTCAGTTGCAGAATTAATTATACAAAGCTGTGCATATTTCTACCCAAATTACTCTGTGTTGATTGCATTTGACTTGTGTAGGAAAAACTCATAACATTTTGGTGCTTTCATTGAGCTTTAATAGCGGACAATACTCTCTTAGCTATTATGGCGTGAGATATCAAGCAATTGTTCAAAGATAATGCTAAACACCAATAACGAGAAGCCACTAATGACCAGTGATTAACTCATCTTGAATCCTCCATGGAGTCCATTTCTCGTCACTCAGAGATGCTTACTCGTTCTGTTGATCGTGTCCACCATGATGCCACCATTGGATCATCGAACTCATCTAGTGGGACTACTCCACCACACATCGGTGTACTGTCTTTTTCATCAAAGCATATTCAACTCGACTTTTCGATTTTTAATGGCACAAATCCATTAACTTAGATTTTTTAGGATGAACAATTTTTTGTGTTTTACGAGACTTCGGAGCTACAATGATTAGCTCTTGCTTCTGCTCATTTGGTAGGGCAGGTTGTTCCATTGTACCAAATACTTTAACGGAGTCACTTGGCTCATACATGATCGGCGCTTGCCAAGGCAGTGCAGGAACATTTTGGTCCCTCTAGGTCCCTCTAGGTTTGATTCTGCTCGGGCTTAACATTTTAAATTAAACTAATATGATATAGTGGCCCAATACTGTACCACTTTCATGATTTTGGCAAATAGACTGAAGGACTTTCCAATAAGGCTCTTTTGGATTGTTTCTGCAGTGGATTGAAGCCTTTTGTCAAATGTGATGTTCAGTTGAAGGAGCCCACATCATTGCTCCAAGCAATAGCAGTGGCTAAATTGTATGACGATCCCCCTTGTTTTGGATTTACTTCCTCTAAATCTTGGCCTCAATCCCTTTCGATAGCAGCTAAGACACCATCGTCTTTTTCAGGTTCAACACTCTCTTCATCTCATTCTCTTACTAGCTCATCTTCATCCGTCCCTTTATTACCGACACCACCGATTAAGCCATCAACCCCAGTTAAGAGGATGGTTCAAGCTGAAATGCAATCTCGTCGGGAAAAGGGTTTATGTTTTACTTGCAATGCCAAGTATTCTTAGAATCATAAGTGCCCTAATAAGCAACTTATGTTGTTTTTTGGAATCGGAGGAACCACTTGATGCAAACACGCCTAGTTCTTCCTCTCTGACAGAGGATACTCTTACACCAGACGCTACTGACACCCTCTGACATTTATCTCTTCATGCTTATCAGGGTACTTCAAGTAATGCTACCATTCATTTTACTGGGTTTATTCAAGGGACTCAGGTTCGCATCTTATTGGATGGGGGCAGCTCTGACACATATCTTCAACCCTTTATAGCCCATCATCTTAATATTCCCAATGAACCTGCCCCTAGTGTTTGTGTGGTTGTAGGCGATGGGGCTTTCCTCCTTACTGAGGGTATGATTCATTTATTGCCACTCCTTATTAATGGTCACCTGCTTCATTTAACCGCATGTTTTTCCAGTATATGGCAATGATGTTATACTTGGAGCTTCTTGGCTAGAAACACTGGGAGAACATATAGCTAATTATCACAATGCTTATATCAAATTCTATAATGGTGCTAACCTCATTACTTTATAAGGGTACAAATTGGTACGACCTACTATTACTTCCTTACACCAATTTACTCGTTTTCAAGATATTGATGATGTGGCTGAGATGTACACCCTCTCTTATTTTTCTATTCAAGAGTCCCTTGTTTCTAACCATTCTCTAGATACCATACAGTTTCCTGATGAATTACATCCAAACTTAGTTTCAATACTACAACAATATGTGATGGTGTTTGTTGTTCCATATGGTTTACCACCTACTCGTAGCCAAGATCATTCTATTACTCTGAAGGAGGGTGTTTTCTATAGTTAAGGTTAAGCCTTATCGTTATCCCTATACTAAAATAACTGAAATAGAACACATGATATGTGATATGTTGCAAGAAGGATTGATACAACCTAGTAACAACCCCTTTTCAGCCCCAATTTTATTAGTTAAAAAAAGATGGCTCTTGGCGATTTTGTGTTAATTATAAAGCTTTAAATGATGTTACTGTCAGAGATTCATTTCATTTACCCACTGTAGATGAACTTTTGGATGAATTAAAGGGATCTTCATTTTTCTCTAAACTTGATTTACGTTCTGGGTATCACCAAATTTTGATGAAAGAAGAGGATCGACGCAAAATGGCTTTCCATACTCATAATGGTTTATATGAATGGTTAGTCATGCCATTAGGTCTCACTAACGCCCCGGCTACATTTCAAGCCCTTATGAATGATATTTTCAGACCTTATTTGCGCAAGTTTGTTTTGGTCTTCTTTGATGACATACTTATTTATAGTTCTATGTGGACTTTGCATTTAGAACACTTATCTACTGTTTTAAGCATTTTGCAGCAACACCACCTATTTGCAAAATTGTCCAAATGCTTATTTGGTAAGGATCGAATTGATTACCTTGGACATATTTTGTCTGCTCATGGGGTAGAAGTAGACCCTACTAAAGTTGAAGCAGTGTTAAAATGGCCTATTCCTACTACTGTTACACAACTTCGAGCTTTCCTAGGTCTCACAGGCTATTATTGTCATTTTATTAAGAACTATGCTTCTTTAGCTGCATCTCTTACTGACTTACTACAACGGGATAAATTTCAGCGAACTACACAGGCTCAGGATGCCTTCTTACTACTCAAACAAGCTTTAAGCACGACACTACTGCTAACTTTACCAGATTTTTCATATCCCTTTATTCTGGAAATAAATGCGTCTGGTCAAGGAGTGGGTGCTATTTTGTCTCAAAAGGGCCACCTGATTGCTTTTTTTTAAGAAGCTTACTTCTCACATGCAACAACAGTCAACATATGCTCGGGAACTCTATGCAATCTCTGAAGCTGTATCAAAATTTGAGCATTATTTTTTTTGTCACCATTTTATAATCTGAACTGACCATCAAAGCCTCCAACATTTAGATCAAAAGAGCTTACATACACAAGAACAAGAGATATCTTTGCCCAAGCTGATGGGATATTCCTCCTTTATTGAGTACAAACTGGGCAAGAATAATCAAGGTGCATATGCTTTATCTCAATCTTGCAATATGGATTTTTCCCAACCATAGTCACCTCTTTTTACTGATATACATGTTGCTATAGCAAATTTTTCTGCAGCTTAAAGTTTGTTGCTTCAATTTAAAAGGGATCCTGCTTCTTTACCTCATTTTTCTATTTGAGATGGGCAACTTTATAAGGATAACATATTGTTTATTCCCACTAATGCACGTTCTCTTATTGAACATATTTTATTAGAGTACCATACATCTATAATTGGAGGTCATTCAGGTGTGAAGTGCACATTAGCTTGTCTTGCTAATTATTTTTATTGGACCAATATGCAGAAAGATGTTAAGAGTTTTGTATGCTAATGTCAAATATGTCAAAGAGCTAAAACTATTCAATTACATCCAGTTAGGTTATTGCACCCTATTCCTACTAAGGTTGGGGATGCTATTGCTATGGATTTTATTACTAGCCTTCCGCCCTCTAAAGGATACATTGTTATTATGGTAGTTATTGATCAATTTTCTAAGTATGCCCATTTTGGTCCGCTCAAGACCACATTTACTACTGCTCAAGTTGCTGAATTGTTCCTGCATATTGTGGTTAAGTTGTATGGTTATCCATCTTCCATTGTTTCTGACCGTGACAGGGTTTTTACAAGTTTATTTTGGAAACACTTATTCAAGTTGTAAGGAACTCAAATCTCCATGAGTTCAGCTTATCATCCTCAAACGGATGGACAATCGGAGGTTTTAAATCGGTGCCTCAAAATGTATTTAAGATGCTTTGTTTCTGAATAGCCTTATTTATGGCTACAATTCCTTCCATGGGCTGAATATTAGTATAATTCTTCCTTTCACACAGCTATTGGCATGACTCCCTTCAAGGTTTTATATGGGCGTGATCCCCTATCGCTCCTTCCTTGTGCAACTCGCAATGAAACTCCTTCTGATGTATATGAACTACTACAACAGCGTGATCAGATTTTATCTTCTCTCAAGGAACATTTACAGAGTGCTCAAGCTCGAATGCTTAAATTTTCCAATCTGAAACGTACAGAGGTTGACTTTCTTGTAGGAGAGTTTGTTTTTGTTAAGCTGCAAGTATACCAGTAAAATAGCGTTAAATTGAGTATGCGCCATTTTGAACCCTTTGAGATTGTTGAAAAAGTAGGCCCTATTGCTTATCGCCTTCAATTACCAGCTGAAGCACATATTCACCCTGTGTTTCATGTGTCTCTTCTCAAACAATGCTATGGAGAACATTCTGTACAATATATGCATTTGCCTTTGCTGAGTACTGCAAAGGGATTGACCTTATGTCCTCTAGAGATTATGGAAGTGCGTAAGATCAAGATATAGGATCAATGGGTTACGCAACTATTAATTAAATGAGATGGTTTATCTAAGTATACTTGGGAAACAATTTCTGACATTCAAACCAATTATCTTGAGTTCGACCTTGAGGACAAGGTCGCCCTTGATGGGGAGGCTAATGTCATGCTTAAATCTGCTAGTGGTCTTAATATGGGACATGTGTTAACACCAAATCATTTTAAGAAAAAGTGTGAGGCCATTAGGCATAGCATGAGAGATAAGAGGGTGCCAATATATTGTAGAGAGTAAAGGAAATATAATTTGTATGGGGAATCAGTTGAGGATGGGGTGTGAGTATTGTGAGGTTTCTTCTCTCTCTCTCTCTTTATGATTCTTCTCCTTCCTCTAGTGCCTTCTTTCTCTTCTTAAGTTTATTTCTAGTCTTATAGCTGAGATTACAAACTTTGCTTGTTCTTATGAATGGAATGAGATTCTCAGTTGCAGAATTAATTATACAGAGCTATGCATATTTCTACTCAAATTACTTTGTGTTGATCGTATTTGACTTGTGCAGGAAAAACTCATAACATAGCATCATCCATGTACCCATTTCCCACATTTCCCTTTCTCCCTTCTTAGTCACCACCCACTATGCTTGACCGGCCGACCACTTAGGACTCACTAAGCTCACATCGTCTCACCCCATCGCTGGCAACGATAATACCTCTGCCGATCCAGGTGAACGACGACATAGGCCGCCAGATCCAGTTGAACGATGATGTGGCCACCAAAACTGAACTCCTTCTTTATCCCATTCGACGAAGGCCACCAATCCCTCTGCTGGCAAGCTTTAAAATCTTTGACCGGGTTAACCAACTCGATGGCAACGTGGAGGATCGACTCAGCTTTATTGGGCAAAAAATTGGCGAGTGGAGATAGAGGGCCCGACAACGCGATCTTAGAAGCTTGACTAGATTGCTCTGCAAATAAACAACCTAAGAAAAAAAAAGAAACAGAAAACAATTAATAGTAGAACAAGCAAGATACCAATAGCAAGAGGGTCAATGAAGCAACTCAGTTGAAGGAAGAAGACATGGATTACATAAAATAGGTAACTGCAGAATTTGCAGGAACATCCTCTGAAGCACGATCCATGTCAACCATTGTAAGGAAGAAGCTCAAAATGGGAAATTTTTTAGTTTCAGTGTTTTTGTGTAAAGAGGAGATGCGGGGAAGGAACTGTGCTTGAAGTTTGTTCTCAACTTTTTCTCTTGCAATTTAAGGTCCACTTTAATTATGTGGACTGTTGTTTTCAATGGAGATGAAGATGGGTTGTTTTGGGATTTTTTTAAAAAAAAAATTGGAGACCATTTTGGACTTTTGATATAAAAATTAAGTTTTATTTTTATAACATACAAAACATACTTTTAAACCTCATTTTCATCTCCATATACATATCTATTTCCATTAAAATCATTTCTAACATACCAAACAGCCCTAAATTCTGCAAAAATAATAACTCTGTAAAATCTTATAAACAACCATTAACTTCTTTTTTTTGGGTCCCATTATTCTTTAGCTGTCACCTTCAACCTCATTTTACTCTGCCCTACATTTTCTCTCTTTAATATCAGTGTTAGGGTGAGCATGATGCCTGGTTGCCCGGTATGCCCACCCGAGCCTGTAAAAAAAATTGACTAGCCCAGCCCTAAAAAAGTGGCCCGAAAAAATTTTGGGCAGCTTTAGGCCAAGCTAATAAACGAGTAGGGTTGGGGATCGGATAGGGGATCTTGCCCTGCCCGTTTCCGTTTGGCCCTACCCGGTTATTTTATTTATTTTTTTAGTAAAAATTGGGCTTCACCAAAAACTAAGGGCACCCTTCCCAAATCCCATTCCCACTCAAAATTTGACCGGCTCTTCATAGAATCAGAAAATGAAAAAAGGAACCCGATTTTCTGAAGCTTCTTTGCCCTAATCCTTTGGCCATTCCCTCTCACTCTCATAGGTAGCTCATTCTTTCAACCATTCCCTCTCTGAAGCTTCTTTGCCCTAACGACTCTAACTCCGTCTCTTGCCTCTCTCGTCTCTTGGGGACTCTATCTCTTGTCTCATGCTCTGAGGTTTCATTCTCAGCTCAAACTCGCTGACTCTAACTCTTTCATCTTTCTTCTTCATCTTCCTCTCCAACTCGCCGACTCTGACTCTTTCAGGTTTCTTCTTTGTCTTCATCTGGGCTTCATTCTTTCATTGTAATTTTGAGCTTGAAAATGTGGCATTCCATCTCTTCTTCTGTTTTGGGATTATGCATTAAAAATGGTAATGCTTTAATATCATATGCATGTACTTCCCTTCCATGTGCTGTTTGGAACTGATGTTGTCAAAAGGTGAAGATGAAATTGGTTTCTTATCTTATTATTGTCTTGGCTTTTCTCCTTCTCCTTTATCTGTTTTGGTTTAGTTATTTGGAGACATGTATTGGCTGGAAGTAAAAAATTGGCTTCTATTGTTTCTTGTTCTGGTCCTAGTTTGATTGAAGCATGCTGGAGATTATTCAGCTTCTACTTCTTTTGTTGCATGAGCATGTTGTCCTCGAATTCTCACTACATTTCTGTTTTTGCATCTTAGATTATTGTAACTTGTTTAAAAGGCCTTATTCCTTTGTCAATTCAAGCTCAAGGAAATGTTATTTCCTAAGCCCTCAAAGGAGCCGCGGAGTCCTATAAAACTTGACAATAGATACAATTTATTTTGGTTATGAGCTTGATTTTTTTTGGAAAAAGTGCATTTGTTTATTAGTTTTCATTTTGAGTTATTTCATAAATGTGTATTCAATTATTCATGTCTTGATTATAGGACCTTGAATATGATTTATTTATATACGTCATGACAGAAGCTGATCATCTTAGACATTTGATGATGAATCTTTCCTTTGTTGTTAGCTATGAAACTTCACACACACACACACACACAGATAAAACAACTTAACACAAAATTAGTTATATTCTTTGTATTTTATTATATTATTTTTCAAACCTTTTATGAAATAAAGGGCAGGTGTAAATCTAGATTATGAAAATTACTCATTACTTGTGCAATAAAAGGAAACATTAGGAAAGAGCTTTAGTTATCTCATTAAATGAAGTTTCTAGCATCTCATTCTACTTTATTATTTTGCTCTCTTCCTTGGAGTCTGTTGTGTCTTGGCCATGTTTAGTGTGTCCAAGCTGCATTTTCATGTGTTTGTCCTTGTTAAAAATGATATTTTTGACATGTTTGTATGTGTGTCAAACGTGTCTTGGCAATGTCGTCTGGTGATTTCAACATGAAAATATGATTTCAACATACTTTTGACAAGTCTATATGTGCTGTTTAAGATATAATTATTGTTATTATTTTAACAGTTTATCATTTAATTACAGGTTAAATGGATGACGAAGGTTTTGATTCATCGCCCTCCCTTGAAAGAATATCTAAAGGTGCTTTAACCCCTATTCAAACACCAACTCCTCCAGGACCTACTCAAATACCAACTCCTAATTCTAATAGACCTAGTGAAACTCCTTCCCTTATCCCTATTACTGCTCTACCTACCACTCGATCTGCCCTCCCCCTCCCCTCTCTCCCCTCCCTCCTCTTTCTAATGGTCCCACACAAACATTGACATAACCTGTCACACATATAACAAATGTTGAAGGTAGGGGTACAAATAGAAAAGAAATAGAACCCAAGCACACATCAGAGGTATGGGAATACTTCATCAGGTTGCCAATAGAAGAAAATAATAGGAAGTACTTTGTAGCTTGCAAGTATTGCCATACCAAATATAAAGCTTATCTAAATCGCCATGGAACACACTCCATATTAAGGCATATCCCAAAGTGTCAAAAGAATCCATACAAGGCTACTAAAGATAAAAGCCAAGCTATGTTAAATCTTTTCTCTGGTGAGATAACTGGGTAAGGAATATCTTTAGCCGCATATTTATATGATGAGAAGCGATGCAGGATAGTTTTAGCAAAATATATTGTATGTGCTGAGCATCCATTTAGAATTATGGAGAAACCCTTTAAGACATTGTCAAATGTGTTCGAACCTCACTTTCCAATCCCTTCAAGAAAAAAAATTAGAAGGGATATGCGGCAGTTATATCTTGAAGAAGTTAAGGTATTGAAGAAATTTTTGAAGCAAAGTGCTAAACGTGTTTGTCTCACCACAAACTGTTGGACATCAAGCCAAAATTTCAACTACCTGTGTTTAACAACACATTTTATAGATGATGAATGGAATCTGCACAAGAGGATTCTGAACTTTGTTATGATTGAAAATCATAGAGGCGATACTATTGGGAGGGCCATTGAGTAATACTTGTTTGATTGGGGGATTGAGAAGGTGTTCACCCTAACCATGGACAATGCCTCAGCCAATGACTCAACTTTAGGATATCTTAAGAGGTGGTTGAGGAGTTGGAAGGGCTTAGTTTGTGAAGGTGATTATCTACAGTTAAGGTGTTACACACATATCCTTAATCTGGTTGTCAATGAAGGTATTAGAGAAATGAAAGATAGTTTAGAAGCAATTCGAAGTGCTGTTAGATATATTCGTTCTTCTCCTTCATAGTTTCTGAAATTCAAAACTTGGGCAGAAGCTGAGAAAATAGACACCAAAAGCCTTGTTTGCCTTGATGTAACCACTCGATAGAATTCAACATACTTGATGTTGGAAGCTGCCATAAAGTTTCAAAAAGAATTTGACCGTATACGTGATGAAGATGTTGATTATATTTCATTCCTTAGCTTGAGCAATAGGCATGAGCGTGATGCTTCTAGTGGTGTGATAATTGAATATTTATTACACTCATTTGTATCTCTTGATTAATAAATTTAGATTGTTTAGTAATAAATAATGGGCTTTTATGCTTATTTGGGCTTTGAGTGTTTTATTGGATTTAACATATTTTAATAATAAAAATTCCAGATTTACAACCCTTCTCTATTTTGATCATAACTCTTGAACCAGATATCTGAATGATCTCATTCTTGTCTCATTTTTTAAATGATTCAGAGAGCAACAATTGATATGAAGACTTGAAGGGAAGATTCGGACAAGAGGATAGTCAAAACTGTAGTCAATGTTATATGTATTTTTCTGGATTTTTATTGGGCCCAAATTTTGTAATGAAGCACCATTTATTATTAATTTCCGTTTTGGGCTGAACTGATGGGCTTTAACCCATGTGACAATTAGGTTTTTACTTTGGTTAGCTGAAACAATAGGGGAGAAAGGATTTGTGACATTTTTGGATTGAAATCAGAAGTTCTTGATTCTCTGAAAAAAGTTCTTCATTTTCTTCGCGTTCTTCGTTCATTTTTCGGATTTTCCAGCCATGTCCGGCTAAGTTTCTGTGATTGACCTATGGATTGAGGATTCACGTTTCCAATCAGAGGACATACTTAAATCGGTAACGTAACTTGTTTCTATTTACTCTAATCGGATTCGATTTCTGGAATAGTTCGAATGTTTATTTTAATATTCGGATTGGTATATCCCAAGGACACAGTTCGAATCGGGTTACAGTGATACTGTGCGATCGCATAGTAGCACGCCACGCATACGAACAAAACCTAGACGATCGTCTAGTCGAGGGATTTTCTGGACAAATACAGAGATTTCGGTTCGTCCAGAACCAATCACGAGTTCGTTATAATCTTCATCCGATGATGGTAGGAAACTATGAATCCTAATTCTAGGTCAGTCGTTTTAATCTGTTTGGTATAGTTTGTTTTCAATTTCGGTCTTTAATATGAGTTTATTGTTCGTTAATAGTTTAATTGAACCCCCCAATCGATCATTGTTTTGAATGTTTTAGATTGCATGTAAATTCCGTGGGAAACGATACAGGTTCTCTGTACTGTAAATTCTCATTGAAACTGGTTATTTTGCGAGAACTCGACAATTCTCGATCATGGTGTTAGGCGTGACTAAGATAACTTTTATAGTCCGATTGTTAATGATTGGGATAATGCTCGAGTCTTCATCAAATTCTTGAAGGTCTTTTATGACATTACATTGAAATTTTCAAGTTCCCTTTCTGTAACTTCAAATGAATGTTTCACCCAGATTTCTCGTGTTCAAAAAATGTTGCGGAAGAATATAGTGAATAATGCTAATAACTTCTTGGGAGACATGAGCACTAGCATGCAGGTGAAGTTTGACAAGTATTGGGGTCAAGTAACTAATATGAATCCATTATCATTTGTGGCTGTAATTTTAGATTCTCGATATAAACTAGCCTATGTGAATCATATGTTTGATGTTCTTTACATTGACTTTGAAATTTGCTCACTTATGAAAGAAAGGGTCAAAGATTGCTTGTATCGGTTGTTTGATGAGTACTCTGTAGGGTTTCTGTTAAATCAGGGAATGTCTCTATAAGTACAGCAGGTGGAACTTTATTGCCTTCTTTTGATAACGATGAAGAAGAGGATCCAAGTTATATGTGGTTAGAATCTATGAAAATTAGAACCTCTACAGATCCTTAAATTGAGTTGGATAGATATATTACAACTGACTGAAGAGATGAAATCCCTTCTCAGTCTGAGTTTAACATACTATCATGGTGGAAAGATAATTTCACTACTACAAAAAATGGATTTAACATCGTCAATTAACATTCATTTTTTAAAAACAAAAGTAAAAAAAGAGGCGGTGACATTTTTAAAATTTTGATTGAACATTCAACGACCGTTTTAATAAAGCAGTCATTGAAAGTTACTTTCAATGACTGTCATTGAAAGTTACTTTCAATGACTGTTATTGAAACTAGTGGTTGAAATAAAGCCCAACAACAACAAAAATAATATATATTAATTTCAACTATTATTTTAGTAAAAACAGTCGTTAAACCTAACAATAGGAATACTACTGACACAGTTGGATAGAATTTTGTGCATTTTACCTGAGATCTTGTGTTCGAACCCCATATAAGCCTAATTTTTTTTTCCGTTTCAACCGGTCGTTGAAAAGTTGTTGAAAGATTTTTCAAAATCCCCTTCCTCGCTATCCTCTAGCTCACTCGCGCCTCACTTCTCTGCTTCTCCCTCCCTCAATCTGGGTCTCTCTCGTGGCTCCTTCTCCCTCCCCCTCTCCCCTTTTGTGACTTCACTCACGACACCACCTCCTTTTCTCTTTAGGTCTCCCACGCCTCCTTCATCATGTCGATGTCTATCTTCAGTTCCTTCAATGCTCTCTGCGCTGAGTTTTCTTATGATCAGAGACCGTGCTTGTCTATTGATGCCCCAAATCTCAAGCCCAAGCCGGAGCAGAAGCCTTCTTCCGTCGAGAAGAAACCGCCGTCTTCAGATAAGTCTAAGGCAGCGGCGCTGTCATCAACGAAACTCGATGGAGCCAAGCAACAATGGCGACGCTTCTCGCTTAGGTTTGCGCCTAGGTCTGCCAGCTCAGTACATGGAATCATATTCTGTGGATGGATTTGTCATATTTTCTTGATTCGTGTGGATGGAATTTTTTTTTTTTTGAAATAATCCTGTGGTTTTGTTTGTTGTGAAGGAAATGTCAACAGATTCATTAAAGCAAGTGAAGTTGGGTTTTCTAGCTGGTCTTGTTCCCAGGGAAAGATCCATGGCATTTGAGAGAATTTAATTTCCCACATCGAAAAATTGTAAGAGAGGCGGCTATTTTTGAGTATAAATAGGAGGCCCCTATTCTTTTAAATCATCCTTGTCTTTTTTTTTTTATAAAGCATTTTATATTTTTTTCTCTTTTATAGGATTTTACTTATAAATTTTAGAGTGAAATTAGATTCTGGTATTTTCCTTATTGTTGTCTTATTTATTGCTTATTAGCTGTTATTAGATATAGTAGTTGTGATTTATTATATTATTAAATTACTTCTAAAAACTTTATTTTCTAGTATTGTGATTTTTTAGTATAATCGGTTACGCTCTATATATCCTGCTTCCGCAACACTACTAGGGGCAATGTGTTTCTAAGGCAAGTCATTGTTGAGGATCCTGTCACAGACCCTGTTTCTGGAGAAAAGGTGCTTATTTTTGTTCCCCATCAACATTGAAATCATGAAAATAGCTTGTACTATTCCATCTTTGTCATTTTTTTATATGTTCTTTCTTCAGTCATTGCTAATATATAATCTCTTACTGAAATTTTATACTGAGGAATTCTTGATTCACCCAATGAATAGCTTTCTTCTCATTTTCCTCACAATGCCCTCTCATGCTACCCTGTCTATTAGATAGGGGGAGATTGTTTTATTTTTATTTGTCAAGGATGACTTATCTCAAGTTTTAAGTTGTTCCCACAATCATCACAGTTAGCATCGTCCTTAAAATTAGTTTATGCATTAGAAATTGAACTAATAGTTTTCCAACATCATTTGACGTTTGAACTTTCCTAATGTACAAATCATTTGAACAAGTGATGATGAGCGTAGATCTCATTCAGATTAATGACTGTCAGGGGGGTGAATTGTATTAATATTAATTTTACTGTTTAGTCACTCCGTATAACTATATAAATCATACTAGGGCTTGTTTATCCTTGGATACTTCAATTTAAGAATAAAGATGACCATGGATATTTGGCACTTTTACATTTTTGCAGAAGCCCAAGTCTTATGTTTTTCACTATTACTTGTATTACCTCTCTTCCATTCTTGAGATATATCATATAATCAAGTGGTCTCTTTTCTTCGCTTGGTTAACTAATAAGAAGCTTTTAATTATTAGGAACTGGATCTGCAGCAGGTCCCGCAATCACATCGAGTTGTTAACTGTGACTGTATTTGTGAACAAAATGTGGAATTAATTTAGGGTAGATATGATTTCGTAAGTGAACCATCTATATTTTAGGCCTCGTGTTCGACTTTGCAGGGATTATATACTCACAAGTCTAGTTGGTGAATTGTTGGAGAGGGCCATGGCTTTGTGGGATGGTAATTAATGAATGAGAGCTAATAGAGGAACTAGCAGATATGTAGTCGTCGTTTAGTTATTTTGGCCTCTGGTCGTTTTAATCTGGAAATGAGCAACACATGAATTTTTGAAGGTGAAGCATGCATGCCATGTTAACTCTACATTTTGCAGTAGTTTTTGACTCTGGTTCTTCACTTGCGTTTCTATTTACTATGTATTGCCAAATGGAAAACCTTGCAGTTGAGCCCCAACAGAGAAATTCTAGCCTTATGAATATTTCTGTAACTAGTTAATTGTTACCAAACTGTACTCTAAGTTCAGCTTATTAAGAAAATGTTAGGGAAAAAAAATTAAAAAGTTTCGATACCCGTTGAAAGAGTAAGCTATCATAGAAGTGAACTATGGCTTCATTAACAAGAAAATATTTGTTCTGTTAAGTTCTTCTGAGTAGTGTAAAGTGGATGGTACATATATCATTAAGCTTGTTAAAAATTAATTCCTTGAAGAGTTTTCCATAGCCATGTTTTCATTGGGAATGTGTATTAGTGGCAACAAATATCTAGCAACAGCAGGTGATTGAGTGCTTTTACTTTTTTTTCCTTTTTAATTAATTTTTTTTTTTTGTTTAACGAGTTATGAACCATATGCTTGCTTGAGCTGATATTACTTTTCTTGTTTCTTAGGCATGGGCATGTTAGTTGAATGGTGCCATTCATGACCAACCAATATTGTCTTGTTTATTTTTCCCATCAAAATACCAACACATGTCAATGAATTTATTCAGAAATGAATTTGCTGGCAGATTGGATTCTTAGTTTATGCTTCATTATGACATTTATTTATCTAGCCCTTATGCTTTTCAGTTTTGTACATTTTATTTCAGCTGAGCACGGCTACTTTCTCAGGTAAATTACTAAAACTCTGGAATGATATTTAGTTGCAAGTTCCATAGTTGTTTGTTTTTAGCCTCATTATTGATAAAACTATAACACAAAAACATATTTTTCAATTGTTTGGTTTCAGACTGAAGCGTGATGCAGAATGGGAAACATGTGGACCAGCAACAGACTGTAGCTGGAAACAGATTGCTGAGCCTGTGATGAAGCTTTATACTGAAACAACTGATGGATCCACCATTGAAGATAAAGAGACTGCACTTGTGTGGTACTATGAGGATGCAGATCCAGATTTTGGGTCATGCCAAGCCAAGGAACTTCTTGATCATCTTGAGAGTGTGCTTGCAAATGAACCTGTCACTGTCAAAATATGATTGTTTCATATACTACCCCAGTCCAAATTATTTCATAAGCATTTTGAGACCCAAATTATTTTGAGTTCTTTCTAAATTCAAAATATAATTGCTTGGAAATTCCCAAACTTCCAAATTCAGTATGATATTCCCAAGTTTAGTAGCATTAAACGGAATTTTTTTCTTAAAAAAAAATTGTTACAATCGTTGTATGTATTTAAGATACAATGATTTTTTTTTCAAAAACAGTCGTTGTAAGTCTCTTACAACGACTGTTTTAAAACGGTCGTTTATTTTAAAACTTTCAACGACACTCACATACACGACCCCATAAAAATGGTCGTCTTAAGGGTAAAAAAAATGGTTGTTAATAATGTCTTTTGTAGTAGTGTTCTCAAAAATATAAAATTCTCTCATACACGGCACAAGATGTATTGGTTATGCTGGCATCTACAGTGACTTATGAATCTGCATTTAGCACAGGAGGAAGTGTGGTTGATCATTATAAGAAGTTAAGACATATGATAACTACAATCTACAGGATTTTTTATGAAATTTAAATGGAATTATTTTTTAGGGTAGAGCGGCACCACTTGAATAAGGAAGCTCGCCCTGCCTAGTCCGCCCTTGCCTAACCTAAAATGGTTAGAACTTTTACTAAACAAGATTAGACATCAAGCTGTAAAATATAACCCATCAGACTGAGCATCGGGCAAGGGCCCCGTCCTGCCCATGCCCACCCTTAAATTCAGCGTGGCTTCCCTCTCCTTGCCTCACCATCGGCATCATCTAGGAAGTAGCTTTCTATTCCCTCTCCTTGCACTCGAATCCACGGGATCTCTTTGATTTTGATATATAAGTACCTGATCTTGAAATTCTAGGGTATGTTCGCATGAAAGGCAAGTTATGGTTCGAGTTTCTTCAAAGGTTTTGGGATTACTTAATTGAATCCCTTGCTCATCTTGAGACTCATTGCATCATGTCATCTCTCTGAGTTTCCGTCTATTATAAGCTCATATATATCCTTAATTAAGCACAGCTTTTCTTGTTTTAGGTGTGTTTTTCAGCTCCTTCTTCTTGTGTATGATTCAATGATTGAACTATTGAAGTGATGAATCTGTGAGGTTTCGCAAACTCCTTCACAGAGAGAGAGCATCGCCACGGGGACCCGGGGGGGGGGTTTCAGGTGAGGAGGAAAGAGCATAAGGAGGTAACGCTGATACTGAAAAGAGAGAAGGTTGGACAAAGAAAAATGAGGTTGAAGGTGACATCTGGATACTGATGGGCCCGAACAAAAAAAAAAGTTAACAGTTGTTTACGAGATTTATTGAGTTTTGGGGTAAATCTTTCATTTGAAAAGTTATTTTGAGATAAAATTTTTTATATATATTTATTTTATAAATTATAAAAATTATTTTTTAAAAATTAATTCAAAATAGAGTTGTTATTTTTGTATCATTCATGAATGTTTATGTATGTTTTTGCTTCAAAATAAACAGTGTGATGCTAAATGCCCTCTGTTAAAAATTTATTATTAAATTTGTAAATTCACCCAATATATAAATAAGTTTTACATTTATACTCAAAATCAACTCACTTATTAAACCATACATTAACCACCGAAGGAGCATTAACTAAATTATATGAGATTAACCCTATTTTATATATTCTGCCCACACCTAAAGAGACCCAAAAAAAAACATAAAGTTTATTGCTTGAGAGATAAAACGATGTTTTGGACTTCATTCTATGATTTATTTTCTTTTCTTTTTTTCCCAACAGATAAAACATTGTTTTCAGACCAAACACATGGAATCATAATAAAATAACTCCTATTTCTTCACGAGGGGGGAACGTGGGCCGAAAGGTTTCATGAGTCGAAAGGGTATATCTTTTTGTTTTGTGATAAAATAAAAGGGTCCATTTAAGCATTTTGCAGGTTCTTTTGTGACAAGGTCCATTTGACATTTTAAATTAGCCTCGCAGAACAAAATCAACAAAGTCTTTAACTCTTTGTTGTCTTAAAACGTAACAAGATTGAGCTTTTGGGCCTTTTAGCCATAAAAAAGATAGGCTTTTGGGCATGGCAAACAACTATGAGTATTGGGTTGACTCTGACCACCGAAGGAATGATTACTAAGTGAGTGTTTATTTATTTATGTTTTTTTTTTTTGCCATGTACGAAGTGAGCGTTTAGATGAACATTAAAAGTGCTTTCGGTAGGGAAACATGATTTTGAAAATAATTAGTCAAACACTCTTCAAAATGCCAGAATCTGTTTTTATCCGAAATTATAGTTTTGGAGGCTAAAACCATAATTTTTTATCAAATTAATTTTTACCCCTTTTGTCTTTTCAGTGGTTGTGGAGCAAATAATTAAAGTGTTCTTTTTCTCTTTCTTGGCCCTATCTCTTTCTCTTGTCTTCTCTAGTGGTGAGCTCCTATCCCTTTTTTTTTTTTTTTACCCCTTTTCTCTTCCTCTTGTCTTTCCTCTCCCTTGTCCCTTTTCTCTTGTCTTCTCTGATGGTGAGCTCTTATCAATATATATGTGTGCATATATGATCTATTTTTTTTATATTATATAACTGACTAATGTTATAATTTTAATTTTATAGATAAATTTATTTTATTTTTTGTATTTATTATGAAATTTAATATTAAATAATACATAAAATATAATACTATCATTTATATATAATTATCACAAAAGCTAATATCTTTTTTAGTAATTTGACCATGAAAAAAGTGATTCTAATTACAATATCCAAATACTATCATTTTATCAAAATCTTTTTTTTCCTAGAATTTATTCTCTAAAATCACTTTTATCACTTTTTTTTAGAAGCTATTCTCCAAAAGTTAATCCAAACACACACTTTTTAGAACTTAGACAGACTACATGCACACACATTTTAAATTGGGAAAATGACATTTTAGATCCTCTTAGACTTTTCGGTACCAAAGTTTTAGAGTGGAGGGGAAATGATTTTGTTTTATACAAAAGTAAAATTTTTATGAATTAGATTTAAAAAAAATTAGAGAAATTGGGTTATAAATTTTAATAAAGAGAAGATATAAGATAAAGATTAAGAAAAATTTATCAAAAACTTTTAACCCCATTTTTTTAATTTTTTTAAATCCAATTAAAAAAATTTCTCCCCACTCACTTTACCTCATCTCTCCTCATACCAAACAGCCATTTGTTATATCCAAGCATCATGAATTTTATAAATCTCAAGGACCAACATCTAGTGGGAAATATTTTTCGGGTGGACCCCAAAAAAAACAATTGACAACAGAGTTCTGCATTTTGTCGATGATGAGGAAGAGCATTTTAGTTCACTTTAAAAAAATCTTGATCCTTCTTGAAATTTTCAGAATTTGCAATTCTTAGGTACAGTTAGAAGTTTTTGAAGGTGCTCAAATATAATTTTTCCAATTAATCCCCGAAACTCAAGAGGATCTTCAATTCCTAATTAATTCCATGGACATCCTCCTTTTATATTATATTTTAAAAATATTTATGAACCTGGCTATTTGTATGACCTGCTTAGACATGTTTTATACTTATTTAATTAAAATTATGATGATGAATAAATTGGTCTTGGGCATTGACCTTTTGGTGCTTTAGGTGATTGTTGTGAAGTTCCTTTCACGCTTGGGAGAAATATCGGAAGTGGTACACTTCATCAGATTGGTTTGAATAAAATTATTGGTAGGTTAAAATATACTTTTAGTCTTTTAAATTTATATGAGGAATCATTTTAATCCCTTTAATTTATAAATTGTGTTTTTAATCTGTAAAACTTAACAACGTTAATGTTACCGATGAATTAAGTGGTGGCAGTACAATGTTAAGTAAGTTTGACAGAATTTCATTTTAATTCTATGAAGCATTTATCTAATTTACTTTATTTTATTTTTTCAAATAAAAAATTGATTTAAATAAATTAGTTTAATCATTTTTTTATCTAGTTTCTCCCTCCTTTCTTCATCGTGCAATGCTATCTTTATTGGCAGCGCCCTTCTTCATCTTCATCCCCCTACTTTCTTTCAATTCTTCATCGTATCCATGAAACATTTCAGAAATTCTTCTTTTACCCAACATCTCTCCCTTGTATACCTTCCAAACGGCACCGTTTCACCATCAGGCATCCATTATGACAAAGGATTGTTCGGAATTCAACGTGGTGTGGAACAAATGGGTGTGTAACTTTCTTCCCAGGTAATGAAGAGAGATTTTCAGAATTCTCTTCTAAAATTCTTGAAACACTCTTTCTAAAGTAAAAAACTCAACAGAATTCCAATGATATGCGAGCGATTCCTCTGGTGTTGAAGGAACCAACGGGGGGACTTGACAGTGCAGAAGTCTCCGGTACAAAGAAGACGAGATTCAAAGAGCAGATCGGAATTGAGAAGCGAATTAAAGAACTCAAGTAGGAATTGCTCTGTAAGTCTCTAAAATTTTTCTATAATACTTGACCACCATGACTCGTAAATTAGCCTATGGGCTTTTTTCTTTTTGAATGAAAAACTGGATTCCATTAATACAATCTCAAATAACAGATACAAATAAGCTTATCTAACCACCTCGTGATAAGTAGGTGGTGTTTTATCAAAGAGAAGGAAGTTTTCCTCTATATCATGAGCTAATTTTGCCAAATGATCTGTTAAACTATTTTCCTTACTAGAAATGTGCGTAATCAAAACTTGCCAATTTTTTACTAACCACAGTCTAACATCATCGATAATATCTTTAAAGGGATGCGTGTGATCACAACCCTTAGCTATAACATTAACAGCTTCAACACAATCAGATAATATAATCACCTTCATGTAACCACGATCCCAGTATAATTGTAATCCTTAGATGATTGCAATGATTTCTGCTATTGTTGGGGGAACATATATAAGTTTTCGTGCAAAACCACATATCCAGCTTCCCTCCTCTTCACGAATAGCACCTCCACAGCCGCTTCTTGACTCAAGCACTGATGCGTCTACTTCAAGTGAGAAAAAACTCGTCCGACGTTCCTGATTTACTAAACCCACAACATTGAGACTAGTATAGAATTGACAATTGGATACTAAACCCCTGTTCCAGCTAGCACGAAAAAGGTTGTTATAAGCATTTGTACTTTCAATGTTTGCCTCTTCTCCAAACAATTTCTTGCATCGAGTCACCCATATATCCCAACAAATATCCCCGAATAGGATGGCCTATTGGACTTTCTTTGTAAAATCTCTGCCTTCTTCCTGCTTAAGGTTCCATTGTAGTCAATCTATGCCTTGAAGTGTTGTAAACTTCTCCTATTATACTGGTTTAATAATTGAGATCCATCATTTCCTAGCATTGCTGTAATCCCTCATTAAATGCATTAAATCCTCCTCCTGGCCACATCCAAACAGGCTTCTTGCTGTCTCCTCAATCCCTCTCTGAGCTCTTAGTTATGCCGTATGAACTCATCCATACGCGAACATCCACATGAAGGATTTGATCTTCTCTAGTACTGCCCATATCCATAATAACTTCCAAATAGATTATTCATTTCGATGAGTACCTGCAAAAAGAAAATGATATTCAGACTTAACAAAGAACCTACCGTCAAAAGCTGGCTTCCAATAGTATTTATTCTCTCCTCTCGCCGCACAAGGAGGATAAGCACACATGATCCTCTCTACAACTGAAGGCTGAAACCATCTGCTCAATTTGCTCCTATCTCACTCTCCCCATGGGTTCACATAATCAGCTACTTTGCCATTTTCGTCCATGAATTGTTCATATCCCAAAATAAGTTCAATAAGAGGTCTATTTAATTTGGACCAGTTGTCAAACCAAAAAAAAAGTTGATTCTCCATTTCCAATTTTAACCTCAACCCTTTTATTAAAATTTTCTCATATTGAGACTATTCCTCTCTACGAGTAAGATATTCCTTCCTTTTTCTGTATTTTAGGTCTAAAACCTTCCCCGCATTTGTATTTATTCTGAAGAACCTTGACCCATAAAGCCTCCTTTTTAGTCAGAAGATTCCAACAAAGTTTCATTAAGAATGCTTCATTTTGCTTGCGCAAGTCTCTTATTCCTAGACCTCCATCTTTGTTGTCTTTTTTAATCTGCTCCCAAGAAACAAGATGGATTTTTTTTCATTTAACATCATCTCCCCAAAGAAAATTCCTACTCTTCTTCTCCAGTTTCTTGACCAACCCTTTAGGAAGGAGCATTGTTTGCATGAAATAAGAAGGTAAAGCATTTAGTACTGCTTTAATAAGGTTAGTACAGCCTGCTAAGTTCAAATATCCTCGCTTCCATCCTGCCAATTTCTTCTCAATTGTTTCCAAGATCGGGGCAAACACAACATTTGAAACTCTCTTATGAATCAAAGGAATACCCAAGTATTTTCCTAAATCACCTGTAAGACCAACTCTCATCATCTGGCTAAGGTTAAGAGCTCTGGAGCCGTGAAAATTTTTAGAGAAGCATACTTTAGTATTATTCTTATTCATTAGTTGACCAGAAGCTCCGTAAAAAGACTCTAAGAACTCCATCATCCCTTCAATTTGTCCCTTCGATGCTTCGCCAAATAAAATGAGATCGTTTGCAAAAAGTAAGTGTGAGATAGACGGACCTTCCTTCTTAAGCTGAGTCATCTTCTAAGTACCATCCTCAATATCATCCTTAATAATATGATTTAACCTCTCCACACATAGATTAAAAATATATGGAGAGATAGGATCCGCTTGCCTTATGCCTCTAAAACATGTGAAAGTTTCTGTAGCTTCCTCGTTCTATAGAACCTAGAAAGAAGGAGTAGTAATGGAGGCCATTATAGCAATACACCACTTCTCATCAAAACCGAGGCTGTAAGAGTATCTCGAATAAAAGTCCACTCAAGTCTATCATATGCTTTTTCAAGATCAACTTTAACTATCATATATCCCTTCTTCTCTATCTTAGTTTTCATGGAGTAAATAACCTCCTGGGCTATAATAATGTTATCACTGCTCGGTCTTCCTGCAATAAAGCTACACTGATGATCTCCTACAATCTTCCCCATTACTGTACAGAGTTGCTGACTAATAACTTTAGTAATGATCTTGTAGCTCACATTACATAAGGAGATTAGTCTGAAATCCTTAATGGTTTTTGGATTTTCTACCTTGGGTATAAGGACAATGTTCGTGTTATTTATGTCATTTACCCTTTGTGGATCATCAAAAAATCTACTGACCAGATTACAAATCGATTACTCTACTAAATTCCAATACTCCTAATATAGAAAATCATGTATCCTATCTGGTCTTGGAGCTTTAACAGGTCCAAGATTAAAAAAAAGCAGTTAGGATATCCTTCTTAGAAACATCTGCATGTAGAAGGTTTAACTCTACTGCATTAAGGTTAAGGAACTGAGAGCTAGTCCTAATTTGACAAGTATGGGCTACCCCAGTCTTAAACAGTTTCTTGTAATACTGAAGAGCTATGGTTTTAAGAGTATGATGGTCAAAAACCCATCTTCCATCCATGTCTTTAATTCCCTCGATCATGTTCCTTCTTTTTCTGATTATAGCTATAGTATGGAAAAAGTTGCTATTTTTATCTCCCCATTTAAGCCAATTACATCTTGATTTCTGAAACCACATTAATTTTTCTTAAGTTAGAACTTTGTTATATTCCTTCCAGAGTTCGTTTTCTGTTTATACAAGATACTTGTTGTCTCGTGTTCCCCTTGCTTTTTCCACTCCCTCTATTCTTCTAAGAATATTCTTCTTTTTTATATTTAAATTTCCCACTTTGCTTCTATTCCATTCTCTGGCCATTCTTGCAAAGCTCTCTATCTTACCATTCCACTGCTCATTTTCCCAGCTCTGCTTCACGATTTCACCAAAACCCTCTTCAAGGAACCAAGCAGCATGGCATCTAAAAGGTGGTTCTTCACGTCGAACCCTTATATCAGGAGAACTTTTGAAAAGAATAGGTTTATGGTTCGAACCAAACTTATTCAAGTGAAACAACTTAGTTAAGGGATATAGACGATTACATTCAACATTTGTGAATGCCTAGTCAATCCTTTCCTTAAGTAATTCCATTTCCCAAGTATATATATCTCCAACAAAATCAGTTTCAATCAATTGAGCTTAATCAATGTACTCTCCAAATTGTCTTATCGATGTAAAATTGGGCTGAGATCTACCTCCTTTATCTTCCATCGAAAGATATGCATTAAAATCACCCATAACAACCCAAGGCCCATTCACATTATTACTAATGTCAACTAGTTCACTCCATAGATATTTCTGAGAATGCAATTGGGTTCCGTATAAATGCTAGATAAGAGAAAACTCTCTAAATTTCCAGAAGGCACAACTTTGAGGTGAATAGCTTGTGTGGATGAAGAGACATAAGATATAGAAATAACATATTTATTCCAGAGAACCCAAATGCCTCATGTATAACTCGTAGCTTCTAGTCTTAACCAAGTGTTAAAACCCAACCTAAGAATCACTCTATCTGCCCTTTGGCCGCTAATATGAGTTTCCGTAAGAATAAGAATATTAACATTCCTTCCTTGCATCACATCCCTTACTCTACTAGAAAAATATTTTGAGGTTGCACCCCTACAATTCTAAGATAAGATATTCATAATTAACGAAAAGAAAGAAAAATTGGAACCTGGGAAATTAATGTATTGATACTGATAACTCCATGCCTTCATTAACTCCCTGCCAGTCTTTTATGGCTCTGTCTTGATTTTTAGCCCACATGTCATTTTGAATATATATCTCACTATTTGTAGTAGAAACATGACTTTTGAAATTATTATCAAGGGATTGAGAATGTTCTGAAACTTGACTTGCTATTTCTTGATGTTGAATAGGAGGATTATGATTCTCAGCATGAACTTGATCAGCTTCTCGCATCTCTTTACATCTCAAATCAACACTTTGATTAACCTGCTCCAAAACTTGGTTTACGACCAACGACCCTTCCTTCAATAAGGAACCGAAGACAATCTTATGTGCTCGACCCACTTTATTTTTCTTCAACATGTTAGGTATTATCTTTGTTGTTGAAATATTTCCTTTCTTTTTACTCATACTAGCTCTTCTTTCCAGACCCTTGTTTTTCTCCAATGTTGGCCCACTTTGACCGCATCTCCTTTGCTCAATATTCTTATCACTGTTTGTCTCTTTCTCGGCTTGCTTTGTTTCCTTTTCATAAAAGTATGTATTAAACTTCTCTGTCTCAACTTTTTCCATCACGGGTGTACTAGTAATCTGCACGTCCTTATTTTTATTAGAAGGCTCTCTAATTTATTTTTTCCTCCACTGTGTAGTATTTCCTCTTTTCGTGTTAATCTTCTTTTCTACTGATGATATGGTTTCCGCATTTATTTCCCTCAAGATGTCAAATATGGTCCTAGCTAATTTCTCACCATGTTTCACGTTTACTCGACCGTTTCCATTTTATTTGGAGATATGTGGTTGAATTGACTCAGTTTTATGGCCTCGACCTTTAGTTATTATGACCTTCATTCATGCTCCATACTCTTCCTCTATTGGAATACCAGGAACACTGACTACTAGTTGCTTCCCCTCCTTATTATCTTCATACATCATCAAATTCATGTGTGACGCTCCCTGCTCTGTTATTGGTACTGACTTCTGCAAGTTTTGTGGACAAGCCTCCTGTATATGCCCGTATATTCCACAGGTGAAGCATATTGTATCTAATATCTCATATTCCACCGGATAGATATGATTTCGAAGAGAAAATCTAGCTTGTAGTTGCTTGTTTAAATTTGCTTCTACACTTACTCTCGCATACTTGCCTCTTTCCACACAATGCTGATTATTTTCTCTCTAAGCTAAAGTATGGAGTGTTAGATATGATTAGTTTTGATGATGCCAAATATATATATCAAATATTATGAGAGCCAAAGTTTGCATAGTATACTTTTCTAATACATTGACTAACTATTTGATATTGCATATATTGTAGATTAGTCAAGCAATGGAAGAAATAAATTGAGGAATGAAGAACTTGCAAGAATCAATGAAAAATAGCAAATTTCAAGCTCTATGGTACTGTAGCAGTGTCACTGTAGCATACGGTTACTGTAGCGTATTTCACTGTAGCTACTGTAGCAGAACTGTAGCAATCGAGTGTTTTTGGAAATCACTCGAGTGATTCTGAGAACAGTGAAAATCACTTGCAGTGATTCACTGATCACTCGAGTGATTTTCATGCCCTGTTCTTCGTCCAGCTGAGCGAGGTCTGGTTATTTGATCATAACTCTCACAATACAAATCCAATTGAGACCAAACCAGTTTCATATGAAACTAGACTCCCAATGCGTCATTTTGACACTAGAAAAAACATCAAAGGAGCTCAGATGAGGGAGATATCATTGTTTGAATTTGGGATTCATATCAGCGTCACTTTCTGGAACAGACTGGGTATTTTGGCTATAACTCTCAAACCACAGATCCAATTGAGCTGAAACCAGTGCCATATGAAACTAGACCTCAAGAGCGTTCCATTGATATATTATATAGAATTTTTAGAGCCATATTCGAAGAGTTATGGCATCTGGAAAGTTACCCCTGTTTGTTGAAGAATTAGAAACGCAGCTGAAGTGATCTGAACAACAGATCACTCGAGTGATTTGTAATCACTCGAGTGATTTGTAATCACTCGAGTGATATTGAAGATCACTCGAGTGATTTCAGAATTCACTCGAGTGATATGATAATTCACTTCCAGTGGCGCCAGAATCACTGCAAGAAAAATTCACTGTTTTGAAAATCACTTCCAGTGATTCTGAATCACTCGAGTGATGCGGCAAATCACTTCCAGTGATTGAAGATTCACTGCAAGAAAAATTCACTGTTTTGCAAATCACTTCCAGTGAAGCTCAGATCACTCGAGTGATCCGCCAAAGTTTTCAAATCACTTCCAGTGATCCTAAAATCACTCGAGTGATGTTGCATTTTCGCTGAATCACTTCCAGTGAATTGGAAATCTCTGCAAGAATATTTCACTGTTTACCAAATCACTTCCAGTGATCTTGAATCACTCGAGTGATGTTTGAAAAGTTGCAAATCACTTCCAGTGGATTCAAAATCACTGCAAGAAGAAATCACTATTTACAAAATCACTTCCAGTGACTCCAAATTCACTCGAGTGATATATGAAGTTTGCCATATCACTTCCAGTGGTTGCTGAATCACTTCCGGTGAATATTAAAATTCCTCATATCACCTCCAGTGCAGTAACTGATCATTTCCAGAGAATACCAACATGCACCAGATCACTTCCAATGAACTGATATGCCAGTTTCTTAGTTTCACTTCCAGCCTCAGATCACTACCAGTAAGATATTATATGATCGAGTGATATGATGATTTTTGACAGAAGAAGCTTGAACGCACTGCCATTGAATCCCAACTGAATCAGTATTGCTTCCGTGCATTAAAATGCACTCAAGAGATATACTTACTCTTACAATGTCACTGCCAGTGAAATACTGATCACCTCCAGTGAAGTGACACCACTCTCAAGTGAATTGATATCACCGCAAGTAAATTTACTGATAGTTAGAGTGATTCACTATTCTTTACAGAATCATGGAAATTACTCAAGGGATCATTATTATCGAGTCAATGATATGCTTATTCTTAGAAAGCTACTGCAAGTGGAATGCTTATGTAAATCACTTCCAGAAGTATGAAAGAAATAAGGAAAATGATTTCATGGTACACTCGAGGGATGCTGATAATTACCAGTGGAATATTATCTTATGAAAATCACCTCCAGTGAAATCAAGTCCACTTCCAGTGATTCTCCAGTTTTCTGAAATCACTTCCAGTAAAGTCTTTAATCACCCGAGTGATATTTTCTAACGGCTATTTCTCTAAGTGGATTTACAGGTGTTATGCACTACCGATCACATGGCTTACACGGATCAATATTCAAACGACAACTATTCGTGGGCGGTAGCAAAATTCATAAGTAACGGAAGATAAATACTATTGCATCTGTCAGACCAATGGGCAAACTGTAAGAAACGCTGAAGCATATGTCAGAGCACGATCAATGGGAAAATATTTAAATACACTCAACGACCGTGCAAAGCAATGGGACTCCAACCGAAGATGAAGTAGTGTCTGTCTAAGCATCAGATGAGATTACAACAGGAAAATATCCAAATGGGTTCAACAGTCAAATGAATCAACAGACTCTAACGGATGGATGTTTACAACGGTCATCTTCCACAACTCAGCTACAAATAGGAGAAGATTCAAACACAGAACAGCAAGCAATATGATGAGAACATGAACATTACCTTACGTATTGAACTTCAGTGAGGATTTATCTACTCTGTGAGAGAGTCTGTAAACACACCATCTATACTTCTGTATTGAACTCAAGGTAGAGGGACCTTGAGAGGGCTTATTACCTTACGGGAAGTTGTAGAGTGAATTGTTAGAGACTTTCTGCTCATAAGACTTACAAGGTGCAAGCAGTAGAGAACGTTGCTGCTCATAAGACTTGCACAGTTAAGCAGGAGAGAAAGGTCTTTGGATTGCTTTGCTCGACTTGCTGTAAGAAGGAGTAAAATTTACAGTGTGTAAGGGGGAGTTACTCTTGTGAATTTGTAGAGGCTTTTCTTGTGCCCAGTTAAACAAGAATATAGTGGATTGGAAATCTCAGGAGGAGCCTGGGGACTGGACGTAGGTCATCGTGGATTGGACCGAACCAAGATAAATCACAGTTTGCACATTCTCTTTCTTAAGCTTTTACATTTTCAGCATATATGATCTATATATCTGCTTATGAATTTATAGTTCCATATGTATTGATTTGATAAGTTGCGAAAAGATTTTAAACAATCAAACTTTCTTATCGTACACCCAATTCACCCCCCTCTTGGGTGTCAGCCGGTTCTAACATGGAGATCCACCTTGAGGGCAATCCAATTAAATTCACAATCTCTATCATACACTCTTCTGAATACATGTGTAATGGAAGGGTGGGAATCCTAACCCAAACCGTTACTTTACACACTTTGTTACAATAAGGGTTAAAGTTTGGACTCCATCTCTAAACAGCAAGGTAGTGCCCCTGTATAAGCCATGGCCCATCAAATATTAACTTGTTACACAAACCTTTTTCAGCTATTCTAAAAAGATAATAATAATTTGGAAAGTCAATGAGCTCAAAATTATCAGAACGCAGCAGCCACTTGACCCTGTCCTTCATCTTATCAAGATTGGTCCTTTTTACCCAAAACTATCAAGATTAGAGCATCCTTCCACGACTTACAAAGCTCTTTAAGATGTTCATCTAAAATTTTAAGTCTGGGAATAGACCCTATAATTTTCTTTTGTTCGTCCATAAGCTCCGATGCTATCTCTTCTTTCTCTTGTAACCACTCCTTCATTTTTTTCTCAAGATTTTTATCAAACGACTTTTCTTCATTTCCCAGAAGTTTTACCTTGTAGGAAATCTGAGATTTGGAAAGCCTTTTAAGTTAAAACTCTGTTGTGGAACATATTCTTTCATTCTGGCATCCATCTTCATTACATCAGATTGGCACGCTAATTGTTCACCTTTTTTCTTAACATCTTGCATTTCTGTGTCAACTAACATCTTCTTAATGTTACGCCCCATAATGTCTTCATCCTCAGCACTATTTTCTCCTTCTCCCTAAAACTTGGAACCTTCATTGTTCCTCACCGGATTATGCCTTCCCAACATCCCCATCACAGAATTCACTACCCCTCAGAAATGGGTAAGTGAAAAAAGAAAAGATAGCATAGAAAAAGAAGCAGATGGGAAAAAACTAATCCAAAAATCACCACCTCTCAAAGCAAAACCAAAACAATGAAACCATAAAACCCAGTGACAACAGCAATTTATGAGATTAAACTCAAAAACCAAAATTCAGAACCAGAATCTTTGATGGCGGTAATACCTAGAGACTATAACAAGTTTAACATATTAACTCAAAAACCAAACAAAGAATATGAATCTTTAATGGCAACACACTATGGAACAGTTAGCGGTGATGACGACGACTCTGTTATAAAAAAGAATAGCGGATGACGTCGTTGCCTGAAACAAAGCCTCCCCCTTCTTCTTTCTTCCCTGGAACTCTAAAAAAATAATGCCCATAGTCGGAGGTCCTAGAGATCTAAGAAGGAAACACTGGCTGAATCCTTGAGGACAGATGACAACGAAACAGCCTGATAGGCTGCCGTCGTAAAAAATGACCGTTGCAGTAGGATTTTCCAAACAATTCTCTTTCTGGCTTTCTCTTTCTTTTCTTCTTCTTTGTGTAAAAAAGTAATTTTCTTTGGTATTCTTACCATAACAAAGAATTCATTGGCTCGGGTGGCGTAGGGATCCAAATGAAGAAAGTATATGATGATGACAATGAAAGTTAAACACTATTATAGATTTGTGTATAGTTGACGCCCTATACTTAACGGTTTTAGTAAAACCAAAAAATATGTAGAGACAGAGTTTTAGGAATGACATATATAACAATTTTTCAAAACAACCATTAAGTAAGGAAAAATATTTAATGGTTTTATACTACAACTATTATATATTAATTTGGTTTTTTTGGAAAAAATTGTATCTTTTATTTGATGGTTATTTATGAAAAGCTGTCAAATATAATATACTTAATGGTCGTTTAATAACAACCGTTAAATATACTCTTTTAAAAAATCTCTCCCAGATCCATTTTCATTCGACATTTGAAACTTACAAAGTTATAGATAGCTCACTTCTAACACCTTCGATGACTCCATTCCGGCTCCTCCTACCATTTAGCTCTCCTCCGCCACTCATTTAGTGGTTTTACTCCTTTTTTCGTCACCTTCCTCCATCATCACGTTCGTAGGTTGTAAGTTCGTGGATTCATGATTTCTTTTTTTAGGGTTCGTGTATAAGGGGTTTGAGCTTATCTCTTCTTGCTAAAGGTGACTTCAGTTCATTTTTCTTATATTAGTGATTTTTGTCTCATTTTTTGGATATTGACTTGGGTAAAGAGTATGTAAATATTTTTTTTTGAGTAATTTTGTATGTGCATAAGGTTTTTCCATTGATTTTAAGTGTTTTTTGTTAATAAAGTTGTTATTTGTTAGTATTGATTTAGGTAAACAATATGCAAAGATTTTTTTTTTAGTGATTTTGTATATGCATAGAGTTTTACCATTGATTTTAAGTATTTATTGTTACTAAAGTTGTTATTTGTTAGGATTGATATGAGTAAAGAGCATGTAAAGATTGTTTTTTGAGTGATTTTATATGTGCATAGGG
The DNA here is from genome assembly GCA_037074505.1 of Albizia julibrissin. Lineage (NCBI taxonomy): Eukaryota > Viridiplantae > Streptophyta > Magnoliopsida > Fabales > Fabaceae > Albizia > Albizia julibrissin. Next base: position 44,528,637 of record CM073486.1, read on the forward strand.
TCTTGCCATTGATTTTAAGTGTTTGTTTGTTAGTATTGATTTAGGTAAAGAGTATGTAAAGATTGTTTTTTTGTATAATGCTCTAGATGGAGATTGCAAATAAAGAATGGATGTCTGCCAATCGTCTATTAAATGAGTACTGGGATAGGGTGGAGGATTTTATAAGATTTACGATTCGTAATAATATTGATACGTCAAGTGTGACGTTGTGAAGCGTGTTGATCCAGACAATTATGTGTCATACTTAGTGATGTATATAATTGATCAGACTTATATTTGTTGGAAAAAACATAGGGAGAAGGATGTGGGCAACAATGATAATCGGCCGAAATTGGAAAGGTGTGAATCACCTAACTTCAATACAAGTACATTTGAGGCCGATTGTTTCCAATATATGATCGATGCAATTAAAGCGGAATTCAATGAATGCCTAGGAAAGTTTGAGAGAATGAAGAGTAATGCAGAGAAATATTTATATGAGAATTGTACTGAGTTCATATTATTATTTGCAGTTTTGAACTTGTACAATTGGAAAGCAAAATATGGGTTGAGTAACTATTAATATCATGAAATTCATGTCATTTCGGTACATCTGCCTTTAATTTCTCATACTTTTTGGTGAATTCATATATATTTAGAGATACATATGCAAGGAAATGTGCCTAGTTGATATTTGTGATAAAGGGATATAATTCTTGGGCTAAGTGTGAATATTTTGCCATATTTCATCAACATTGCCTTTTATAGACTTTCTTGTATTGATAGGTTATCATTTGAGCCACATGTGAAGCCATTTAAAGCGCAAATCAAAGACTAAGAACTTTTAAAAGAGCTTAAAAGTAAATACACCATGGAAAAATACAAATAAAAAAGAGATAAGAAGAGAAGCTTTTGGCCTCAACAAAAGCATTCTCTGGTCTCAGCTAGAAACATGATGGAAAGTTTTAGGTTTCAATCAAAAACAAGACAAAAAGTTTTTGGCTGTAGCTAAGGCTTCTCTTGGCTGCAATCAATGGCAGTAAATGAAGTCGTACGTTTTGAGGTCAGAACTGATTCTAAGGCTTTAAACATTGAAATTTACAAACAGAAGCGTCATTCTTCACTTCTAGGGCAATTTGGGGGCGATTTTGGAGCTTCTCTTTGCTAAGGTTTGTTGTTCTTAAAGGAGATTCAAGCTCATTATTTCCCTTAGTTTTTCTTATCCATTTCCCTTTCTTCTTCATTTTTCTGATATGGTTGTAGCTATTTGGTGTATTTGTAGCTATTTGTTGAATATGAGTAGCTAAACTTTCATTTTTAGGATTCTTTTAAACCTTTATATAGGTTAAGACTTGAGTATTCCTCTCTTTTGGTAGATTATGATATGTGTGTGTGTGTTGATTTTGTCCCTTGCTTAATGCTTCTAAGTAATTGGCCTCCATTGAGATTGATTTGTTTACTTGGGTTTGACTTGAAAGAGTTAATCTAGATGCAAAACTTGGTTAAAATCATGTTTTACTTTAAGTTTACTTAATAAATGGATGGTTTGTTGGTAAAATAGAGATATGTTTACTAAACTTACATTGTCACATTGAGGTTATTGCTTAAAGATTGATTTTCATTAATTTTAGCAAGAGATTGTGCATTTTTATGAGAAAAGAAACTTGATTTTGAATTGATAGAGCTTGTCAAATACTTTCGAACCTTAGACTAATACATATATGTAATGAAATACTAGTAGAGAGGAACTTAATCAAGTTTTATGAAATATAAAGGGGAGCTGAAAGAATCCTAAGTTCTATTTAATCCTTGAAGTTAAAAAATAATTTGCCTTTATCACTTTCTAGTTTTAAAGTAGTTTTCAAAATTCTATTTCCATATTAAAAATTGTGTTAGCTCAACTTAATTGAATTCAGTAAGCATCTTGCTTGACCATTTTGTTAATCAAATATTCATGGGAACAATCTATACTTATCACTTTATTACTTAATGCGACCCATGCAGTTGCAGTGCAAACAGTGACTCAGGCTTCACAAAATTGCTTACGCTTTTAAGAAGAATGTTACCATGGATAAACAATATGCCAACCAAGACTTATAATGAAAAACAAGTTATGCACACCACTAGCTTAAGTTATGAAAAGATACATGATTGCCTCAACGATTATATTTTATTCATAAAATAATATGAATCGTTAATTGAGTGTTCTATGTTCTTTCTCACGCTACCAAGCAAATGGGAAGAGTCCAAAGAAGGCATTATGATATTTTCCAATTGTACCTAGATTTAGACACTTGTATAGTAATGTGATTAATGCAAAAAATTTAAGGAGGCATACAGATAAAAGGATTCAAGACGGTATGCTTCAACATTCTGCAAACTCTGGGGAATTGAGTAAGTTCGACTTTGAGTGTCCTAAATTTGCTGAAGAACCAAGAAACCTTTATCTAGCATTGGCTACTGATAGGATGAACCATTGGGGATGCAGAGCAATACCCACAATACATGGCTGGTTATGTTGTTTATATATAACCTCCATCTATAGCTCTTGATGAAACGGAAGTATATGATGTTGTCAATTCTAATCTCAGGGCCAAGGCAACTAGGGAATGACATAGATGTATACCCTACGCCACTAATTGAAGACTTGAAAAAGTTATGCGACAAAGGGGAGGCTGTATATGATGCTTACCAGAAAGAAACATTTAATATGAAAGGCAATGTGTTTGGCACAATCAATAACTTTCCTATGTATGGTAATTTTTCAGGGTACAGCATTAAGGGCCAACTTGGATGCCCGATTTGTGAAGAGAGAATACAGTCGATTAGGTTAAAGCATAGTATAAATAATTCATATATGGGATATCGTAGATTGTTATAAAAGGGTCATCCGTATCGCAGTATGAGAAAATACTTCAATGGGGAATCTGATGAAAGGATGGCACCTGAACCTTTGAATGGTGAGGAGGCTTTTAAAAAAACCAAACATATGGACTATAAATTTGGGAAGCAATTTGGGAAATATGTTGGGACAAGTAGATGAAAAAAATGTCTATTTTCTTTGATCTGCCATATTAGAGTTCCCTTAATGTTAGACATTTTCTTAATGTCATACACATTAAGAATAATGTGTGTGTGAGTCTTTTTAGAACTTTATTCCATATTCATGGTAAGACAAAGGATGACATAAATACAAGATTAGACATGGTTGAGATGGGAATAAGGGAGGAATTGGCACTGGAGGAGAGGGGATCTCATACATTCCCTCACCTAGCAGCTTTCACACTATCTTAACAAGAAAAAAGATTTTTTTGTGAGCTTCTTGCTTCAATGAAAGTGCCAGAGGGTTACTCATCAAACATTAGCAACCACGTGTCAATAAAGGACTTGGAGTTAAACAGTCTGAAGTCACACGATTTCCATATGTTGATGGAAATCTTTATTCCAGTAGCACTATGAGGCATTTTACATGATAAGGTATGACCTACGTTCATTAAGCTATATTTCTTCTTCAAGTCACTGTGCAATAAAGTGATTGACCACGAGAAATTGTCAAGGTTACAAACTCGAATCATGACTACATTATATGAGCTAGAGGCATTTTTCTTATAGCTTTCTTTGACATAATGGTGCACCTAAAAGTTCACTTGGTTAGAGAGGTACAACTGTATGATCAAGTCTATATGAGATAGATGTACCCAATCAAGCGCAAGATGAAGGACCTGAAAAGGTATGTGAAAAATTAAAGATGGCAAGAGGGTTACATTGTTGAATAATACATTTTTTAAGAGGCAATTGAATTCTATATCGATTACTTGAAAATTCATGTGACATTGGCCTTCTAGTGTCGCAACATAAAGGAAGGACATTTGGATAAGGGTTTATGGAAAAAAAGTTATCGTTATCTCAAACCAATAGTGGGAGCAAGCACATATATATGTACTTCACAACTCTAAAGAGATTGACGAATATGTAGGTATTTATATGGATAAGATTAGGAGGGAAAACCTCAACAGAGTACAAAGTTAGTATACCAAAAAACATAATAAACAATTCACAACATGATTGAAGCAACACATGGATGACAAATACAATGTTGATCATAATTCAGTTTCGGAGAAACACTAGTGTAAAATAGGCTTTTTAGACCGCATCATTTAGACTGGTTATTATGGGTAAGGTCTAAAAGAAATGTGGGATGTCAATTTTGTAATTAAAATCAACTTTTTAGATCGGTTGTTAAAAAACCAGTCTAAAAAACTTATTTAGACCAGTTATATAAACAACCGGTCTAAAAAAAAATAATTAAAATGAATAAAAAAATCAAGTTATTATTAAGACCGTTATTTAAATAACCGGTCTTAAAAGTCAATAATTTAAGATCGGTTCTTAAATAACCGGTCTTAAATATCTAATGTAATTCAAATTAAAATCTATGTTGTTAAAATTAATTATTTAGACCCGTTATTTAGACAACCGGTCTTAAAAGTCTAATATTTCAAACCTAACCGGCCGTGAAGCTCATTTCATCAGCACATTCCATTTCCCTCTCACTCTCCTTCCACAGCCGTGAAAGTTCATTTTAGCTCAAGTCCAGGATTTTCAGTGATATTCCCCCTTATTCTTCGGCCACTGCTCCAGCCGCCGCCACCGCTTCTGTAACATCCTCATTTTTATTTTTAGGATATAATTATAATTATCATTTTTATTAGGTAATTTTTAGTACTAAAAATAAATATTTAAAAAAAATTAAAAAAAATAATAATAATAAAATAATAAAAAATTATTTAGGTAGGTAGGGGAGGTATTATAAATACCTCCCATTCTCACACACACTTCATGCAAATTCTGCGTGAAGTGTTGTGTAATAGGGTGACGGGCAAGGCTCTGATAGGAGTATTTTCATTTCTTCGGGGATCAATAAGGTACTCAAAATCTCTTCTAATCATAAAACTTATTTTATGAAATATTTTCTAAATAATTTTCTCTTTCTTATGATATTAATTTTATACTGATTAGAGAATATTTTAGGATTAGAATTTTGGACAAGTTTGAGTTTTGTCAGTATATGACTATAAGAATATAGTTGATAATTAATAGTTAATTTTAATCGGTTTATTTTTGTTATTTAGTTGATATAAGATTTTATAATGAATTTTCTATATAATCAAATTATAAATAATGTTATTTTGGACTTTTAAACCGATTAAATTTAGATTAAATAATTTATTTGTGTTAATGGATATATTATTGAAATTTTAGTTGGTATAGTTTAAAATCTGAAGGACTAAACTGTCATTTTATAATTTAAACCCTAAATTATTATTTTCAGTTTTTATAGGATATTATTATTAGAATTAGTAAATAAGTTATAATTTTTAGTTTTTAGAAAATTATTAACGGGTAGTAATTTGATTGTGATAGATTGATTTTGGCGTGTGTTTGAGCTCTTGGATTTGGAACAGTGTGATAATAGTTAGCTTTGGCGAGAGGTAACCACTTTCCACTTAGTATGTGTGTTGGTGTGTGTTTGTGAGTATTTTGTAAAATGATTATGAGATTGAAAATCATATATGGATATTATAGATTATTTCAATGAGTAATATTGAGGAGTATTTTGTTATACACTTGCTTTGTGGAACCATGTGATTTAAATTATAAGATGTATTGTATATTTTGAATATCATCATATGTGTATGGAAATCTTGAGAAAATTCCTATTGAGCTATTTATTGATACATATTGGGTTGTTTGGTTTGGGTTGAGATGGAGAAAGTTATTTTTACCACGTGGTATAGCCTCCATTGGTGCATGATGGTTGGCTTTATATTGTCCCACCAGTTCAATGAGGGACTGTCCCACTAGTTCAATGAGGGACTGCGACACCCCACTAGTTCAATGAGGGGAAAGACCCATGGTCTGGAAACATGCTCTGTGGATTTTGGCCAATCCTCATCATGTGACCGGAGAGCTCTTTGAGTGGCCAGTAACATGGATATTAACTTAGCCCATGGGTCTAGTCGGCGGAAATAAGGCGGTTCGGTTGGATTGATGGGAGGCACTTGGGAATTGTGATATGAGATTTGAGATATAATATTATCATTTCTGATAAGAGATTTGTGTACAAAACAATGATATTAGATTTTTAATATTTTATTATATAAACTGTTCCACTTGGCACCTCATGAATACATGTTAGCATGTGTAATGAGTTGGAAAGCTGGTTACTGAGGCTTTTGTCTCACCCCGTTGATTTAACATTTTTCAGGTGATAGTTTCCTTGCTGGAATGTCGGGAGGAGCTCCTGAGGCATAGATATATCTCTATGGCCTCTTGTAGTTTATTATGTGTTGAATTGATGTATATTGCCACTCATAGGGCCTACATCCTATAAACTCTGCTTTGACTACATATTTTGTATTATCGTATCATAGATTGGATATTATAATATTTAATAGTTGTGTGATTTTATCTCTATTATGATTAGTATTTGAGAGATAATATTTAATATTATGGAATTAAGGAGAGGATCTTACAGCTTCCACCTCCTTCTCCATTTTCTATTCTGTGCCGTTTAAAAATACTCCCTCCTTCCCTGTTCGTCTGCTCGTTGCTGCGAAGAAGTCTGCTGTGAGTACCATCGTGAAGGCCAGCTGAGCTTCTTATTTCACCAGCCTTTATCTCCCTCCAGCGTGTTCTCCAGCCACTGCAACCCCTCTCCTCCTGCTCCTCAAGCCACGGTCCAAGGTTACTTCAAATAGGTAATGTCCCTTGTCTCAATCCTTCGTATAAATAGAAATTTAGTATTCATTGTCTATCCAAAAAGAATCTCTACTATAATTGAATTAGAAATTAACACAGAAATGGAGAAAAAAATGACATTTACTCTGATGGAAATTAATTGGTGAAGCTTAATTAACGGTAACCTGAACTGGTGTGATTTTATTATTTGAGGATTAGGGTACTGATAATTGCTAGTTTTCATAGTCTCTGGAATGCTTAAGTTATTGTGTCAAATTTACTGGCATGTATGCTCATGAATGACTGATTAGAAAATTGTTACATAATGTTCAGTTAGTTTTGAAACTAAATTTGAGAGGTGATTTGAGGTTTAGACTAAAGAAATTCTTGTGTATGTGGTCTAAATTAAGTCCTGAAATTGCTAGTGTATGTTTGTACATTTTCCATATTACTTGAAGAAAATGGAACAGACTGCAATTATATCTTATGCGGAATTCTAATAAAGAATTCTGTTAAACTAGATAAATTGATGAGTATAACATTTTCATACTCTCATCATACTCATGCCTTCTTTAGTTCAAAAGATAAGAACCCTACATTAGCAGACATACCTTATTATGGGGTTATTGACGAGATTTGGGTGGTTGACTATGTTAAAATTAAATTTCTCATTTTCAAATGTAAGTGGGTTGATGTCAATAATGGTGTGAGGATTGATAAGTCAGGGTTTACATTAGTTGATCTGAACAACATAAGTTTTGGAGATGAACCTTTCATTATGGCAGATCAAGCGAAACAAGTGTTCTATATTATTGATCAGGTAAATAAAATGTGGTCTGTAGCTCTCCAAGAAAAAAGGGTCGTCGATATTGAAGAGGAAAGTCGTTCAAATTATGATCTTCTCGAGACCCCTTTTCTTTAGGGGTCTTCTTGTATTGAATGAAGAAGAAGCTGATAATGAACAAGGCACAAGAAATGATCATCGTGAAGGGATATGAGAGGATATCTCTTTATAAATCTACTTTAAATGTTAGCTATCTATTTAAAGTAATTATCGTTATAACTTATATGCAAATTATATATATAGTTATTATATAACTTACTAACTCAACAATTTGTCTTAACAGTAGTACAATGACGGATCCGGTGCATCCTACAGCAGAGGATTAGGTGTCACCTACTTCTGAGCATAGCGAGCCTCAGAGTGTCAATCAGGGGCAGTCATTGGGTGAACCGAGTCACCAGCCCAGACGGAGGGGCAGGACGGCCACACGCTTAAGGGATGTTTTCCTGAGTCGGTTGGTCAGGGATAGGATACCGATGCAGTTCGATTAATACTGGAAACTGATCGGCCTGAATGCTAGTCGTTATAGGAGTTTTGTCGGCCTCCTCGCACGGAATAAGCCTAGCATATTGATAGAGGAGTGGAGGAATGTCGACAAAAAGGTTAAGCAACATATTTGAGATACTATTCAGGTATAAAATTCCCTCTGTATGTTTCTTTTATCAAATTTGTTTCATTACTATCATTAACTCCTTTGAGTCATGAATAACAGCTCACCTACGACGTTCCTCAGAGTGAGATCTTGTATCACAAGACTATGACGTATTGTTGTGAGCGATGGAGGAAATTCAAGACGAATCTGGCCAACAATTACGTGCATATCGAGGTGCCAGCTGGTAAGCCTCATCCTACTCCTTGCAGTAAGTATTCGTACATCGATGAAGAGACATGGCAGGAGTTTTTTAGACTTCGGACTACTCCAGAGGCTTTGGTGAGTTAACTTATTTTGTACTTTATTTACTTATCTTTTGACTTTACTGTTTGTAACCTTTTTTCCCATTTCTTATTCGCAGGCAAGAAGGTAAAAGACACAAGACAGTGGCAGGAAGAATGATTGACCCCACACAATGTCTAGTGGGGGATACGCAAAGGCCGAGAAAGACTTGTTGGCAGCCAAACGGAGGAGATTGGAAGAAGCATCTCAACCCGATCCTTCTGTTCTACTATCTCCACCATCTCTGATACGGCGCGAAGAGTTGTGGTTGCATGCTCGCCGGAAGAGTGGTGGATCATATAGGAGTTACCAGTCTCGTATAGTCGGTGAAAAAATTGTAAGTATCGTTGTTCTTATTAACTGTTTAATAAACATGTATTACTCATGTGTGTTTTTTGTATATCTCACAGGAGAAACTTCAGAAAAAGAAAGCCGAGGGATCCTTCAAGTCGGAGGGAAGGAATGACATTCTCACGGATGCTACTGGAAAACGTGAGCATCCAGGATGCGTCAGGGGAGTTGGAGGAGGGGTGGGTATAAAAGATTACTTTGGATCCTCCTCACGCAGTTCCTCCTCCAACGTGGTCACGAGAGACGAATTGGAGTGTATGTTAGCCACTGCGAGGGAGGAAGCAAGGACCGAGGCATAAGCATCATTTGATACACTATTGGATGCTCGGTTGAGCAAGATGAAAGATGAGGTATATGCCATGGTGAGCACAAGACAAGATACTGCTCCTGCCCAGGCACAGTCGCTCGATCGCCATAAGCAGAGCATCAAAGGGAGTTGTTGCAATATGGGACAGTCATCAGAGGGTCCTGGAAAGGACAATGCCAAGCCTTATGAATTATATGTTGAGGATCCTCTGAGACGGTTAGTTGCACAGGGGAGTATACACAACCTAGGATCAACTGTTCACCACCTCCAGATGACAGATGATCAGGTTAGGGTGTCAGTTGAGGAGGTTATCATCGCAGACGCACCTGTCCCTATCCCTTCTGAAGATTTCAAGATTGTGGTCGATGTCTTGGATACTTCATATCATGGCCAAAGAACCTTATTTCTGTTGGAGCTGCGGATTCCCCGATCAGAGCCCCAAGTCCAGCTCCATTCCCTCGTGAAGTTTCACAGCCTCCACCACTGAATGTGATGCAGCAAGTGATTCTGATGGCATTTGATACATCTTTTCTGGCTAGAAATTGGCCTATGGATTTAGCTGTTGGGCCGTCAGGGGCGGCATGCTATCTTGAGAGGGATGATTTAATGTCCATGGTCGCTCCTAGACAAAATCTTACAATTGTGATTGTCCAGCTTTTTTTGATGTAAGTATCTTCTTCAATTGGAAGTAAATATCTTAAAAATTACGTTGTTTAACTTTAATTTGTGTGCTTTCATTTTTGTAGATACATGAATCATAAGTTGGTTTCCTCTGGACAAAGCGCTAAATTTGAATTCATGTGCCCAGCTCATGCCACAGAGAAAGAGACCACTTCTGCCATCATACATAGATATTTATCACAGAGGCTCAGTGAATCAGAAACTGACTGTTTCTTGGTTCCTTATGTGCATGGGTAAGAAATATCAAATTTATATTCCAAAACACATATAATGTTTTATATTTGCTTAACAGTCATCTCTTTTTTTAAGGGATCATTGGCAATTGATTATTCTGTGTAAGGCTAGTTACACAATGATCCTCCTATACTCCCTCCACTTCAAACTGGGGAGTGACTTGAAAAAGACCATGAACTCATAAGTTTTCTTGCTTTATTACCTTTTGTGTGCAAAGTTTGTATGTAGAATAAGTAATCTTTGTGATTTTGATCATAGGGCTATGCGGGCTTTCCTACACACTAAGTGTGGTAGGCATGTTCGTGACTTAAAAGACCCTACATGGATCACGCCAAAGGTTAGTACATATTTCTTTTCTTTAAGATGTGTTCCATAAGCTATGCTTTTATGCTTGCTTTGATGATATCATATTCTTTTTCAGACTCGTAGGCAACCATTGGGCTCCAACTTATGTGGTCTTTATATGTTGAGGCAAATTTACAATATTATCAGCCTAGGCACGACTGACTTTACCGAGGAGGTAATAAATGTATATTTCAAAAAATTTGTATTACTTTATTGTTTATAAGTTAGTAAGTTAATGTTTTGTTTGGCTTTGGTGTTACACATACAGATATTTGATCTTGCTGATCCCTTTCCTGAAGAAGATATTAATTTCATCCGAAAATGTATTGCTGAATTCATCTATGAGCTTTTACAATATTAGCAAGTTTTTGAATCTGATCCTATGTTATTCTAATAATACTTATGGTTTTCATATATATCTAACTTGGTTTATATCTCTGTTCAGGATAATTTCTTGGATATTGGTGATACTAGTTGGCTATCGATTCAGGCATGGGATCACTATTGTAAATTTTCCTCCACTTTTTTCATTTCTCTGTAAAGCTTAGGAATTTTTTCCATATAATGAGAAATATTTCTTCTCCTGCTTCTCTTTACAAGCTTTGGGATTGCAAGTTCACACAATGTCGTGATTTTCCTGCTATCATTGTTTAATTGTGGTGATATGGTTCAAAATGCCTGATAATTATAAATTGTTAATATTGTATTGTTTCTGAGAATTGAATAAGTTGATCATGTGTTATTGGTAGTCATTGGAATTGAATGTGTTTATTTTCAATTATTGTTTTTCATAATGTTCATTCTGTGATTGTTGAGAGTCGAGGGTTGTAAGGGCCAAGTGTTTTTCCCTTGAACAGACTGAAATTTATAGGTTCATACCAATTACGATAACTAATGTCATATTTAACAAAAGAGGGAAAGGGGAACTAATAAGGATTTTAGGCTTCATGATTCTAAATTTGGAGCAAGTTTGCATTCTGAGAAATACGAATTGTTTCTGGAAATAAAAATATTGTTGTCACTGCTTCTGATTGTCAATATATATATATGCATGTGTTGTTGCTTGTGTATATAATATGGCACAGAGGGGATTGTCGTTGAATATGGCTTACTGGCCTGCGTCAGATTAAAATAAATAAAACAAAAAAAACACACAATTTTTAAACCGGTTCCAAATAAGAACAGGTCTTAGATATAAATTTAAGACCGGTTAAATTGAAGACTGGTCTTAAAAGATTAAACTTTAAGACTGGTTCTAAAGCTAACCGGTCTTAAATTGATATTTAAGATCGGTTCTTAAGGAAACCGGTCTTAAAGAAGTAAACTTTTAAGACTGGTTTCCTTAAGAACCGGTCTTAATTATCAATTTAAGATCGGTTAAAGTTAGAACCGGTCTTAAAGTCCTATTTTTAAGACCGGTTCATAAAAATCTGGTCTTAATAGTACTGAAATTTCCCTACCCTTTCCGTTAGTTAAACTTTAAGACCGGTTGTTGTAGAATCGGTCATAAAATTTCATATTTTAGACCGGTTTTTTAACCGGTCTAAAAAGTTAAATACTTTTTAGACCGGCTGTATCAAGACCTGATCCAAAACCAGTCTAAAATGTCTTTTATAACCGGTCTAAAAAGTGATTTTTGTAATAGTGAAAGTAATGTTTTTGGTACGTAGTCTGAATAGACATGTGCTTTCTTTCTCAAGCTACGTCATCAATAGATACAACTTCTACATTAAAGAGTAGGATGCCTGAAGCAAAATACAAAATAATGGGATAATTATTATTGCTAACACCATGTGTGTATTAAGTGCAAGAGATAAGAATGCTATGTATGTCAATATGTCATACTTTGGGGTGGTTGAGCACATTTGGAAGTTGGATTATGTAGGATTTCATGTTTTAATTTTCAGGTGCAAGTAGATTAACAATAATAATGATTTGAAAGTGAATAAGTTAGGGTTGATACAACTGAATTTGAATAAGTGTATAAAGAAGAGCCTTTCATTTTGACTTCTCAAGCTAAACAAGTGTACTATGTTCATATGTTCCTGATCTTGCTAATAAAGAATGGTCTGTTGTTTTATTATCAAAAATAAATAAATAAGGATGCAGGGGGTGAATTCAGTGAGGATGATCATTTCCAAGGGTCGTCACTTGAAACACAATTCAATGAGGATGGTGCTTTGTACATTAGGTATGACCACAATGAAGGAATTGGATTTCAAAGAGGGGGACATTTCTTTGCAAATTAAAGAAAACAATTGTTACTAAAAAGAGCATTAAAATTATTAAGACTAGGAAAAGAAAAGGGGGCACTTGATCATATGTATATTTCCTTACTTTTGATGTATTTGTAATTGTAAAGATAGAATTCGATGATTTGTTTTAAGTTGTTGGCACTTGTTGGCCGGAATTGATTACATCCAGCTAGAACTGGATCTGTTTGGGTGTTTGGTATATATTTGGATACGTCCAATTAGAACTAGATATGCTTGGGTGTTTGGTATATATATGTTGTTTCTGTATGTTATGTTGACGGTTTTTCCAAATAATTGTCAAATAAACCCCTTCCTCTATGATAAATACTTTATCGTTCATCATTTTAACCGTTAAGTAGTATTGTACAAAATATTTCATGGTCATTATTAAATAACAATTAAATATAGATATTTATATTTAATAGTCATCTTCTTACAATCATTAAATATAGTGCCCTATACATAATGGTTGTATTTGAACAAATAGTAAAATATAGTGCCTAATATTTAACGATTAAAAACTGTTATATATGAATATTAGCACATGGATATTTGACGATTGAAAACCATTAAATATTAGAAAAAACTGTTAAATATAGACAAATCTTTAGTAGTGAAAAAGGGTGTAGTCGCAAAAGTTAGGGCTCACGGATGAAGAAAGAAGAGCGAAGGTGGATGAAGAAATTGATTTTTTCCTGAATGAAGAAATTGATTAAAATAATATATCTAAATTATTTTTTTATTTAAAAAATAAAAATGAGGTAAATTAAGTAAATGCCATATAGGATTAAAATTCATACAAAAAATATATGATTAAAATTAAATGATGGCCAGCTTGGTTCGTTAGCAATGCACAATCACCATTTAACTTTGTTTAGTTAGCATTTTTCGTGAGTTACATTAACGGTGTTAAATTTCAAGAACTAAAAAAGCACTTTATAAATTTAAGGGACTAAAATGATACCCCATGCAAACTTAAAAAATCAAAAATATACTTTAGCCTTATTGGTATTATATATATTAACACTCAAACTCACTCAATGATGTACTCCCTTCAACCCTTTTTATAAAAAAACTTTTTTTTAGATGCGCAAGACAAACTAGCAATTAAGATTAGTTAAAAATAATAAATGTGTCAAAAATATCATATTTCTTCCAAATATATCTTTATTTACAAAAGTGTATAGGAGATAGAATGAATAAAAAATATAAAAGAGAATAGTATAAAATATGAGAGAAAATATATAATAAATGATTAAATAAAATAAAAATAATAGTGAGTGGGAAATAATTAATATAAATATATATATTTAGTAGGGATACAGAAAGAAAAATGACTATCATGTAATCCAAGAGGAACTCAAACAATGGACACATAAGTCAGAACAAAAGAGGAAAACAACAGTAATAAAATAAATCTCACGCCGATTATAACTTTTGAAAGCATAAGCGTGTTTTTGTCACTTTAATTTAGCGTTAGGCCTAAATATAATGCAAATTTATTGTTGGCTAACTTTGTCAAGTGAATGTTATTTTAAAACATACTACAGGTAACTCCTTAACTAATTAGATAGATTAAAAAAATTAGTTAAATTATTTATTTATAATAAATGAGAGATGATTTATCTAAAAAAAATTCCACCATAACTATTCTTGGATAGAAAATTCTTTAATATATATGTATAATCAATAAAATATTTTGTAGAAAGAATTATAAATTTGAGAAATAAAATATATGGGATTTTATATATATGATTAAATATAACCTTCAACTAGCTCTTATATTAACAGAGAGAAGTAATATTTGGGAATTTTGAAAATTAAAATGTAGTAGACCTAACATTTGATGGATGAATTATTGGCCATTATTTTAGTCAAAATTTTCATCCAAGTGTCCCCCCCCCCGGTCTCTCTCTTTTGACTCTCCCCACATACTCTTTCCATGCAAAATTTTCATGATTGTATTTTAGACTCTAGCTTGATTGAGATCTCAGATCCATGAGATAAATATACTTGGAAAAAGGAAGATGTTCGAGAGAAGTTAGACTGGGTTTTTAGTAACTTGTCATGGGAACTTTCATTTCCTAATACAAATGTCACTCATGATTTAAAATATAAATATGAACACAAAGTGATAGTGGTCTCTTATTGTGAGGGCTCTCGTCCGCCACAGAGACCAACTCGATTTCACTTTCAATCGGCTTGGCTTTTGGAAGAATATTTTCCTCAGCTGGTTGAAGAGGCGTGGAAAGATAAAAATTGGTGCCAAGGTGTTGCTTCCTTTCAAGACTTGGCAAGTAAGTGGAATAAGGAGAAAGTGGGAAATATCCTAAAAAAGAAACATGAAATTATTCAAAGATTGGAGGGTATAGCAAATAGAAGAAGGAGTGAATCAAGAAATAGACTTTTCATATTGGAAAGGACACTTTTGAAAGAGTATAAGAAGTTACTACTGCAGAAAGAGCTTCTTTGGTTTCAAAAATCTCATTGTCACTGGCTTCAATGGGGGGATAAGAACACGAAATTCTTTCATGCACCAGCTGTACTAAAAAAGAAAAGAAGTTATATTTCTGCTTTAAAAAATGATGAAGGGATATGGGTTAGTGATGCTGAGGAGATAAGACAAATGGCCAATGATTTCTTTAAGAAGTTGTATACACAAGATATTGCAGTAGTCCAAGCTAGCAATTGGCTAATAGTTTTCCTAAGTTACAGCATGATCAGATGGAGATGTTGCATAGTGAAGTAACAGATATTGAAATTAACAATGTTGTTTTCTCTATGGGTGCTTTTAATGCATCAGGACCAGATGAATTACAAGCACATTTCTTTCAAACACAATGGGATATGATTAGAGGCAAGATATGTGAGTCTGTTAAAGAATCTTTTCGAAACCCTGCTAGTATAAGCACTATTAACCAAACAAATATAGTGTTTATTCCCAAGGTAAAGGTTCCTTCAACTCTAAAAGAAATGAGACCAATTTTCCTATGTAATGTAAGTTTTAAGGTGATTACCAAGTTGTTAGCCTTAAGACTTAAGGGGTTATGGATTACCTGATTGGGCCTTAGCAGTGCAGTTTCATACCCGCTAGATCGAGTTGTGATAATATTATTATCGCTCAAGAAGCTATACACTTTATGAGAACTAAACTTGGAAAAAAGGGGTACGTTGCAGTTACAATTGATATGGAAAAAGCTTTTGACATGCTTGACTAGGGATTCCTTAAAGAAACTTTACAGATTATTGGGTTACGACAACCTTTGATTCAGGTCATCATGGCATGTGTTTCATCAACTTCTATGAAGGTTTATGGAACGGAATATAGGGCCCTTTATTTTCCCCTTCTAGAGGTATAAGACAAGGCGATCCTTTAAGTCCTTATCTATTTGTCTTATGTATGGAAAGATTAGCACATTTAATTAATATGGAATATGATCGAGGGAGATGGAAGCCTTTAAAGTTTACATCAAACGGTCCTTCATTGTCACACATTTTCTTTGCAGATGATTTATTATTGTTTGCAGAGGCTTCAGTTAGACAGATGAATGTCCTGCGGAAGACAATGGAGCGGTTTTGTAGCATTTCAGGACTCCGAGTTAATCTTAGGAAGTCAAAAGCTTTTTTCTCAAGGAATGTTCATTTTAATCGAGAAATAGCCCTTAGTCAAAAGTTGGGTGTTGGGGTAACTTCTGATTTGGGCAAGTACTTAAGAGTTCCGCTCATCCATTCCAGAGTTACTAAAGCTACATATGGGCATATTACACAAAAAGTGAAGTCTAGGCTCTCCTCTTGGAAAAGCATATTCTTGAGTATGGCAGGTCGTACAGTTCTTATCAAAGCAGTATTATCTGCATTACCTTCCTACCAAATGTAATCCACACTTTTACTTAAAGGTGTTTTGCAGGAGATAGAAAAGATTAGTAGGAATTTCTTATAGTGCCAGGATGAGAATGTAAAGAAAATGCACCTTATAGCTTGGCATAAAATTCTGTAAAACAAAAAAGCAGGAGGATTAGGAATTAAAAATTTGGAACTTCAAAATAAAGCTTTTATTATGAATTTATGTTGGGGCTTATTACCAAACTAGATGCTTTATGGGTGCAATGTCTTCATGCTAGATATGATTGTGGCAATAATATTATGCCACTAGTTGAAAGGAAAAAGTTTAATTATATTACATGGCAGGCAATTACGGAGGTATGGGATCACTTTATTCAAGGTGTAGGCAAAAAATCAACAATGGAAGAGAAACAAAATTTTTGTGGGATCGTTGGACTCCTTTGGATAAACCATTCATCACCTATGCTACAACAAATATGGATAATATCAATCCTGAGGAGTCGATAAGTGGTTTTGTTGGTACTGATAGACGCTGGGATGTTTATAGGTGGAGACAGCACTTTCCTCAATGGGCGATTATAAAGCTTTTGAAACTTCCTTCGTCAAATGGAGATTATCCTGATAAAATTATTTGGAGATACTCTGCGGATGGTACTTTTACTGTGAAAGCTGCTTATAATTTCTTATTTCAACCAAACTCAAGCAGTTCCAACCGGGCTGATTGGAGATTCTGGAGCTGGCATGTGCCTGAAAAAGTAAATTTTTTTGTATGGAAAGTAACCCATGAGAGATTAATGACTAATTCCCTGAGAGCTAAACTTGGACTATCATATACAAAAGAATGTCCTTTTGGTTGCCATTGTGAGGAGACAGTTTTACATATATTGAGAGACTGTGAGAAAGCAAAACAAGTGTGGAGAGAGCTTATTAGAACTAACACATGTTCTACTTTTTTCTCAAGTCATTTGCAGGACTGGCTTCGATGGAATGCCAAACACAATCCAAGAAAACCGCGGTTTCAACAATGGACGTGGACATAGATCTTTGCGTTTGTCTGCTGGTTACTGTGGAAGGCAAGATACTGTCAATTATTTCAAGCACATGTTTTAACCTCGATGAACATCTTCCATCAGCTATTTTTTCACCTTATGGAAGACTCAGCGGGAGGAAAATTTAAGCATGCAATAATTCCTGGATCTCGTTGAACAAACGCTAAGGGCACGTTTAATATGATGGAATTGGGGGGTGTGGAATTGAAATTGGATTTCAATTCCATGCCTAAGTTTGTTTGGTATGATGGAATTGGAAATTTTTGTAATTCCATGTGGAAGCCAAATCTTCCCAATTCCATCAAATTGGTTTCCACACAAAAAAACAACGATTTGCAATTCCATGTATCTAAATCCATTTTTGCCTATCAACTTGCATGGTTTTATCCAAGGTTATTAAACTCGGACCAGTCACTGAACTGGTTAGGGTACTGGGTCAAGGGTTAGTGGGTCAGACCGGAATCAAACTGGAGTTAAATCATGGTCAAACCGGTGAGAAATTGAATATTTTAGGCTTATTGATATGAAATTTTAAAAAATAAAAAATAAAAATCATTTTTTATTTAAAAAAATGAAACGAACTAAACCGGTCACCGGACTGGACTGGTTTTCCGGTTGGTTCCCGGGCTGGGTTTAATAATAATGGTTTTATCTCATCCCGCCTTCTTAGGTTGACATATTGGTAATTTTACATTTTAAATATAAATATTAAATAAAAATAGTATTTGAATTCATGTACATACCAAACACACTTTTAAACCCCATTTCTATTTTCATATCCATATTCATATCGATTTTCATTTCCATTTCCATATCCATATCGATTTTCATTTCCATTTCCATTTCCATTTCCATATCCATATCCATCAAAATCAATTCCAGTGTACCAAACGGGCCATAAATGGACCACGCCGACCAAAGGTTATGTTAGACTCGATGTTGATGCATTAGTTCGTGAAATAAATCAGGCTACAGTTGGTGGCATTATAAGAGATGATATGGGTGAATGGATACAATTTAGGAACTTTTCCAGTGCTTGCTATAGAGATTCTTGCTATAAGAACATGGCTGGAGGTTTGCCGCTCTCTTAACCTTCAAAATATTCAGGTTTATTCCAACTCTTTTGAGGCTATTAATACATTGTTGAGAAGTTGTGGCTCTGATCATCCATTTCGATTAGAGATTGATGACACACAGCAACTTATTTATAGGATTGGAAAATTCAAATTTTCCATGCTAATAGAGAAGTAATAGTGTGCTGACATTTTGGCTAGAGATGCGCATTCTTGTGAGGCGCGGACTGTGTTATTACCAGATATCTACCCCAGATGCAGAACTCGATTCATACTTGATAGGCAACATATCAGGGATGACACTAGTTCTTCATCCTAGGTGTTGTCCATTTTGACTACAAGCTTAGGCTTGCCATGTTGTAAACAAAAAATAATATCTATAACAGAAGAAAACAAGACATGCATGAAGGTCAAATAGTAATTGATAGATTGACGACACAGAACAATCATATGATGATTACTATAATAATCACAAGTTTGATAATTTACATTAATGTAAATTAATCACGATCATCTCCGTGATAGTAATAATTACAATAATGATGAAACAAAGCACATGTCCGACATATTCCTATTTAATTTTTTCTTATTAAAAAAAATTAAGCTAGCTAAGCTAGTCAGCCGATTATTCGCACAATAATCTAGCCGTACTAATACTATATCTGTGTCTCCCTCTCATGGGATGATACAGTACTAGTGGCTGGCTACACAAGATCTGAAAACCTTAGCGGGCTGGCTAGTTAGCTAGCAAGACCACAAGTTTTCAGTGACATTGTCGACGGGAAAAAGAGAAGATAACTCGGCGTTAATATGAGAGGAGGATTGGGGTTGGGTTGAAGAAGAAGAAATTCTGATGTGAATACACTCTGCCTGAGCAAGAGCAAGTTGTGTTTGAAGCAAATCAATTTGTTTCTGTAGATGTGATATGGCCCCCACACATCCATACACTGGGTCCCTCATCCTCGTATTTGCTTCATATACCATTGCTTTCACTGCGTCACTCCTCTGATGCTCTGGTAGCCCCTGTCTCATTTTCAACCCCACATATATTAATAACTCATTCTCTTGCTAGTTACAAATCATATACAATGTACAGTTATATATGACCACATTTACGTACCATAAGAATAGGGAAAATCGCTAAAAGGTTAGAAGGAAGAAATACCATCACCAAACACAAACAACAGTTAAGTAGCATAGATTTATTGTCATTTTTTTGTATCAGAGTCTTTCATTTACTGTGAGACTTTTTCATAATTACATCCATCCTTTAAGAAATCATAGTAACTTTTCCTAAAAAAACTTAATTATCCAATTAAGAGGGTCAAAAGAAGGAGTCGTCTTATGGAAGCTATGATTGGAGGGGAGCCCTATATTCATATAAAGCACGGCTTTCAGTTTGAATGTATATGTGTGCTCTATAAGGGGAAGCTAGTAGTTGCATACATGGTGATTAAGAGCCTGTTTGAAATGGTGTTCTATTATTCCATATGTGGATTTTTTTAAAAAAAAAGTTAGGTGGTAGCTAATTTAGGATGTTTGAGTCAGTGTTTTGGTAATTGGGTTTTTTTAAAAACAAAAAGTAGCTGGCTTTTCTAAAAAAAAATTACTTCTACCTATTCCATATGTGGATTTTTTTAAAAAAGCTAGGTAGTAGCTAATTTAGGATGTTTGAGTCAGCGTTTTGACAACTAGGTTTTTTTTTTTAAGTAGCTGGCTTTTCTAAAAAAAAATTACTTCTATCGCCATCAATTCAAACACAAATCACATTTACAATCTGATTTTTATCCTATCTGACTTTTGTAAAAGTCATATTACAAAAGTCACTTATACCACCATTAAACCAAACAGACCCTAAAAACAAATCCTTAGCTTAGTCAAAATGAAGTCACATTTTTTATCGGCGAAAATAAAGCCGTTGAAATTTTGATTTCTTTCGTGGCCCAAAAGTTAACCCCTGCAATTATTTTCTCGGCGCGCATGCTGCAATTTAATGTGATGATGGGTAATGCTATAAATGATTTGACCTAGCTTAATTAATTTATACAAATCAATTGATTCAACCATTATTTGTTAATTTCTTAAGAAGAAATTAAATAACGATATTTATATCTGTTAACAGATATGAATACATATCTGTTTATGATTAAAATCAGCTAGAGCTTAGTTTGTCAACATGCATCTTAACCTACTGATAATTAGTCATCAAGATGTCATGCTTACAAAATAAATATTTTAGTTTCATATATTACAAAGATTTGAAAAAAAAAATTTTGAGTGTTTTATTGATAATCAATGTCACTTTTGGGCATGTACTATAGGAAGTCCCTATCAATGTAACCCATTGTTTTAAAAACAAAAAAGAAAATATGAGCGCATGTTAATAAGTTCTTCCTACTATGAAAAACAAAGGTACCTAGTCTTGGACTAATTAAAAGCTACGAGGTGGTCATAAAGGTAGATGTCGAACATAGTGGGATATATTTAACCTATAATAAACCTACTGTAACTAATATCCTCTCTCTCTCTCTCTCTCTCTCTCTCTCTCTCTCTCTCTCTCACTTACACCCACACACACCCTAGATGAGTGTACATATTTTTTTCCTACTGGTGTTGTTCTTGAAAATCCCTATATTGGCAACTGAAAACTGTCTTTTCCTTCCCTTTTTATGATAGCCCAATTATTAAGTATCTTAAGAATTTGTTAAGCTTGATGTAATTATAAATAGTAAATTCCTTTTCTTAATTACCTAACGAGAGCTGAAAATGAATTGCAATTACTCCACTGCATATAATTTTCTTATGAAAATGATAACATTATATGAAGAAGAGATCAGAATTGAACCTGCAACATTTTCTTGACATTGCTAGCACCATAAACCTCGTGAACACTTGCAAATTTTTGGGGTTCATCAGCAGGAAAGTAAGGAGCAAAGAGGCAATCCTGAGCACATCTTCTCTGGAGAAGCTTGCATGCGGCACATGGCGAGTCTTTGAAAAAGAAAATTAATTAAGGGGGCTTGAGGAGGAAGAGTAGGTGACATTATATAAGAAAACAGAAGTATGTATGTGACACAACAAATCTTAAATTATGGACCTTGTTGCATGGAATTAAAAATGAGCCACACGGTTCATTGCTTATGAATATTGAAGTTTTTCCTATTCATACGTTGTACTTTAAATGGGAAATGACAGCACTAACAGCAGTGAAGAGAAGGCAGAGAATTGTTAATGAAGAATAAAGAAAATGGATACTAGTATTTAAAAAAAAAAAAGAGTGAGAGTGCTTGAATCGAATCAAGACATGTATATTTCACACGCACTACTACAGTCAACAGATTAAGTGGTTGACAAGTAGCTAGGGTATACTGATAATTCGTAATTACTATAAAGACAGATCAGTGTTGGCTGATTCACTAAACATTGATGACCCATCTAATGGTCTCAGCCATTTATGAATGTCGGAGGTGCGATTGAAGTTGCTGCTTTTTAATATAAAAATATTTACTGTAATGGGTTTTGGGGCAAATTTTCTCCGAAAGATTTCATTGAGGAATAATGTCCTAAAAGTTTTTTTTAAGTTCGATGTTACCCAGAATTGTTAAAATTGAGCAATGTTATCACTTACAATCAGTCAACGTCCATTTTTTAACAATCAACTTTAGTTTTTTAACAGTACAGGGCAATATTGCTATATTTTAAAATTTCTATGAAACATTGAATCAGAAAAAACTTTTAAGGTAACATTGCTCCTCAACGAAAACTTTCAGAACAAATTTACACTTTAGACCTAATGTAATTATATATATTAGCCATATCTTGCTGGGGAAAAAAAATATTATATACTATTGTATTTTTTATCTCTTCAATCAAGGGATTAAGATGGGTTGTCATTGCTTTCCATTTATGTTGCTTAGCTTGATCCTTAAGCTAAATTGTTGGGTCAAATAATAGAGACCTATTTTACATCACGTGTTCTGATTTAATTTTTGGTAATTTCTTGAGAGATCTTGAATGAAACTTCAGATGCAGAGATCGAGATTTTAAGTCACAATGTTGAAAAAGAAAAAGGGAAAATTGCACTAAATTCGCTGTAGTATGTCTTTTATAATTATAAATATCTTCATTTTACACACATATATATATATATTCAATTTTCAAAAGTTATATCAGCTGGTCCTAATTGTGATATGACTTGAGAGGGTTGCATTGCCATTTTTGTCTGGTCGTGGAGGAAGACAGATAAAATATCTTATTTAATAGGTAGGACTTCTAATTAAATTTTTTTTTTCAGCTGTTGATCGAGGTAGTAGACCTCGTCTCAATAAGGAGGAAAACATAAATTCAAATTGTGGGAAGTGCACTTATTAAAAAAAGTGAAAATCATTTGCACTCTAGGCCTCAAAGAGGAAACCTTTCATAGTTCATATTACCCAAATTACTTTTGTTTCTATTTTCCAATTAACTTTATTATTTAAAGGAGTCATTTTGTATTTTCTGAATTATTTGGAAGATTTTAATTTATATATCTTTTAGATATGTTTAATTATCCCAATAATCTTTTTAAATTTATTAGTATTTTCCTTTCTAAGATATTATTCTTGATATATGAGTTGTCAAATAAGGATCTCAAAGCTCTTATTTAATATCTTATTATTATATCCTTAATTTAATTTTTATAGATGTATGGCATCTTATTCTCAATGTCTTTAAAATATCTTTTTAACATTTATTGAGTCATTGAGTTGTACTCACTTATTTAAAAAGTTATAGAGAAGAGAGTGACTAAAATAAATATAATTAAGACGAAGTTACAATTTAAAGAGAGTAATTTTTCAGAAGTTATGAGTTATGAACACTTTTAAAAGTTCAAAATCTTCAATTAATTGTAATAAATTTACATATATGACATTTAAAATGAGTTGGATGCTCATACCGTTTTCCAAACCATCATCTTCTTCGTCAGAAACATCATATTCTGCTTCCAGCTCACTTCCAACATCAACTCGTAATCTTTTATTGCCACATTGCTTTTCAACTTGTGCATAGTGCTCTCTTGCTTTGGCATATAAATTTTGTTTTTCTTGATTCAGGTCATTGTCGAGCAACTTCAAAGCCAAGTCGCCCCTTTCTTTTTGACTGTTAAACTGCATTATATTGTTGTCTAATTCATTTATATGACTGAAAGAATTAAAGTGCCAGCTTGCTCTTGTATGACTGTGTGAGTGGTTAGCTACGAGTCTATGACTACATATGTTTGGAAGAGGTCATACCTGAAATAAAGGATTTCTCTTCGCATAATTGTCTGATTGTTCCATGTAGTTAATAACGAAAATACCACAATCGAATCTACAAATCGAAGAAAATATGATAAGGCCATTGCATGATAAAAGCTTCTTTTTTTTTTTTTTTATAGTAAAGCATATCATTACATAATAACCATCTGCTCACCCATTAGGCTGTAAGAGGATGTCGTTTGCCATCTTCAAATGAAACGTTGTAAATAGTACAGCTTCCTCGAAGAGTTTCTCGAGGGCAAGCAACTAGACATAAAGTAAAAGTTATTATTATATATACATATAATTAACCGATTAATGTTGTCAATATTGCAAAAATTATTTTTTTTTTTACCATCATATCGCAATAATTATCTAACACCCACCAATTTTTTTGTTGTCTCGTCACGTCCTATTTCAGCCACAGATGTATTGGGCAGAGAATCCCATATTTCAATCTCTTTATTCTTTACATGGACAATGTATAAATAAAAATGTCCACCATGTGGCCTTGCTCCAACTTGAACAGGAATAAAAATCTATTATTTGTGAAAATACACATCAATTAATATATAGTGAAAAAAAGGTAATCATGTTGATAAAGAAACTTTTTCTATAAAAATTTGAAAAGACATACCTTCTGACAAGATTCTAGGTCAGACATATAATTTTCTCTCAGTTTTTGGCCATGGACAAAGTGCAAGAAGCGACCTAAGTGGCCTTCGAGTGCTTTATCCTATAATTATATAATGGAAGAACCATTAAAAATTATTGTCAATGAACTAGATTTATATTAGAAAACTATTAACATACATCATATAAACAGAAGAGAGAATAGGAAATCACCGAAAATGTGATAGGAAGATACCAATTCGAAGCCATAGTTTTCTTCTTCCGCTCAATATCAGTTAGTATCTCTACAAAAATATCTATTACCTAAGAATGAATAACATTAAATATTATGCTATAATTAAAACCTTGTTCATTCATATTAAAATAAAATATATCAACGTAATAAATAAATACTCACCAATGAATCTAAATGAGCCTCTGGTTTAAGTGTAATAAAATCTTGTTGAGTCAAATATGAAAGTGGAGATATAAAAACCTTGTCTTCAGGTCTGAAATATCAGAGTGATTTAATTATGGAAAAAAAAGAATTAGAGTGATTTAAAAAAATTAAAGAAAATACTCCCTCCAGTCTTATCTTAAATATAAGACAAAGTTTTATATTTGTCAATATTTTTCTAATTTACTCCTATTGATACTCCATCAACAATAATTAAGGAGATGAGGGAATAAGGAAATTAAGAAAAATGACTAAGGTATTTTAGAAAATACATGACATATTAAATAATTCAACTAACTTCTTTAATCTAATTAAAATAGGTAAATACATCTTATATTAATTATAAAACAGAGGGAGTACATGCAAGTTCTCACACACATATTAGAGGCATATATATAATTGGACGTATGAATCTAACCTTAAACATTCAAACACATATCGTTTCATCATCTGCAAGTCTTCATTCTCCTCATTGGAAACAAAAGATGACCCAACTTGAATCCTTTCCTGATCCTCAGCATCATCAGCTTGGATTTGTCCTACTTGGTTTTGGACATGCTATGATCTATCAGACCATCCAACGAGAAACTTTTGTTTTTTTTTTTTTTTTCAGAACACAATCAATACATTAGTTGTGAAAATCACTATGCAATAAACTGCTTAATTACCCATCATTGGCAACGAGGCAAATTAAATTATCACCTAAATGTTTGCCACTAAATTATCTCTCACTTAATTGACTCTTATTTCCTCATTCCAAAATATGACAAGCTCTCTGCAACGAGCTAGTTGTCCTTCCTTGTGCCCTTTTCTTTCTTAATTGCATCCATTTTCTACACTATGATCCCGGTGATTTACCTCTTCGGCCTCTTAATTTGTTTTGTTGGCTTGTTTTTGGGCTTATAAAATTTTATACATTGTCCATTTTCCTGATTTTTTGGCAATATAAACTTGTAAAAGAATACAAAAGGATTAACAAAATATTTTGATTATTCATTGTTCAAACTAAGTAATGTGTCCTCCAACCAGTGATTTTCATAGGCACTTTTAGTGTTTTCACCATAACTATTAGGGAAAGATTTAAAACTCTCTACCTCTGTCTGAAAATCAAAGGAGTTTCTAATTTTATCTTCATTTAAACCTATATATAATGTAACTTTGAGAAATTGAATTAATATTAAATAAGGGCTATATGCATGGGAAATGTAATAAATATCTCACATGGTAAGGAAAAAAAGAAAAATCATAGAGACCACTTATAGAAAAGTTAGGAGGGCATATAAATGTAGGGTTAAGGTCAATTTTGCCCTCAAAGTTTAAAAAATGGAGCAATTTTATCCTAACTGTTATATTAGTTAATTTTGATCGTTAGTTGGCTAAATATACTGAACTGGCAGTTCACATGTCATCCACATTATTTTTATTAATGTGCAAAATTTTCCTCGAAAGTTTTAAATCTAACTTTTAAAAAAAATGGAGATGATATATGAACTTTCAGAGCAAATTTACACTTTAACAAAAATAAAGTGAATGACATGTAAACTAACGACTCATCATATTTAATCAACTAACAGTTAAAATTAACTGAGATAATTGGCAAAGCAAAATTGCAAGCTTTTTAGGTTGTGTTTGGAAACACATTAGATAAGAAAAAAGGCTCATTTAGACATCAGAAGCCCATTAGAACACATGATAAGTGTTTGGAAAATTATTAGCTTATAATGGGCTTTTAATAAAAAAAGAGCCTTTTTCCTTAAGCTCATTTTTTTAACTTTTGAGCTTCTATCAATAGGCTTCTGAACTTTTTCATTGAATTTTTTATTTTTAAAAAATATATTTATATTTTTTAACATCAATTATAACAATATATATGTAGTATCCAACAAGGTTTATACCTTTTTCAGTCATTTCCTATCTAAATGGGTTTTTCAAACGTTAATTCAAACAGGTTCAAAGTTAAAAAAAAAAAGTCACTTCTCTCACTGTCAATCCAAACACAAATCACATTTACAATCTGGTTTTTTTTCAATTGGGCTTTTGTAAAAGCTCCATTAAAAAAAAAAGCCACTTCTTCACTGAGTTCTCAAAAAAACTCTTAAAATTTTAGGACAAAATTACCCTTTAACCCATAAATGTAATATATAATTACGTACTCTGAGAATGCAGGAGGTTGTCTTCAATATCAATATGGGAGTTTGCATTGCCAGGACAAACTCGAATGCCTTTGCCTTCGACTTTATTAATATGAGCTTTGATTCTGTTAGCACTTGCTGCAAATTCCCATCCACAATCATTACACTTCACTCTTCGTCCTCCCTCCAATAGCGTAACGCGTTTCCACACTTCATCCCTTGGCCTTCCACCTGCCTTTTCCATTATTACTTTTCCTGCACAGGCAATGTGTTGAACCAAAGTACGTACTAAATGAAATTGAAGAAAATTGATTGGTTACCTTGGGAAACCCAGGTAATAATTAAGATTAAATACTTTCACAGATTGAAACTTATAGCTTTCCTTAGCATGACTCTTTGTCAATAAATCTAATCTAATTTTCCTATATTCAGTTATCTACTTTTCCTGAACATACAAAATCATCTTCCATTCCTCAATACGCATGCAATTTGATCGAACAAAGTAATTAATTAAGGAATGAAGATTATTCAGAGAATGAATCTTGAATCTGTCTCACTTAAAAGTAGAGAATCAATGATTGTGCAAAGGCAGAAGCAGAAGTAACTAAGGAAGATAAAAAACAGTCCCATAATGAAATTGAATAAATGAAAGAGAGAAAATTACTTGATGCTATTTCAAGTTCTGGACATGGTATTAAAACCCGGTAGAAAGCTGACCCGTGCTGCTCGGTATGAATCGGGGTAAACCGGTAATAAACTAGCTAACCCGCCGAGTTAGCTGGGTTAGGCAGGTTACTTTTTCAAACATTCCAAGGAGAGAAAGGGAGATGACAGGACTGGAAGATCATATTTTGGATAAAGCTGAAGACTAAGGATTGGATGCTGAAGAGATTTTGTGAAGATTATTATATGGCAAAGATAAAGCTGATACCTTGAATCGTGGGAAATCAAAGTGAAGAGGACTTGCAGGGATACAAATAGATGCGCAGATGCTGTGGTGAAGTTTAACTTTGGGATGCTAGAGAGGATGCAAATCTGGAGAGACAACGGCTGATCGAAGGGGGCGGGGTTTTCACAATGTTTAGGGTTGTTTCATGTTTCAGTGTGTTGGCTTTGGTCCTTGCTTATCTACCAAAAATAATAAAATAAATTACTCCTCTTCTCCTTAATATATAGCTCGTTTGGTTGAGCGGTGGTAAATCGGATTTATTATATAAGTCTGATTTATATAAATTGAGATAAATATCATCCACATATTTACCTCGTAGACCATAAAAGTACCTCGTAGACCATAAAAGCTACTTCGTATTCCGTAAATCATGATTTATAAGCACCTATAGAGCTTCCATAAGCTAATCCAAACGAGCTAATAACAAATTTAAACAGTTAATTTTAATTTTAAATATAAGACATATTTTTTATATTTTTTATTCTTTTCATAATTTATCTTTTTTATACTCTTTTAATAATAATCAAGAAGGTGAAGAATGAAGGAAATAAGGAATATATTTAAGATGTTTTAAAAAATATATGTCATATTAACTAAATTAATAAAATTTATTGATCTAACGAAATTAAATAAATATATTTTATATTAACGATCAGATTGAGTAAAATAAAAACTCAAGATACGCTTCTTTTTTTTTTTTTTTTTTTGTGAACTAAAAGATATGACTTCCAAATGCACGCCTTAGTATACTCATTTTCTAGCCAGAATCATGTCTCTTCATTCTTTGCTGAGATATGACTCCTCCGCATGAAAAGCACACTTAAAAGTTAATTAAAAAATATTTATAGTTAAATATAAACATTTTTAATTATATTATATTATTTTAAATCAGACAGTTTAACCTTAAGTTAACTCTAATAGATCTGACCCACTAATCATTTACTCGTCATCCTAACCGGTTAATCAGCTTATTCAGATTTTAATACCTTGGTTTTAGATTGAAGTATGGCAGATGACTCGGATGAGATACAGTATCGTGTTGATGGGTCAACCCAGAAGAAAATGGGTCAGCAAAACGGGGAAAGAATGGCCATATAGGGTTCACATCTTTCGCCAAGTAGTCAATGGGACGACGACAACAACAACAAAATCGGTCATTTGAACAAAGAATAATTAAATTATATTTTATTAATCCTTTATTAAACCATGCCAATAAAGCACTCTCTGTCTCTGAGACAGCTGGGGAACATCATTTCAGACTCACCATTATGTCGCCTTTCCGTCTTAGTGGTTGTTTATTGGGAGATTCAAAACTCTACTTTTCATTTTTTTTCAAAGTTCTAGTATATAGTTATCTCTGCAACATAAAATCAATAAGTTAATATAAGGAACCACTTAAACTCTCTATGTTATTATAAGCTTCAAATAAAATTTCGAAAAAAAAAATTAAAATAACTGATTTGTATTAATAAAAAAATAACTAAAAATTAGTTAAAAGTAATAAATATTCTTATGATCTTTATAAAGCTTTTTTAACATGTTCCACATAACTTAAGAAAAATCTTAAACTGTATTTATTCTGCATTAAAATTCAACAATTTTTCGATTTTATCCTTATTTAATATACATTATATCATATGAGAACAAAATCAATACAAATAATAAATCAAGGGCAAAATTGTAAACTCTTTTACTTAAAACTCATGATCCATATACTTAATCCAAATCTCAAGATAAGAAACAATATTATGATGTTGAAGAGAAAACCTAAACACGAAGGTCTACTATAGTAAAAGGCTCAATTTTTTAAACATCAAACACTAGTAACAAAAGTTCATTTTTCAAATTAAAGTTAACTATAATAGAAAAAGATTAATCTAAGTTATTTGGAAATGACTATCATGGTTAAAAAGAATTAAAACCCCTTGAATTACTTATCCATATGATATAAAATTCACACTAGCAATTCATTCGTAACTTTTGTTAAAACATTTCATTACATTTTAAATAATTTTGTTTACAAGTAATTAATAAAAAATCCACACATTTTATTAAATTTTAACAATTTTTATTTTCCAGGTAAAAAATTTATACAAGTAAACGAAAGTTGTTCAAACTTATTAAAATGTGGAAAATGGCTTAATAAAAATTGTAAATAACCTGAAAGTTGGATTTTTTTTTTTACTTAGCAAACGACTGTTCTTAAAATATAATGAAATGTGGGGAATGGTTTAATAAAAGTTGTGAATGATCTCAATGTGTGGATTTGTTATTATTTAGTATATGAAAATGTTAAAATCTAATGAAATGTGAGAAATGTATTAACAAAAGTTGTAAATGACATAATAGTATAAATTTTTTACTCGATAAATGAAAGTTATTAATACGTAATGAAATGCGGTAAATTTCTTAATAAAATTTGTAAATGATCTGATAGTGTAGAATTTTTACTTGATAAACAAAACTTGTCATTATCTAATGAAATGTGGTTATTAATGAATCATTGAATATCAATCAATCAATCAACTACGTTCTTGAAAACTTATAATGCCTGGTTTAGTGAAAAATGGGTAAGTTTAGATCCACCAATCAATAAATACATGGTATTAATGATTATTTCATGATTTCCTTATTTAAGGTTTCTTCATATTTGATTAATTAAGCAATCGTATTTGGAAATGATTTGATTATTTATTAAATTTCTTAATTATCTTGATTTCCTAATTTCTTCAAAACATGATCCATGCTACATAAATAAGGGAGAATTTACATTGGGGGCAAATTAATTGTAAATGCAATCATGGAAGATCTATTGCACACTATAGAAAATATTTTACACACAATCGGAAGATATTTTACACACAACGGAAGATGTTTGCACATTCGTAAGGAAGATTTATGCACACACGGAAGATTGGTTGCACACAACGGAAAATCTGTTGCACATAACGGAAGATTGTTTGTACGCATAGTAGCATTTGATAATTAATTTGTCCCAAAGTATTTTTAAGCTATTCTTCCCATAAAAAAATGGGTCGTTTTGTTCCTTTTTTTTCAAAAAAAAAAAAGTTTTATAAAATTATTTTTAAAAACAAATTTGAAATCTTTAACGTATAATGACTCATTACAATATAAAGAACATTGAAATCATGATGGCTATAACAATATAATAGTATTCCATATTTCTAGCACAAAACATAGAAAACCATCTACATATAGAGCTGGGAAAATTTTCCGGCCCGTCATGGGCTGCCCATTTAAGTTCGACTCCAAAAAAAAATGACTCATTTTTAAGGCCCGAGCTATTTAATTAATGTCCGCTAGCTTTAGGCCCGTTTTCCATCTTTTAACTTTTTACATTATTGAAAATTAAAATATCTAATTTAAAACAAAAATATTATCAAATCTAACTTAAAACATCAAACATTATTCATGTTTAACAAAACATAAGCACTAAGTCTAAAAAGTCAAAAACTAACGTCCATAACCACACTCAAATAAATAACTAGATAAAGTCATAATTATAAATTAAACACTAAACAATATTTTGAAGAGGCTAACATTGGATAAGCTTAAGAATTACAATTTATCTTAAGTTATAAACTTTGTTTGGTAGTAAAGATATTAAAGATGAAGTATTTGATGTGCTAGTAAAAAAGATAATCTCCCAAAATTAAAATCATATACATATTACATATGACCATGCGATGTAATAATATATAAATTTATTTTAAAAAATTAAACGAGCTTAAATGGCCCAGCTCTATAGCCCGTTTAAGCCTGCGACCCTATAAGGTTAGCCCTTTTAAGTCTAACTTTTTCTGAAGGCTCTAAATCATAAACTCAGCCCTTAACGGGGTTAGGTCTAAACAGGCAGGCCAACGAGCTCGGCACGATTTCCCAACTCTATCTACATATGATTATAATATAAAGAATCTTGAAATCATGATATCATCAACTTCAAATATAAGGTGCATTTTATCTTCATGAATGATAGTAATTATCTCCATGAACAACCAATCAAACTTATAATAATAAATTTACAATTTTTCAAATGAATTAAATATTTTTGAAAATAGAAAATTAGAAGCTATCGGAATATGAATAATTAGGATATTTTTTTGATGTGCAAATAATTACGTTATTAATACATATTTTGACTTTTAATAGTAATTAGACATTGCCTAACCATAATTATTCACAACGACCATATTTAAAATATTTAAAGAATCCATTTGAAAATATAAGGCTATTTGTCTGGCAAAAAAAATAAAGCAGACCATTTGTGTAATTATAAAATAAAAACGATTTGAAAAATATAATTTGTGTAATTATAAAATAAAAACTACTTAAAAAATATTGTTGGCCGTACTTATGAATGACGGTAATTACCTTTATGATGACTCATTTGAAATCATTGACTCATAGTGACTGACTAGAAATTTGAAATCATTATAATCACAGTTGATATAATTAGTGAAAAGTTTTGTAAAACCAATTATGAATGCGAGTGAATTGTCCTTGTAATGACTCATACTTGAAATCATATAATGACATATGATGATGTATTTTTTAATAAAACATTAAAAATTTCAGGAATATAACCAACGTTGAAATTGAGTTTAATAGTTTAATATATTGAGTTTTAGAGCCCGTTTGGTTCAACCACATTGCATACATGCAATGGTAATCATGATTGCATTACCATGAGAAGAGTGTTTGGTTGTTCTTTAGCATGGTAATAGGGTTTACTATGGTAATGATGATTACCAAAAAATTGATAATCCTCATTCATACCTCCCCTCCTATGAATCCTCATTACCATCCCATTGTATAGTTAGAAAAGTCTAATTTACCCTTTAGTTTTACTTCTCTTTATTTTACTTATATATTTTCACTTAGCCACATCGCCACAACCGCTACCGCCGCCGCTGCCGCCTCCTCCTCCACCACCGCCGCCACCTCCTCTTCCACCATGCAGCCATCTGCCACTACTGCTGCCACCTCCTCCTTCACCACCGCCGCCGCCACCTCATCCTCTGCCGTTGCCGCCGCCACCTCTTCCTCCTCTTCCGTTGCCGCCACACTGCCACCGCCACCGCCGCCACCTCCTCCTCCTCTGTCGTTGCCGCCACCTGCCGCCGCTGCCACCTCCTCCTCCACCACTGCCGCCACCTCCTCCTCCTCTGCCGTTGCCACCACCGCCACCACCTCCTCTTCCTCCACCACTGCCGCCACCTCCTCCTCCTCTGCCGTTGCCACCACCGCCACCACCTCCTCCTCCTCCACCACCGCCACTACCTCCTCTTCCTCCTCTACCGCTGCCGCCACCCGGCACCTCCGCTACTACCTCCTCCTCCTCTGCCGCTGCAACCACCGCCACCACCTCCTTCTCCTCCTCTACAGCTGCTACCACACGGCACCTCCGCTACTACCTCCTCTTCCTCTACCACTGCAACCACCGCCACCACCTCCTTCACTTCTGCCGCTGCCGCCGCTCGGCCTCGCCGATACTACCTCCTCCTCCTCCCTCGCCGCCACCCGCCACTACCTCTTCCTTCTCCGTTCCCACTACCACTACCTCCTCCTCCTCCACCACTGCCACTACCTCCTCCTCCTCCTCTTCCGCCGCCACCACTACCTCCTCCTCTGCCACCGCCGCTGTACTACCTCCTCCTCCTCCGTCACTGTAGCCATCCACCACCCGGCACCGCCACCACTACCTCCTCCTCTTCCTCCACCTGACTCTTAACTTTCTTTTTATAAAGATTATAGTAAGGGTAAAATAGACTTTGTGTAATATATTAATTTTAAATAATTGTTAAAATAATAATTCATTGCACCTTACTTAAAAATCAAACCAAACACTAGCCCTGTAATTAATATCGCATTACACTGCACTGCAGGGTGTAATGGGATTGAACCAAACGGACCCTTAATATTTTGATTTTGTTATCACTCTATTCTTATTTATAAATCTTTTTTGACAACAAAAATTATAAGTTTAGTTTTATAGTAATAAATGTGTTTTTTTATTTTTTTACTCCTTTTAATTGAAATAAACAATAAGAATTCATTAATGTTAAATTCTGAAACCAATCATAGATAAGGGAAACATTGAAAATTTAGTATTAATGATTTAACTAACTCTCCTTATTATGTGAGAATTAGTTAATTAGGACTTATAAATAGAATTAGAGAGATATGTTATAACACCATTATTTTTTTCCCTTCATATTCAAAAACAATTTCGGACTTTTTTTTCCCACAATGATAATCAAATTAATGCCATTTAAATTTTAGCTTCAATGGCACATGTACCCTATCAACACATTTTGATAATTACACCATCTAACATTAATACGTCTTTGTATATATTACTATCACAATTAATATTTTTTGGTATAGCAACATACAGGGAGATATAGCTTGTTATAGCCTATAAGAATAAAATCAATATAATAATAAATGAAGGATAAAAGTTAAATATTGATATGAAAATTTATTCTTTATGCTAATTTATAAACATTAAAAAACGTTTTTTTCTCTGTCTTATAAACAGGGCGAGAATGATATTATATATAATCGCATTCGAAAGTGTTTTGTGACGGAGTTTTGACATTAATTCCTGAGCTTTAAGATATGCAGAGGAGGAAAGGGGTTTTTAATTAACATATGTACGTAGTTATTGCATAAGCAATATGTAATGTGAGGAAAAGGCTTTTCTTCCATGTATGGTCTGAATCATACTCGTAAAAACTATTTTCCAACCACTAATCCAAACATTAACTCAATTGTCTTAATTTGCAAATGAAGGAAAATGTAGCCTCACAGTGTGGTGTCTGCTGCTGCTAGAATTCCACGAGAAGTGGCAAGTGGGATGAATGATTATGTACTTGTTTGTTATCACTTTTACGAATCGGGCTTATATTCACGTAAATCGAGACAAATCTCCTCCACATATTTATCTCGTAGACCGTGAAAGCACCTCGTAGACCGTAAAAGCACCTCGTAGACCGTAAAAGTTACCTCGTAGACCGTAAAAGTTACTTCGTATTCCGTGAATTACAATTCATAAGCACTTATGAAATTTTCAACCGCTATTCTAAACAAGCTTTCCCGTCAGGATGAAGTAGATGGTATTGCATGTGTTTGTTTCCGCGTTTAATTGACTTATAAGTGCTTATGCACGTAAATCGAGACAACACTCCTCTCACATACTTACCTCGTATACCGTAAATCACGATTGAAAAGCTGCTTTTGAAGACTCCAATCGCTATTACAAACACACCCATTATTGCAAGAGAAGTGGCACGTGATAAAGCAGATTGTGGGATCACAATGAAGTCTGATGGTATCTCTCTTTTGGTTTATACAATTTAAATTTAAACGCATGTGCTGATGGCCCACACAAGTATGTCAACGTTCAATAATTTTCATCATTCAAACATTTCAAACGTGATAGGGATATTGCATGATTGACTATTGTTATTTTGGGTGATGACAAGTAGGGATATTGCATGTGGAAGGAAAGAGCCTTATTAAGAATAGCCGATGCTGCCAGTGTCTTTGGGGTTCTTGGTATGACATGAGGCATTATATCTCTCATTCATATTCAATTCCGGCCAACACCCACTAGGACGCACAATTCAACCAAAAAAAATAAAAAAGAATAGCCGCGATGCTATATCTGTTATTGTGGATGCATATTACACGCATGTTCATGGAGTTCTTGGTGTGCCTCTATTGGTGAAGTGATGACTAAGCTATTTGCTATTGAAGATGTTGCTAATGATCTTGCAAGATGTTGTTAACTAATGATACTTAAGCCTGCAAGAGACAAATTTATTGCCTTGCATGATGTAGAAGACAAAAGGTTGAATTGGCTTCAATGTGGGGCAAATAATAACCCTTCTCCTTAATGTGATTGGAGAGGGCAAATATTTTCAAAATTTCAATTTGTTTTGCTATTTGAATATTATTTTATCTTTAACTTTGATCAAACATATTTGTTTTCTTATTTATTTTACTAAACTTCAATAATATTATTCATTTTCATTTGTTCCTTATTTATTTAATATATAATGTCTTTTGTCTAAAATTTGTACTTCATATAAATTTTAATCTAATTTAAATAAAATTAATTCTTGTTATGAAATGAGAATAATATTTAAATATTCATGTCATTTATTAAATTATATTTAATAGTAATTATTATTAAAGATAATTATAAAACATAAACATCTTTATTAAATTCATATCCTTTTTGGTAATTATGGAACCATATTTTAATAAATGAAATCTAAACATATTCAAATTTATCAAAGTCACTTATAAAAAAAATTATCCAAACATTCTAACAGTGTCTCTTATAAAAGTCACAGGTAGTCTAAAATAACAGTTTTTCTGTTAATCCAAACTGGAATATAATTATATCGTTATATAATACTTTGTAATGACTTATAAGATTTGACACACACACACATATTTATTTATTTTATACACGAGTGTTTGATACACTTCCACTTCGTCGGCTGCCTTTACGAAAATGGAGAGCTTTGATTATTTTTGTTGTTATGTTTTTTTCCTGTTTAAGAGGAACTAGTGTATAAGCTAAGTTGTCCAATGTGTGAGATTGGGTTGTTCTGTGTCTACTAGAATTGAAAAGGCGAAGGCGAATGTTAATGTTATTGCTTTAAAAGCGAGAGAGAGCGCGCGCGCATATATATATATTTGTATTTCTTTGTTTCTTGTAAACGAAAATGCATTTTGATAGTATGGATATTGTGGGTTGTATTGTATGGAAGAGCAGAAATGGGTGCATTTTTAACCACAAGTAACCTAACCCAATTTCTCTTGTTGACAATATTAATGATAGGTAATGTGTTAATAATTACTGGCTGGCTAATGAATTTGATAACTATTTGACAAGAAGAGTGTTCAAGCTACAAGTGTTAAAGCTTGGAAGTGAAGGTCAAGCGTTATGGGCAGCGATAGAAAACGGCCCCTCCGTTTCTGCACGGCCACCTGGTATGAATCAACCAATACCGAATGAGGTTTGGTCTCCTCTACCCATGGGTTTTCTAAAAATCAACTGTGATGGTACCAGTGCTTTCAAACTGTGTCTAACACTTGCAGTAATGGGTATTATTTGTATAGATGAATTTGAGAGCTTTCAACGGGTTTCATAGATAAAATTAAATTTATATATGCATTTATGACTGAAACCCTTGCGTTAAGATGAGCTTTAATGATAGCTGTTAGCTCTGGACAATGTGGTCTTCGAATCTAACTGCTTGCTACTGAAAAAAAGTGTTGATGTGATTCAACCAAGTCTTATTGATTAGAAGTGTAGGGGAATTGTCCAAGATATCATAAATCTCATTGCATCTAAGGTTGGGGTTTCCCTCTCATTTACTCCTAGATGGGATAATGTTGCAACTGACACTCTTATGACTGAAGCTCTTAGGGGACTGAGCCCTACAGGGTAGGTGTTCTCACCGTCACTCTCTTTGTTGCCTATTCTAATCTCGGATGCTTAAGGATCAAATGACTTTCCTGCTATTTCTCCCTCACCAACCAAGAGGATGGGTGTTTGCTAATATGTTGTTTTTATGTTGTTTTCCATTTATTAGTTTTCTTTCTATTTTGTTACTATTTGATTTCCACTTAGTCTGAATTCTTTGTACTAGATTCATCTTGAAGTAATATCAAGTTTCTTTTGACCCAAAAAAAAAAGGTAAAAAACAGCAGTAACCAAAGTTTAAGAGCTCACGCGGAGTCGATAAGAATGAACCTCAATAATGCTCAATTGCGTCTAGCTGGTACAAACCTTCAAGGGATACAGGTGATTAATACAAGAGCTGGGTAGGATCCGCCAGGGGAAGGATGAGCGAAGATGAATGTTGATGGTGCCTATTCTACGAATAGTGGTGCAGGATGTGGAGGGATTATTAGAGATGCAAACGGCAGATTTATTATCGCTTCCATGCACAGTTTAATGGAAGGGGATAGCCTCTCTGCAGAAATATGGACTATTCTTATTGGATTGAAGTCAATATGGGACTAAGGCTGTCGAAAATTAATTGTTGAAAGTGATGCTATGATAGTGATGCAGCTTATCAGAGGTGGGGATATTCATACTCATCCTGATTTCCAGGTGATAGAAGAAGTTCGTTGAATGTTACAGTGAGACTGGGAAGTGGAGCTGTGATTTATTTTGAGGAATGCAAACCAGGTGGCCGATTTTTTGGTTAAGAATGCTCTATCTATAATGCCAGGGTACCATCCTGTTTTGTTTGCTACTCCAAAATTAGAGGCTGTCTTACACCAGGATTATAATTTTATGGATGTAGTTTGAATTTTGAGGTCTTACCTCCTTTTTATATCCAAAAAAAAGGTCAAGTGTTATGGCTCTTTTATGCTTAGTATGAAGGGCTCGTTTCCCTATTGATAATATTAGCCTTTGATTTGGAAAAAATAAAAGATAAAATAAAAAACACGAAAATACCCAAAACACCCATGTGATTTTGGAAAGGAAAATTGGAGTATGGTAATATATATATATATATATATATATATGATTCACTTTCTAAAAATTCCTAAATAACTTTAGTGACACATATTTAAATTATGAAATTGTCTTTATATCCTATTGATAAGTTATAATGTTAT
This sequence comes from Albizia julibrissin, assembly GCA_037074505.1. NCBI lineage: Eukaryota > Viridiplantae > Streptophyta > Magnoliopsida > Fabales > Fabaceae > Albizia > Albizia julibrissin. The sequence continues at coordinate 44,567,373 of CM073486.1, forward strand.
TATTGATAAATCTACATATAAATAAGTGTATCTGCCATATTAAAAAGTAAGTAATAAATATAAGTCCATATTAACAATTCATAATAATAATGTTATTGTTCACTAACAAGAGGGTAAGCAAACAATTTCATAATTCCAATCTTTATATCAAAACCTTTTTAATATTTTTTTCCTGATTGTCGAAGCTGGAGTTTCCCAAAAGAAAATGTCCCCTTTTCCCTGTTGCTCCACCATCAATACCCAAAGCCAGAGCAACATTAGGGGGAAATCAAAGCGATGTGTCACGTACTGTAAGGAACGCTAGATATTCGGTATGTAAGAAACTCTGCATGAGTAATGAGTTGTGTACATATTGGTAGAATTATGTAGAGAATTCTAGAAATATGATGATGTAAGCGATGACATAAGCGAAGATGCAAATATCTAGATATTCTGGGAGAAGGTTTTGGAGAACAAATCTCAACCGTTAGATGTTTTAGATCTTGACCGTTCATTAAGGAGGTGTAAGGCTATAAATAAGGGTGCCTCCCTCACTTGTAAACCATCGAAAGCAATTCAAGCATTTGTCATTCAAGAGCTTCTCTCTCTAAAATCCTCTTTCTCTCTCTAGAAGTTCTCTTGTAGTCTTTGAGTTCTTTGCCTACTCTTGAGGGTTCGGTTGACTTAGCCAAGATCAGGAGGTGTGATCAAGCTAAGGCCGGCACGGTACAAGGAAGGGAGTTCCAAGTCCGTGACAACGTGGTATTAGAGCCTTGGTTCGAAGCTTTGGACGTGGTTCGTGGGAGCCATTTTGTAGGAAAGAATGTCGGGAACAACTAAGGACATTGTTGTTTCTGGGGAAGAGAGGGGTAGGGAATCCCAACCTCCTCATCAATCAAAGAAGACCCGGGGTACGAGCAAGTCCCGTCAGGCTGAGGACATTACGTCCTTGACTGCAAAGGTTGTAGCTCTTGAGGAAGCCTTGCGAGGGGTGGTCACTAATGTGGACAAGGTGGAGATTGACTTTGAAATACTTGAAACCAACACCTTAGACCAACTAGATAATTTGAGGTCAGACCTTGATTGGCACCTCAATGTCGAGGAGGAACGAACTGAGTCTATGAGACAACTCGAGGCAGCGGTGATAGATGCCATTACCGCCATGCAGGGGCAGCTTAACTCTCTTAAGACTTCTTTGGAGAGGTAAGCCAAGACTTCATTGGTAGACGGTGCCAGTAGAGTAAGGGAGGTAAGGTTGGACCTCCCTAAGCCGAATGACTTTAAAGGTGTTTGTGATGCCAAGGAGGTTGAGAACTTCTTATGGCAGATGGAGCGATAATGCCGAGAGCTTGAACTTAGGCGATGACTCTGTCAAGGTACGAACTGCTTCCTTATTCCTTACTGACAATGCTATGTTATGGTGGCGTAGGAAGCATGCCGACATGGAGAAGGGTCTTTGCACCATCACAACTTGGGAAGATTTCAAACGGGAATTGAAGAAACAATTCTATCCCGAGAATGTGGTTTACGAGGTTCAAAAGAAATTAAGAGAACTCAAGCACAAGACCACGATTACTGATTATGTCAGGGACTTCACTACTCTCATATTGCAGATTCCTAATCTATCCAGCGAGGAAACCTTATTCTACTTCGTAGACAGTCTTTAGAACTGGGCCAAACAAGAGCTCCAAAGGCGTGGTATGACAAATGTGGATGAAGCCATTGCCATCGCCGAGAGCCTGACGGAGTATCAAAAAGGAGAGAAAGGTGAGTCTTCCAAACCTAAGTCTTTCAAACCTAATCAAGGAAAAGGTGGGGGAGACAAAGGCAAGGGGACCACCCAGGGAGGAACCAGCAAATCCTTCCATAGGAATCAATATGAGGAGAGGAAGAATAAAAATCATGTGATAAGTTGTTACGTGTGCAAAGGGCCGCACCGCATGGTAGATTGTCCCAAGCTCAGTACATTGTCAGCTATCATGGAATGACAAGATGGGTCTAGCGAGGAAGGGCCTAGCTCGCAAATGGGATCTCTCAAAGTTCTGAATGCTTTAAAGGCTAAACCTGTGGAACCTACGCCAAGAAGCAAATGACTCATGTATGTTGAGGTGACATTAAATGGGAAGCCAGTAAAGGTGATGGTGGACACCGGGGCAACCCATAACTTCATCACTCCAAAAGAGGCTCGGCGGATAGGCCTCTCGATTACTCAATCATGGGGAAGAATGATGAAGACTGTTAATGCTCCTGCGGAACCCCTCAAAGGCGTAGCCAATGGAGTAAAGTTATGCCTTGGCACGTGGAAGGGAACCGTAGATCTATCAGTAGGCCCTATGGATGATTTTGATGTGGTATTTGGTATGGATTTTTTTGCGCAAGGCAAAAGTATTCCTCATGCCATGTTATGACTCCATATGTATCCTGGAAAAGGGGATTGTTTGCACGGTTCCTGCTACGAATAATGATCGGGTTACTCACTTGTCAGCGATGCAAGTAGAGAAGGGGTTTAAAAGAGGGGAAGTCATCTACCTTGGAGCTTTGAAGGAGGTGGACCTTGATGAAGAGGACAGTCAGGATGTTCCCCCTGCCATCCAAGATGTTCTGAAGGAGAACGAGGATATCATGCCACCCGAGCTCCCTAAGAGGTTTCCACCTAGGCGAGAGGTGGATCATAAAATTGAGTTGGAGCCAGGAGCACGCCCACTTTGTATGGCACCTTATCGTATGACGCCACCTGAATTGGAGGAACTCAAGAAACAACTAAAAGAGTTGCTGGATGCTGGGCACATATGACCCTTGAAGGCACCTTATGGGGCACCAGTTTTGTTCCAACGCAAACAAGATGGGTCATTACGACTGTGCATCGACTACCGGGCCCTTAATAAGGTAACTATTAAGAATAAGTATCATATTCCTTTGATAGCAGATTTGTTCGATTGGCTTGGCAAAGCAAAGTAGTTTTCAAAGCTAGACTTGAGGTCGGGATATCATCAAATTCGGATCGCCACAAGAGATGAGCCAAAGACTGCCAGTGTGACAAGGTATGGGTCTTTTGAGTGGTTGGTTATGCCCTTTGGCCTAACCAATGCACTGGCGACATTTTGCACTTTGATGAACCAAATCTTCCATCCTTTCCTGGATCGGTTTGTAGTGGTCTACTTGGATGATATAGTTATCTACAGTGACACATTAGAGGACCATGTAGAACACTTACAGACCGTGTTCGATATCCTGCGGAAAAATGAGTTATATGTCAAAAAGGAGAAGTGTTCTTTTGCCAAGGAGGAGGTGCACTTCCTTGGACATATCATTTGCCAAGGGACCCTTATGATGGACGAGAAGAAAGTTCGAGCTATCAAGGATTGGGAGCCACCCACCCGAGTGTCTGAGTTGCGATCTTTCCTTGGGTTGGTGAACTATTATCGGCAGTTTATCAAGGGTTACTCTGCTAGGGCAGCCCCTTTAACAGAATTGTTGAAGAAAAACAAGCCATGGGAGTGGACGAAGGAGTGCCATGATGCATTTGAAGGCCTGAAGGCTGCGGTAATGGAGGAACCCATACTGGCTCTCCCGGATTTCTCCAAGACCTTTAAAGTTCACACGGATGCTTCTGACTTTACAATTGGAGGAGTATTAATGCAGGAGAAGCATCCGATCGCGTTTGAGAGCCGTAAGCTCAATGATGTCGAGCGGTGATACACGGTCCAAGAAAAGAAGATGACCGCTGTGGTGCATTGCTTGCGCACGTGGAAACATTATTTGTTGGGATCAAGATTAGTGATCAAGACAGATAATGTGGCTACCAGCTACTTCCAATCCCAGAAGAAGCTGACACCTAAACAAGCACGTTGGTAAGACTTTCTAGCCGAGTTTAACTATGCGATGGAGTACAAACCCGACACGGCTAATGTAGTGGCTGATGCATTAAGCCGAAAAGCAGAGTTGGCAGCGATGAGTCAAGCCAAGGGGGACTTGATGGAAAAGATCATTGAAGGTATGGACCATGATCCCGTAGCACGACAACTAGTGGAGATGGCCAAGGAGGGGAAAAACCCAGAGGTTTTGGTTAGAAGAAGGTCTTCTCTACACTACTGGGAGACGAGTCTTTGTCCCAAAATGGGAGAACCTACGAAAAGAGCTCATTAAGGAGTGTCATGACTCTAAGTGGGCTGGTTATCCGGGGCAAAGGCGCACACTTGCTTTATTAGAAACAGCCTACTACTGGCCGCAAATGAGGGACGACGTGGAGCTCTATGTGAAAACATGTCTTGTATGCCAACAAGACAAAATAGTTAATCAACAACCTGGAGGATTGTTGGAGCCTCTACCTATACCAGGACAAACCATGTGAGAGTGTTTCCATAGATTTCATCTCAACTCTACCAAAATCTGAGGGGCATGGATCTATCATGGTGGTGGTAGATCGGTTCTCAAAATATGTAACCTTTATATCTGCACCTATAGATTGTACTGCAGAGGAAGCGGCCATGTTGTTTTTCAAGAATGTGGTGAAATACTGGGGGTTACCAAAGACAATCATTAGTGACAGGGACCCCCGTTTTACTGGGAAGCTGTGGACCGAGTTATCTAAGCTCATAGGCACGGAATTACACTTCTCTACAAGCTTTCACCCACAAACTGATGGGCAAACAGAAAGGGTGAATGCTTTATTGGAATGCTATCTACGACACTTTGTTAGTGCCAACCAGAAGGATTGGGTTGATGTGGCTCAATTCTTTTACAACTTACGAAAGAGTGAGGCCACAGGGAAAAGTCCCTTTGAAGTGGTGATGAGACAACAACCACTAACACCTCATGCCCTTGCAACAACATATAAGGGCAAAAGTCCAGGAGCTTACCACATGGCCAAGTCTTGGCAAGAACAAGCTGAGGTGACAAGATCTTTCTTTGTCAAGGCGGCCAAAAGAATGAAGAAGTTTGCTAATAGGAAGAGGCGACCCTCGGAATACCAAGTAGGAGATATGGTGATGGTGACGCTTCTTCCTCAACAATTTAAAGTGTTCCGCAAGGTACACGAGGGCCTTATTCGCAAGTACGAAGGCCCATACAAGATCGTGAGAAGGGTAGGAAGAGTTTCTTATAAGCTGGACCTACCCCAAAACCTGAAGATTCATCCGGTCTTCCATGTTAGCATGTTAAAGCCATTTCATGAAGATGCGGATGATCCAGTTCGAACCATCTCGACAAGAGCACCTCCCACCATGACGAAGTCCTTTGATCGAGAGGTAGAAGAGGTGCTAGCTGATCGAGTAGTGCGAAGACGAGGGGTACCACCAAGTACCCAATACTTGACTAAATGGAAGGGATTGCCAGAGAGCGACGCCACATGGGAAACTCAAACGGATCTTTGGCAATTTGAAGACCACTTACATCGGTATAAAGACGAGTCAGTGACGAGGACGTCACCGGATTAGGTGGGGGAGAGTGTCACGCACTGTAAGGAACGTTAGATATTCGGTATGCAAGATACTCTGCATGAGTAATTAGTTGTGTACATATTGGTAGAATTATATAGAAAATTCTAGAAATATGATGATGTAAGCGATGACATAAGCGAAGATGTAAATATCTATATATTCTGGGAGAAGGTTTTGGAGAACAAATCTTAACCGTTAGATGTTTTAGATCTTGACCGTTCATTGAGGAGGTGTAAGGCTATAAATAGGGGTGCCTTCCTCACTTGTAAACCATCAAAAGTAATTCAAGCATTTGTCATTCAAGAACTTCTCTCTCTAAAATCCTCTTTCTCTTTAGAGATATTCTCTTATAGTTTTTGAGTTCTTTATCTACTCTTGAGAGTTCGGCTGATTTAACCATGATCAGGAGGTGTGATCAAGCTAAAGCCAACACACGATACAAGGGAGTTCCAAGTTTGTGACAGACGACTCCTGTAATCATCCCCTTACAATCTTTGCCATAATCTTTTTGTTTTGCATCACTGGTCATGACTGCAGCTTTCTCTTCCCTTCTCGCTACGGTGAGCGAAGGGGCAGCCAGCCCAGTTGTGGCTCTTGCTGTGGCTTTTGTAGCGGCGGTGGACTTTGAACTCCTACCTGCAGCGCCGGACCTGGAATTTGGCTTAGCAAGCCATTTTCTTTCTTCCAAACAGGCCCTGAGGGGGCTGGTGTGCAGAAACCAGCTTAAGGAGTTCTTGCGGGGATTTGGCAAAAAAGTAGTATGCTCTCTCACTCTGGTTTTTTCTTTTTTCTTTTTTCTTTTACTGAGGTTCTTGCTCTTAAAAAGGTCCCAGTGTTGCTGAATGAGTTACAAGTGTCATGAATAGTTGTGGAGACTGATAATAGAGATTGGGCATGCTGTACGTGTAAATTTTCTGTGGGGAATGGGAGTGTCAAGTGTGCAAATGAGATCGTCTTCCGTAGGCGGATTGGTTTCTTTAATTTCTTTCTCCTTACCAAACATTTTAATGTTCAGACTTCCCTAGAGTTTTCAAGACTAAGCACAAAGCTATACTTTTCCCTTAATGACCCTCCCTCACCCTCTCCGTTGAACCAAACACGTACGCCCGTAACCGGAAAATATATTTTTAATTTTCTACGGCGAGTCTTTATATTTAATAAAGGATCCAGAGAAAGAAACTGCCATACTACGTCTTCCTCACTGTCATCTCTCTAAGGTTCGACATTTCCATTTTCCCGGACTTTCGGCTTGGTTGATATCCTCTTTCGTTTCTCTAATATGCTCAGTTGATCAGTGATTTCCCCCCCTCTCCTTGTGTTTCGTTGTCGTTTCAAGTTTGATCGGCTCAAGATATATGCTTTTGCTGTGGCCTTTGAAAGCTGCTCCTTTTTTGGCTTTTGTTTTTTTTTCCCTTGGTCTTTGAACATCTCTTAACATGTTCAAGTTCTGTTGCAAAAAGATATAGCTTTCTTCACCTGCTTGTCTTCTATATAAATCTTCAGTTTAGATGGGTAATCGAGTTTTCTTTTGATCAACTTCAGCTTATTTGTAAACCAATTGTTTGAAAGAATATCCTTCTGCTACCTATTTTTAGAAATATTCATAGTGATTTACAATCACTGTTTATTTTTGTAGCCTATTCTTGCAAATTTTAGAGATTTCTAAAATGTTGTATTTGTGAAGTGTAAATACTATTTGTCTGCCCTGAATGGAAGCTGATAAACCTTAACTATTAGTAATAAGTCCTGTTGGTTATTTAACCGCCTCATAATTGTTGCTAGCTTTTTATTTGTATATTTTGTTTTGATTTCCAAGTGAGCTATCTCAGTGTGTCTGCTCTTCCTGCATTGCATTTCAGTTATTCTATTACTTTTCTTATTCTGTAATTTTCATGCTTTTTTCAGTTTCCCAGTAGCTTAACTAGTCACGTTTTGCTCTGGAATATAAACACAAGACAAGATGGTGAGTTAATAAAAATTACTCCTGGCATTTCTAGTTGGTGAATCCATGGACTCTGAATAATTTATTTGTAAATGTTGTATTAACACGTGCAGGTGAAGTTCACTGCTGAAGAGCTTCGTCGAATTATGGACTTTAAGCACAATATTCGTAATATGTCTGTTATTGCACATGTTGATCATGGTATGGAGTAGCCAGTGCATATAATCCTTGCTCATTTTTCTTTTTTCTCTTTCTGCTGCATCGTTTTTAGACCTGTGATAGTTCTTTCTTATTTATTGTGATAGAAAAGGCATGATTATTTAGCTGTGATTGTTCCAACTGTAAGGCATTTGAGCGGTTATATTTGCTGCACAAGTCTTTCAAGAATATCTTTGATATCTAAAGGCAAAAATAACTTCATTGGGGTTTGGGGAAAAGGGGTTTTTTTAATATATGTAGTTATTGCATAAGCAATTTGTAATGTCATGAAATTGCTTTTCTTACATGGTCTGAATCACACTTTATTGTCTTAATTTCCAATTCCAATTGCAGGAAAATCTACCCTCACTGACTCTCTTGTGGCGGCTGCTGGTATTATTGCACAAGAAGCAGCAGGTGATGTCCGGATGACTGATACCCGTCAAGATGAAGCAGAGCGTGGTATCACAATCAAGTCTACTGGTATTTCTCTCTACTACAAAATGACTGATGAGGCTCTCAAGGGCTTCAAAGGTGAACGCAACGGCAATGAGTATCTTATAAATCTGATTGACTCCCCTGGGCATGTGGACTTCTCATCTGAGGTCACAGCCGCGCTCCGTATAACTGATGGAGCTCTAGTGGTGGTAGATTGTATTGAAGGTGTTTGTGTTCAAACTGAAACTGTGCTTCGACAGGCACTTGGAGAAAGAATTAGGCCTGTTTTGACTGTGAATAAAATGGACAGGTGCTTCCTTGGGCTCCAGGTGGATGGAGAGGAGGCTTACCAAACCTTTCAAAGGGTTGTTGAGAATGCTAATGTGATCATGGCTACCTATGAAGATCCCCTCCTTGGTGATTGTCAGATTTACCCAGAGAAAGGAACAGTTGCTTTTTCAGCTGGTTTGCATGGTTGGGCTTTCACCTTGACCAACTTTGCTAAAATGTATGCCTCTAAATTTGGAGTTGACGAGTTAAAGATGATGGAAAGGTTGTGGGGTGAGAACTTCTTTGATCCAGCAACCAAGAAATGGACCAGCAAGCACACTGGTTCGCCTACCTGCAAGCGCGGGTTTGTTCAGTTCTGTTATGAGCCTATAAAGCAGATAATTTCCACTTGTATGAATGATCAAAAGGATAAGTTGTGGCCTATGCTGCAAAAGCTTGGAGTCAACATGAAATCTGAAGAAAAGGACCTAATGGGTAAAGCATTGATGAAGCGTGTCATGCAAACGTGGCTCCCAGCAAGCAGTGCACTTTTGGAAATGATGGTATTCCATCTTCCCTCCCCATCAAAAGCCCAAAGATATCGTGTTGAAAACTTGTATGAGGGGCCTCTTGATGATCGATATGCGGCGGCAATCAGGAATTGTGATCCTGATGGACCCCTAATGCTTTGTCTCAAAAATGATTCCTGCATCTGACAAGGGTAGGTTCTTTGCTTTTGGCCGTGTCTTCTCTGGTAAGGTTTCGACTGGTTTGAAGGTTTGAATCATGGGACCAAACTATGTCCCTGGGGAGAAGAAGGACTTGTATGTTAAGAACGTGCAAAGAACTGAAATCTGGATGGGAAAGAAGCAAGAAACTGTTGTCGATGTGCCTTGTGGTAACACAGTTGCTATGGTTGGTCTGGATCAATTTATTACCAAAAATGCTACATTAACAAATGAAAAGGAAGTGGATGCCCACCCTATCCGAGCAATGAAGTTTTCTGTTTCACCTGTGGTACGTGTTGCTGTTCAGTGTAAAGTTGCATCCGATCTTCCAAAGCTTGTTGAAGGTCTCAAACGATTGGCCAAATCGGATCCTATGGTTATGTGTACTATGGCAGAGTCTGGAGAGCACATTGTTGCTGGTGCAGGAGAGCTTCACCTGGAGATCTGTTTGAAGGACTTGCAAGTAGATTTTATGGGCGGAGCAGAGCTTATAAAGTCTGACCCTGTTGTGTCCTTCCGTGAAACTGTTCTAGAGAGATCTTGCCGTACTGTGATGAGTAAATCACCCAACAAGCACAACCGTCTGTACATGGAGGCAAGGCCCATGGAGGAAGGGCTTGCAGAGGCAATTGATGAAGGCAAGATTGGACCCAAAGATGACCCCAAGGTTCGTTCTAAAATATTATCTGAAGAGTTTGGTTGGGACAAGGATCTTGCCAAAAAAATCTGGTGTTTTGGACCTGAGACCATGGGACCAAACATGGTAGTAGATATGTGTAAGGGAGTTCAGCACCTGAATGAAATAAAGGATTCTGTTGTTGCTGGATTCCAGTGGGCATCAAGAGAAGGTGCAATGGCTGAGGAGAACATGAGGGGCATTTGTTTTGAAGTCTGTGATGTTGTTCTTCACGCTGATGCTATCCACAGAGGAGGCGGTCAGATCATTCCAACTGCAAGGAGAGTCTTTTATGCTGCACAATTGACTGGTAAGCCCAGGCTTCTTGAGCCTGTTTACCTGGTGGAAATCCAAGCTCCTGAGCAGGCTCTCGGCGGAATCTACAGTGTTCTTAACCAGAAACGCGGACATGTCTTTGAGGAAATGCAGGGGCCTGGTACTCCTCTTTATAACATTAAGGCATACCTCCCTGTCATTGAGTCTTTTGGGTTCTCAAGCACATTGAGGGCTGCAACATCAGGGCAGGCATTCCCACAGTTGATATTTGATCACTGGGATATGTTGTCATCGGATCCACTTGAGCCTGGAACACAAGCTGCACAGATTATTACAGACATTCGCAAGAGGAAGGGCTTGAAGGAGCAGATGACTCCACTTTCAGAATAGGAGGACAAGCTTTAAATTTATGAATCTGATTTTCTGTTGAGCCGCTTGTGCTTAGGCCCAGGTTAGGTCTATTGAGAAATATTGTGAATGGTTATGATAAGATATTACGGTTAGGGTTAGTTATTCTGTCTCTATACAAGGGACCAATGATGTACCCTTTTGATCAGAAAGTAACAAAACCAGAGGCGCACTTCACTGCGGTTTATCTCCACAGTTTCTCCTTCAATTTCAATGTACTTTTGAAGGGCCTGCATATTGAGTTTGGTTCTGCAGCATTATATCATTCACTGACCAAACTGCTGATAGTGATGGTGATAATGTCCCTGATGTATTATTTTGGGTACATGTCCTCTTTTAGGTTTGGATTTTGGAGATGGGTAACTTGATCACGTCGATAGTTTTGGTACATAACAATAAATGGATGTTGGATTGAACTGTTTATGCTCGTTTTAGTTAAAGATGCTGTTTCCAATAATGAAGTGGACGTTGCTTCCTGTTCAGTTTTAGTTGCACAACTGAGATGATCTTTTTTTTTTTTCGTAGGGAAGTTGTGCTGAGATTGCATTTGGGTAAAGCATTGACATTGCAAACCAAGATACAGTATACACAAGAACATAGAAAACACACTCGTATTGTCCCGAATATAAGAATATGTCCATATCTCTTCAGAAGACTTTATGATGGTTAATTAAAAAAAATGTTATTATTTATTGAATAATAAATGATACTAAAATTGTCCCTACTCTATTACTCCATCCCGTAGTCTAAAATTTGAATGCCCGTTTGTCTATTTGTTTGTATATTTAACGTGTTTTTATCATTTTGTCTCTAATTAATTCTATTATATCCTATTATCTTTTTTTTCTATATTATATTTTCTTTCTTGCTTTGTTTTATTATTATTCTATTTTTCTTTCTCATTTGTCCCTTTTAAATAAGGGCGTATTTAAAAAAAATTATTTTTGACATATTTATTATTTTTAATTAATTTTAACTAATTTTTTAAATGAGATAATGTGATCAGATACGATGGAGCTAGATTACACCTATCTACACGGTTTCAATCACTTCTTTTAATTAAATAATTTGCTATTTGTTATGGTCTTATTGGGAAGGAAAAAATGATAAACCTTGTAGTTTGGTTTTATTATTATTATTATTTTTGGTTTGCCAAAGTTAAAACAGCAAATTTAAACAAAATAAAATTAAGATATGAACGTGAACATTAAAATAAAATTAAAATATTATATTAGAATAGAATAAATAAAAGGGAAAATGAATGTGCAGTCCCAAAGAAACAAAAAAACGAAGATTCAGTCTCAAAAAATCACATAATTACTGTCAGGTCCCAAGGGACTGATTTTTAATAAATTGCAATTACACAATTACCCAAATGCCCTTATTTGACAACACCCACTCCATTGACATACGTGTGGAATATTTTATTAAAATGGGTGTTATGGGTCCCTGGACCCATTTTAATTTTAATAAAATATTCTAACACCCACATTCTTCTTAATAAAATATTCCAACACCCACCCACATTCTTCTTAATAAAATATTATAATTACGTTAACAACCCCCACAGCATCCATTGACAACACCCACAGTGTGCATTGACAAGTCCGTGATGTTGTGTTAACAACCTCTACACTGTCCATTGACAACACTGACAGCCTCCATTGACAAGTCCTTCATAACAACCCTCACAACCTTCATTGACAACCCCTACAGCCTATATTGACAACATTGACAGCCTCCATTGACAAGTCCTTCATGTTGCGTTAACAACCCAACAGCCTATATTGACAACCCCAACAGCCTCCATTGACAACCCCTACAGCCTCCATTAACAACCCCAACAGCCTCCATTGACAAGTCCTTCATGTTGCGTTAACAACCCCCACAGCCTATATTGACAACCCCAACAGCCTCCATTGACAACCCCAACAGCCTATATTAACAACCCCAACAGCCTGATAGTTTGCAGAAGAGAAGATTCAGATTATCTCAAATTCTAAGCAAAATGGCTCACTTTAGTTTGTAAAGAAAGCATTTCTATACATAATTTCTTATTGAAAAGTTGCACTGATAGTTTGCGGGATTTTTCTATACAACATGTTTGTAAGTAGATGTAAATTCATTTGTAACTTTAGCTCTATGTAAATTGATGTAAATTCATGTTTGGTATTGGGGTTGTCAATATAGGCTGTAAGGGTTGTCAATGAAGGCAGTTGGGGTTGTCAATGGAGGCTGTCGGAGTTGTCAATGGAGGCTGTTGGGGTTGTCAATATAGGTTGTTGGGGTTGTCAATATAGGCTGTGGGGGTTGTTAACGCAACATGAAGGACTTGTCAATGGAGGCTGTTGGGGTTGTTAATGGAGGCTGTAGGGGTTGTCAATGGAGGCTGTTGGGGTTGTCAATATAGGCTGTGGGGGTTGTTAACGCAACATGAAGGACTTGTCAATGGAGGCTGTCAAGGTTGTCAATATAGGTTGTAGGGGTTGTCAATGAAGGCTGTGAGGGTTGTTATGAAGGACTTGTCAATGGAGGCTGTCAGTGTTGTCAATGGACAGTGTAGAGGTTGTTAACACAACATCACGGACTTGTCAATGCACACTGTAGGTGTTGTCAATGGATGCTGTGGGGGTTGTTAACGCAATTATAATATTTTATTAAGAAGAATGTGGGTGGGTGTTGGAATATTTTATTAAGAAGAATGTGGGTGTTAGAATATTTTATTAAAATTAAAATGGGTTCAGGGACCCATAACACTCATTTTAATAAAATATTCCACACATTTTAATATTCCACACGCATGTCAATGGAGTGGGTGTTGTCAAATAAGGGCATTTGGGTAATTGTGTAATTGCAATTTATTAAAAATTAGTCCCTTGAGACCTGACAGTAATTATGTGATTTTTTGGGACTGAATCTTCATTTTTTTGTTTCTTTGGGACTGCACATTCATTTTCCCTAAATAAAAAAGAGAAAAGTGAAACTTAAAAAAAAATTAAGAAACAATTGCAAGACCAATTACAAAATTAGAGAAATACTACTACTAAAGCAAGGGATTTTGACTCAAAAAATTAGGGATCCAAAGAACAGTGTAGTCCGGCAGTCTCTTCTACTCCACTCTCTGGGCCTCTTTCGTCTCAGGTCTTCAATCCCTGTCTATCTTCCTTCTTCTGTTGTCCGTTTTTTTTCTGGTGTAATCCTCCTCGGCCCCTCTCCGACCTCATGCGTGCTTCGTCTCCCACTTCGTCATTCGAAGCGTTATACGGCAGCTGGTGCTCTTCCGTTCGATTTCGTCTTCCCTGCGATGTACTCTTCCCGGCTCAGTTTATCAGATCTCTGCACCGTCGTCATTGGGTATGGGTTTTTTGTATTCTTGAAAGAAAATTAAGTGTACTGATTCATTGGCCTTGAAGTGCCCGTTGTGTGTTCAATTGTTTGTTGCTGTTTCATTCAACAGATTGTTCCTTTGCAGAAATTATAACTTGTTAAGAGATAACCACTTGGTAACAATCCATGTCTGGTTTAAGAAGTGTTGTACAAGACTAAGCTCAATTTCTTTATTTGACAATCCATTTTACTGATTTGTCAAAATAAAGGAAACATGAATGCTCTGTAATCCATGTTACATGTTAGTTTATGAATCAAAGTGAAGCTTGTGGCCGTGAACTCCATATCCCTTCTGTTCCGGCGGTAAATTGATTATGAATGTTTTCATATATAGGATCATCTTGATGATCTGGAATTGGTTCTCTCCTCTCATACTATCTATATGCAATTATACATGCATATCTTGAGTGACGAACATGTAAAAGCTTGACTTATAATTTGGCGTAATGACAGAATTGAGTTCTAACACCATAAAACACTACATGTTTGAGCCCCATCTATCTCTCAGTCCAGGGTTTCTCCTAGCACAAAAGCAGTCAATTGCAGACAGAGAAAGGGTGGATTTTACCTGAAATGGTACTAAACCCATTAAAGTAATGTGTGTTAGTAAAATGTTTATCTGGTTATTTTGTTTCTGATCATTTTGTGGTATTCCGGTCTATTTGATTACATTTGTGTGGATTCAACATTGTTTTCCCCCTAGAGAATTGCAAAAAGTTTTCATTTTAGCTGCTTGCCGACTCATCCATCTCCAACTTCTCTCTGAGTAAAGGAAGAATAAATTCATGCATCGTCAACTCCAAATCAGACCAACCCCTACTCACATGCCTGCTTTCACGTGGATGGCTATTAGACAGAAATCCGGTGGTGGGAGAAGACCCAAAAAGAAAATCTACCACAGGGTACCTGAACTTGACAGGGTCATGGAATTACAGAAGAAGCCGTCCCTGATTCTACAGTTGAAGTCCATCATCCAATCCCATAAAAATCAATCCATCCTTCTACGTGACCTTGAAAAGCATGTAGGGTTTGTGCAGAAATGGAATTTTATGGCTATTATAGAGAGATACCCCTCAATTTTCCGTGCTGGTGGTGGCAACAGAGAACCTCCTTTTGTTTGTCTCACTGAAAAGGCCAGAAAGATTGCCTGTGGAGAAGCTGAGGCCAGGGCTTTAATGGAACCAATTCTGGTGAACAACCTGAGGAAATTGTTAATGTTATCTGTTGAATGTTGTGTTCCACTTGAAACTATTGAATTTATTGGTTCGGAATTGGGTTTGCCGCATGATTTCAAGACCTCCTTGATTCCCAAGTACCCTAATTTCTTTTCTGCGAGAGAAGTCAATGGGAGAGCTTGTCTTGTATTGGAAAATTGGGATTCTTTATTAGCTGTCACTTCCAGGGAGACTAGGTTAGCTCAAGAAGGAATTTTCAAGCCTGCTGGATATCAAAAGAAGGTTAAGATATTAAAAGATGGAAACTATTTAGGTCCATATGCATTCAGAGTGAATTTTCCGGCTGGTTTTAGACCAAACGTTGGTTATCTTGAGCAACTTGAGAAGTGGCAGAAAATGGAGTTTCCTTCTCCCTATTTGAATGCAAGAAGATTTGATTTTGCTGATCCTAAAGCCCGCAAAAGAGTTGTAGCAGTTCTTCACGAGCTCCTGAGTTTGACCATGGAGAAGAGGATGACATCTGCACAGCTGGACGCATTCCATTCAGAGTATTTTTTACCGTCTAAGTTATTGCTTTGCTTGATAAAGCATCAGGGGATCTTTTACCTCACTAATAAAGGTGTAAGAAGTACAGTTTTTCTCAAAGAAGCCTACCGTGGCTCCAGCTTGATAGAAAAGTGTCCTTTGTTGCAATTTAATGATGAATATGTAGCACTCAGTGGTAGAGGTAATATTGATCTTTGTGGCATCAGGAATTCTTTGCATACTGCTGTATAGAAGTTGAATATCAACAACCATATTTTTCAGTTATCCCGCATCTTTGCCATCTTAAAAATGATCAGGAAATTCTACCTGTTATTGTATACAGTACTCGGGCATATCGTTCTTCAATAGAATTTTCTTTAAGAAAAACTGCGATAGCCCATTTACCTGATAATTTCAGATACACTGGGCCATTGGAAGTATCGGTTAGAACAGTTAAAAAAGGCGAAAAAAATCTCTTGGTCAGAAATAATTCTGTTAATATTTCTTAGATCAGGCGATTCCAGTTGTTTTCACTTGTCAAGTTTCATGGAGAATGTGATGCACAAAAACGTTATCACGTCAGTTTTGTGACCCTTAAAGCAATTGTCCTGATGCATGAAGTTGACAATTTGCACAGCAAAGTCAATCCATGTGCTTCTAGGTAGTTCATCATTTTTCCGAAGACTTGGGGTGACAGTGTCCAAGATAAAAAATTATGCTTTGAATGTATACACAGCCCATTTCGGGCCCTGTTCTTGCATTTCTCTAGATTATATTGCACTGATATTTCTCTTAACAGCAGTAAAGCAGGTTATTGATATAATTATAGGGATGGTTAAATTCTCCTTTCATGCTGCAGCGTGAGCTCTTCAATGTTTTTTGTAACCATGAGGTTAAGATCCTTTGATAGGTAGTGTTGTGTAGAAATAGTTTATGTAGTGTTGTATTGCATGGTCTCCAAATCCTCACTTGTATAGATTACAAATGAATTGTTCGTTGACAAAGAAATTAATCATGATGGCTTTGGATCTTTTAAAAAAAAATTAAATTACATGTGGCGATTAAGAACAAATAACAGAGAAGTTATAGCATTACAATAACCCTGCCGATTTGATAACGGGGAGAATCTATACCTAGGCCTTAATTGGCATATGTAGACCATTTGAGTCGTACTACTAAAAAAACCATACTTTGGAGATTTCATTGTTCACAAATGATGTCATATTACACTGTTCAAATAATTTAGCTCATTCCCTATTTACAAGTTAGTTTAGTGGAATAAGGCTTCTTCTTGTTGTAGTTATTGTTATTCCTTGTTATAGCTAACTGAATACTCCATTATACTCCTGGTCAAAAAGAAAAAAAAAAGAAATACTCCATTATACAATCTTTTTGAGTACTCTGATGCCACTGCAAGATGTACATAGCGGTGTGGTTTGCAATATATGGTCAACACTAAGTGGGCAGAAACACATGTAGAGATACGACTTTTCCTCATTCTGGAGCTATTCACCAGTCTGCAGAAACATACGTAGGTGCATTTTTTGTCACTATTGATTGAAGACCAGTATGCTCAAATCTATCCGGAATATTATCAAAGTATTTATTGTACAAGCGCAAGCTCATGAGCTCAACTCAGCCAAAAGAACATGAACTAGGAAGTCCATTCTTTTAGTATGTACAGGTCTGCTGTAAGCAGGAATCTACTCATTGAATGGTTCATAGTGGGGTTTCTGATCTTCCTAGCTGCTTGTGATATACGACTTTTCCATAGTTGATGTAAATCACTTGACCATATATATTGCTGCAGGAATCCAATACCGTCCGCAACAGGAATGAACAGTGAGCATAAGGCATATTTTCATATAAAGCATATATATGTGAGTTTGAGGCTTGTTAGTCACTTTGACACCTGATAACACTTATTGCTGACTATTTCAAACCATTCCTTTTCTTTTTGAGGTTGCCCGAGGAATATGATCTGTGTTACAACATTGTTAGATTGGATTGGCTATTACATCTACTATTAGGTTCTGGTGGATTTGTGGGCATTTAAATTCTTTCACTTTGCATCCTGCCATGATGATACTTTTAAGAATATAGGAATTTTATTTTCCTTTTGCTTGAAATTTTGGTATACTTTATTCCAAGATCTGCAGCAACTGATGATACAGATGAGTGTTGCTTCTCTCTCTCTCTCTCTCTGTCTCTGTCACATAATAGTGGATGCACCCATAATGATACCTTTCGGTTCAGTGGGACACCCAAAGAATTTGCAAACTAGAAGGTAAGATCCTTAGCCAACAACTGTGGTAAGATTTTTTTTCATTCATGAAAAAATATTTTTAAATTAATTCAAACGGTTTCAATTTTTATTTTTTAATAAAAATATTTAATAACTTTATTCATTTGACTTAACTGAAAGGTCTATTTTTCCCTAATGCAAAATAATTGCTGATCTTGCTGTCTAAAATGAAAAGAATATCTGAGCAGTTTCAATAACGTTCTGATATGTCTGATTTGGTTAACATATATTGTATCTGAAAGGCTTGTCCAGCATCACCAAATTTGCCTGCCTTCTCTCCAAAGTGGACCTCATATCAAATATCAATATCAAAAATGCCCAGACAGCAATATCTACTTGGGAAGACTATCCTTTGTTGCTTGGGATTGATCATAAGGTACACAAATTTTGACGATCACAAATTTATATATATATAATGGCCATGAATGAATCCCTTGATTGACGCAATGAAAATTTGATGTGCAATTGTCAATCAAGCGTGTAACTTTATGTGGTGATGGAAAATACTAAAAACAAGCTTGTAGTTCACTCTTTAGTCTTTATTCAAACATATATAATTGTACTTATCCCCAAAGAGACGGATGCTAATAAAGATTGGTGATGGAGAAGGCAACGGTTGAAATGGATTTTGGTAAGCTTGTTAAGGTGTGCTTGTGAGGCTTGCAAGAATAAGAATAGGATGAAAAGTGAAGGGAATCCACCCCCACTACTTTTCACTGATGACGAAGACAATTAATATTATTGAAGTCTTAGCCTTTAAAGTATATAATAGTAGGATGGTGCTCATCATAAACGTCAGAGTCAGGGCATGAAAATCAGAAATATCTGCAACTAAAAGACACTTGTGTTTTGGAATGACGTGTGTATGTTTTGGTTGTGTGTTGTGATATGAGATATAGATGCCTTAAATTGTCTCACACTTACCTGAATCACATGCATATCAGTGTTTTTCTCACTTGGCACTATCAATCAAACCGATTGCCTCCATCTCACCACTTCTGTTTCTGTGGTGTCCCTTTGCTTCCCCTTATTCTAATTCCACCCCACCGACTTGCCATCCTTTTACCCTTTTACCTTGCTTGTTTCTGTTTTCTAAGCTACCTTGTCTTTATTCCCACTCCCTCTTTCTAGTTTGTTCAAGATTCAAGAACCACTTAATTCATTCACAGAATATTGTACAAGTTATAGTAATTTTTTTTTTTCATTTAGAAGGTGAGCCCTTAGAGTAATGTTAAATGTTGCTACCATGGTTCAAATCGTGGAAACAGTCTCTCCATTTGTAGGGGTGAGACTACTTATATATGACCCTCCTCAAACCTCACTTGATGAAAGCCTTGTGCACTGAGCAGCCTTAAAGTAATTTTTTTATTATTTTGAAAGGAAATACAATATGAGAACATTCAAGAGAGGATACATAGGCAAGGAATGGGGTGTGATTAGGTATATATGAATTGTGTGGGGCATGATATATGAAAAACACGAACAATGAAATATAATGGTGCACATGGAGGAGAAGAGGGGTGTGATATGGACACAGTTAGGATGATGACAAAACAAGGAAGGAGGGGGTGGGCACCATTTCTAAGGTGTGGTGTCACTATCTGTTGTTATTCCCACCAATACTATTATATGTACACATCAACCTCAGACACTCACATCTGATTATTAAATACACACACATGGCCCTCCCTTCATCAAATAGTTAGCTTTCCCACTTGATGTTGCTCATCTATTTGTCTATACATACATACAAACATACATACATGTCTTGTGGATTATTCTGCTCTCTCTCTCTCTCTCTCTCTGGTGGATTATTCTGCTCTCTCTCTAACCCCACACCCCCAAATTGACTCATCTTTCAATTCACTCTCTTCCTTCCCTTTATAATTCAATTGGGTCCCTTTTGTTTTGTCACTTTTAAGAGCCTGCATCATCTTCCCTTTTTGGTTGCTTCATTATTATTGTCACTTACATCCATCAACTTCCATATATGTGGGCTCCACCCCTCAATTATCTTCAATATATTCATGGGCCATTCATTGTATCCTCTATGGAAAAGCTCAACAGCAAGTTCATTAAGTTTATATATAGGCCTTGTTAAAAGTTGTGCTAAAAATTAAGGGAACTTGTTAAATAATGCTAGTACTTGTGGAATGAAACAAAAGAAAATACAATAATGGAGAACTGATAATGATACAACACAGAAAGGGAGGAGTGATATTCACATGGAATTGCCATTTTAATAACATAATAATTGGTGTCCTCAGTTTAATTTATAACATCAAGGCCTGAAATGAACCAACAAATGAACATGACAGAGATTTGTGATATGATTACATTTGGATGTAATCTTGTGATGTTTCAAATATTGATCCCTCCACAAATCACGTCATTATATAGTATAAGATAGAGCAGATTCAACACCTAGCCGACAGGCAAATATATATATATATTGAAAGTGAAGCAGACACAGTAAATGGTTTCTGCGAGAATAAATACACATGATGTTTGATTTCAACTGAAACAACAGTAAATCCAGATTATGATGCTTTACGTATATATATATATATGAACTAACTACTCCCAAGGGGAACAAAACAAAAGAGAAAAAGACAAAGTTGTGTCAGTGTCATATATGTGTGTGTGTGTCACGTTACACGTTACGTAGGAGGGTTTAGTTCAAAACAGTAATATAGAAATTCAATGAATGAATGATGAAATGTTATGCAGTGTCCACTATCAGTAGTTGTGGGGCTCGTCGTCGTCTTCCCTCTCAGTTCACACCATCAATTGTGGACAGTGGACACCACGATATGGTGTCCTTTAATTTGGTTCCCATATATTATATTCATGATAATACCAAACTCTTTCTTTTCTTTTTCACCTTTTTCAAATATTCGGTTTCAAAGTTTTAGGCTCATACATATACTCGTAATAATGACTCGCGCTGTTCCATTGTGCAACTTTCAAAAAGAACAACAGTGCATAATCTTACCCTTTCGCACTATATATGCAAAGGGAAAAAAAGGTTCGTCAGTAAATAAAAATTCTCACCCAAATCATTTCACATCTTTCAAGTTTTGTTAAAGTTATAAGGAAAATTTCTCCGTGTAAAATTTCAACCAAATGCAATACCTATGCAGTTTGTTTGTCTCTAGGTTTTGAAAAGTAATAAGAGATCTATATAATTTTTTAAAAAAAGAGAAATTTCTATTAATTTCTAGAGGGGAAAAGATATATCTAATATGTGATTTCAATAAAATTTAGGGTAGGTATATTTGTTTAATTCTCTTTTTTATTTTTATTTTTTTCGAAACAGTTACATTTACCAACACGCCATGAGAGGTTCAATCTTTGAGTAAGATTGGCAGATCTCTATGTTTCTTAATAAATTCATTCAATTCCAAGGAAATTAGTCTCCACTATTTACAGAATATACTCCTTATACATGATTATCTTTTCCGAAAAAAGAAAAAAAATCATCCAACTTGACTCAATCAAAATCTAGTTGACTTTAAAAAAAATAGGAAAAGATTAAGAAAAGGAAGAAGTAGATGAACCCCATTATTTGTTTTCATTCATAATATCCATCCACCCGCATAGAAATCCTATCTATCTATCTATATTGTGAGTGCTCCACGTTCTTAAATTCAACCAAATTAAGAGGACATCAATATACGTTTATTAATTAACTGCTTATATCTATATATATAGTAAAAAAGAGTGGGTA
Source organism: Albizia julibrissin (assembly GCA_037074505.1). Classification (NCBI taxonomy): domain Eukaryota; kingdom Viridiplantae; phylum Streptophyta; class Magnoliopsida; order Fabales; family Fabaceae; genus Albizia; species Albizia julibrissin. The sequence goes on from CM073486.1 coordinate 44,588,848, forward strand.
TTGGTAATGGAGACAAGAAGGAAGTGTTAGAGCACTTTATGGAGGATTAAAGTGGGCCACTCACAAGGAAGGAAGGAAGAAATTTCCCTAGATGGAGGGACTTGGTTTGCAACCACAATCTCCCAAATGAAGCCAATCTCATTAATAATGCAATGACGACTAAGCCTAACCCTATTATATATAGCTATATATGTATACGGATAATCTTTAGGTTGCTTCTCTTTGTAGCACATGAATAATATTAATTAGTGGGCACAATATGATGATAATGATGATGCTTACACTTCATCTCACACGCACCAATAATCTCTCTTGAAGTCTAAAGCCACAACACGTTATTATTCAAACCGATATATTTGCAAGTGTATTGTTGTTCAGTTGTAGCGACTTTTGATAAGTACTCTAGTGGTGGCGTGGTGGGTGCCTAGCTCATTAATTTAAATAATAGTGACCTTATCTTCTTTAGCCATACTCCTACCTAAGCTAAGCCACTTCCATCATCCTCGTAAAGTAGATCCTTCAAATTCGCAGATAAAGCAAATCATCATATGATATGTATGTTTATAGAGAGAGATATATGATTTTTAGGTGCTTTCTTTTTTAACTTTTTGGGAGAGGTTGGCAATGAACTTGACCCACCATTTATATATATAACCTAGCCTTTTTTGGTTTAAATTAAACAAAGCATGTGTATATATATATATATATATAATGGGCATATCATCAGTATGAGACGCAGCAGAATGAGAGGATGTGCTAAAGTTAAAGCATGGACTCCAGCAAGGCTATGCCCAGCCAATCACTATTGATACATGTGTGCGTACAAAGTCTTAAATATAAATAGAGTTGATTTTTATTAAAAAATATTAAGAAATTTAAATAATTTATTTAATTATGTGATATATTATGCATTCTTATATTATATATCAGTTTATAAGTTAGACAAAATAATTTAAAAAAAAAATGATAAATATAAATATTTTTAAGTAATTTAATTAACTCTCTTAATATCTAAAAAAAATCAACTCTATTTTATATTTAGGACAAGATGAAATATATAAGTTTGTTTGGATTGAATCATCCCAAATGATGCTTGCTGTACCATTGTTGGAGTGGAGGAAAAAAATCCCATGTGTTACTCTAATTTTTCCTTTAGTAATCTCAAGTCATTAATGTTCGTCCCTCTAATTAAAGAAAGTTAGACTTTATGAGCTCTAAAAGGAAGAGGGAATTCACATGTGAGAAGTGTTTTAGAGAGATAATGAAGGGAGGAACAAAGAGCCAAGCTAGCTAGGGCAATAATAGTGATATTGGAATCCACATATGAATGATAATGGTGAGTGGGTTCTAATTTAGACTTTAAAGTTTATGTGAATAACATTGATATAATGGAGGGCGGGTCCACCCCAGGCCATATATGTGTATCAGATCTATACGTACACAATATTCAAGACTATTACTATTATTCATCAAGAACGTACTAAGGCTCATTTATACTCCGTACAAAGACATTGAAACATGAATTCATAAGAAAATGAGAAATTAAAGTGACAGGAGAGGAAGCGACAACATCAAATGCTACTACTAAGGAAGATGAGAATATATTATTGGCTATACTAGTAATTACAACATGAGGGGAGATCGAAATAGAAGCAACATTAATGTATCATGTGAAGAAGTAAAGGATTTGAAATGTTGTGAATATAATATTTATCATAGTGAATATATATATATATATATATATTCTTAATTAAATACCAATTGTCCCGCTATTTATATTATATTCTTAATTCATAGCTAATGAGACAAGTTTCAAGATTACTCCTACCTAAAACACCCTTTTCGACGTACACACTTGCCCTTTTCTTTTCTTTTTAGCTTTCACGCCACTTAATCCTACCTCCCTTTGACAATATAATCCCAATTATCTATAAAATATACTAATATATATATATATATATATGATAGATGATCAACAGTTAAATTTGATGTTAGAACATCGTATATATACTCTATAATGAATCACTATTATTGTTTCACACATATGCAAAACACTGAAATGACATATGGATGGTGTGGATCAATCAACCTCCACGGTCATTCCTCTCTCACTATTAAAACTAGTTGATTGATTAATTAGCGGCAGAGACAAATGCTACGTTCTTAGAACTCCTTATTATTTTTCAATTAGGTCAAACAACCAACAGACAGACAGAGTGAGACGTACGTTTGGTTTTGTGACATTTTTCAAGTTGATGAGAGGTCTTTGTAGCGTTGGCCTTTTCTGTTTCTGGCCTTGGTAAATCCCAATATCCAAACTTATCCACAATATTAGTATTATTTAATTGTCATCATCTTCCCTAAATAAAAATCAATCAAATCTTACTTAATTTCCCTATCAATCCAAACGCTGGCCACGCCTACACTTATTTTGTACTTACCAAGCTAAGCCCCTAGTTTTTGCAGCCTCTCAACCTAGCTAGCTCTAATTAATTTATATATTGAATTCTTCCAAACAACTTTTAAAATGTGTGTCCACGAGCATTCCATTTGTGAGCAATTATTCAAGACATGGTGTGACAGAAACCTCCCCTTTTTAAATTATTGATTCTCTGAGTTGAAATTTCCTCAAAATTAATTAAATATATATAAAAAGGACCACCTTATATACACCGAAGCCGAATGTGATATGTAACGACACAATATTCCCAATCGCGTATTATCTCAATTCCACACGCCATTTTGATTGCCCTCCCACAATTTCATTATGTATATATATACGTATATGTATATATAATCAACTTTATTATATTGTGGGTGGAGGCCCTCCAAGCTTCGTGAGGTGTTATGTCTGATTGAATTGAATGCTTCCACCGTCTAAAATATTCATGTCAAATTCACCAAGCAACATTCATTATGTCATCCCCCATAAATTAAAATAATTTATTTCTCCACCGTGTTCTTCATTGGATCTTCTACCGACCCAATTGTGTATATAGTTTGTTTTCCATAAATTTATAGTCAATAGTACTATAAAAATAATTGTCTTATATATACGACGTGTGCACATTTGATTTTATTATTCTTTGCTCAAGCGGATCCGTCATTGTGTGGTTGTGCATGAATGATTTAGTTTATTATTGCCTATTTAGGATCTTGTATCATTAATCCTAAGAGTGGCCACATGCATTGTATCAAGAAACAAGATGACGAGGGGAAAACAACAACAATTGGGTGAGGCCACCTTGAAAGCGAGGTTTTGTTATTAAATAGGGAAAAATAAGTGAGAGAGGAACTTTCCCTTATTTGATAATTCAAGTCCATCTGATGAATGAGTAGTATGAGTTTGCGACAAGAGGTTTGACCCCATACAAATTTATATACTCTTTGTTATCATAAAATTTTATGTCGGTTTCTGTGAATGAATGTTCAATTTTATGATAATAGATGGTTAATATGTTGGTAATTCAAATTCAGTTGAATTTTAAAAATGATGGCATACAATAATGATTCTTAGAAAGAGAAAGAAAAATGAAATAGGTATATGATCAAATTATTAAGAAAGTTAAATAAATTACTCTAAAATACTTATATTTACCGTTTATTCTTTAAATTAATTCGTCTAACTTATAAATTGATATATAAATTAATAATACACAATATGTGATATGATTAAGCAACTCATATAATATGATTAAAGTCAACTATATTTTATATTTAAAGATCGGAAGGTGTAACAAATATGAGTTGATTTTTTTAAAATACCTTCTTTAATTATAAATATCCCTAAATAGAAACTCCCTAACATGAGCATGGAATAAGGATATTTTTTAAAAAAATTATAAATTAAAAAGATAATGGGGATTAAAATTTTATATTTAGAATGAAATTTAACTCTGAAGTAACTGTGACGTTAGGGATGAGCGGGAGCATAATAATTGAGATAGGAATGGGGAATGGAGCGGGGGCCTTAGAAGCAATATAACATGCATATGAATATATGAATATATAGATAGCATTGCTTGATGAAGAAGAAAAGCAGAGTGAAGAAAGAAGATAAGGAATGGGTTTGGGTTACGGGTAAAACTGGGGATAGGTCCAAGTTATTAGAATCCTAGATAGGAACCTGCCTTGGAGACATAATAATAATCAATAGTCATAGAGTCGCAAATAATATGTCGAGCTGCTCGGGCACTCCACTTGACGAGCACGAGCAGTAATTATTAATTCATAAATAAATATGGATGGATTCAAAGGAAAGGGAAAGGGCCGGGTGAGAAAAAAGGGGGGGGTGCCGGTCATGAAGGGACAGATGGGGGTGGGGCCCACTTCCGGCCCCAAATTAGATCCAAAAACAAAAATGTCACTTAGGGATGGAATGGGAATTAACCAAAATACCTGTCCTCATAGATGCTGGGGGAACAAGAACAACATCATGGAATAGGCGAGTGATGTGCGTCTCCCGTGGATTTTATTATTAATATCTCTCTTGTCCTACGTGTCACCTTCTCTCTCACAATTTAACCCCCCCCAAAAAAAAATTATAATATTCCTCCTCATTTATTCCCCCTACTCCATACTTCATCACCTATTCCTCCTTCCACTCCTCTATTCAACGCTCATTCATGCATGCCCTTTCACAAAAATTCAATGTTTCTATGCTACTGTACTACTCTTAATTAAATATAGATTCTTCTCCACCAAAAAAAATTTAAATATAGATTCTTCAACATAGTAATTATTGAGTTCCCTATATTTCCTTAATTCTTATCTTGTGTGGTTTGGCCTTCCATGTAATTTGACTAATTTCCCATATAATGCCACGCCCTTGCTTCACACCCACTTACCATTGCCCATCATCCTTACACAATTACCCAATTCAGTGAACACAAGAATGTGCTGTGCTAGCTGTTATGATTATGAACGTCCAAAACCCAAAAAAGAAGATACAGAACCAAGAAAAAGAGCGGACAATCATGTATGAATCAAATAAACTTTTTTCCCTTTTTTTTTTTTGGGCACTGTGAAAATTGGTTTTTTTCGGACATATTTCCAAAATTCAGGACATGTTAACATGGACGCTGCCAGTTTTGAAGGATTTACAGACAGGACAAGTGTTGAGAGATGACCCACACACAGTACAGAGGCACAGGTGCCTACACGGCAGCATCAGCACGCACGATTCCTCTCTCCCACACTTCCTGCACATTCTGCTTTTCATCCCTCCCTTTCTCCTTGTTTCACCTCCTCCTTCTTCCTCCTTATCCTTCGCACCCCAACCTAACCTGCGCCACCCAGCTTCCATCTCCTTCCCCTCGTTGCCTCCGTCATCTCGGAGATCGTCCACGTCAACGCCGCCCGTGCTTCCGCAGCAGGACTGTGCGTCGTCCATTAGGTCTGCTCCGGCGGGGACGACGGTGGCGCCCTCGTCATCGTTGAACCGACGCTCGTCTTTGAACTGAGCCAATACTTGCTCCAGATTTGTGCGGAGGGCATTGGCTGTGGCCTCGTTGGTCTGCGCCAAATCCCGCCATATTTGATTCTCCACGAACAGCGATTTCACCTTCTCTTCCAGAGCCCAGTTCAATTTCCCAATTTTGGCTATCTCTTCTTCCTTTTCCCTCAGCCTCTTCATCATCCCCACTTCGATTGCCTCTAAAATCCTCCTGGCCTGCCTCTTTCGCTTCTCCTCTAAGTCCACCCTCACGTTTTCCATCTGTAACCGAATCCCAATAAAACATGGATCAGAAACTCAGAACATCCCAATTAGATTGAAAAACTACCAAGAGATGGGAGAAACGTAAAGAAGGATGTGACTGTATATACATATACGCACGATTGAAGTGATTACTGTGTGGCTAAATAAACACTCACATGATGGGCAATGAGACGGTCGATATCGAGCTGTTGCTGGTGGATCTGGAGCGAAATGTCTTGGCCGAGGAAAGAAAAAGCGGCACAGTTGTTATCATTGTTAGCAGTATTCTTGTAGGAGAGGAGAGGGCCGTAATTGATGGAATCTCTGGAACGCTTTCTGGATACTGCGGGGAGATTGTAGGAGAGGCCACTGTCGGACTTTATGGGAGTTTTCTGATCGACGATGAAAGAATTGTAAGGCGCCGGAAGTAGAGGGGCGTCGGAGGCGGTGGTGGTGGTCCCCGATAAAGGGAGAAGGGAGGAGTTATAAGCGTTCATCGGGGCGTTGTAGAGATTCATACTCGGCTGAACAGAACCAACAATGTCTCTGCAGATAAAACAAATTGGATGCCGGTAACGGTAAGATACATAGAGCAATATATTAAAACTAATCTGAAGAGAAGGGAATTAATGAAGGGGAACGTACCGATTGCGTAAGAGTTGTGAGGAGAATTGATTGAGATGGTGAGCTTCAACGGCCATGAGAGTTTGAGAGAGGAGGGAGTGAAAATATAAAGATCGTTGAGGATGATATGTGTGTGTGTGTATCGATATATATATGATGGAAGATATAAATATTTGGGTGGTATATGTGTGTGTGTGGGGGGGGGGGTCAATGAGAGGAGAGAGAGAGAGAGAGAGAGACTGAGAGCTTATAGTGAGGGAGTGGTAGACGGTGAGAGAGAGAAAAGGCATGCATTAGTATGGACCATGGTGGGGCTTATGAAGAGTTTGGCTTTTTCTTATTTATTTATTTATTTGATAAATTAAGAGCGGAGATTTGATGAATGTGGAGAAAAGATAAAAGATGCTATGGATTCGGTGACCACAATTCCACAAAGTCCCCTCCGGCTACTTGACTTTATTCACGTAACCCCGCACAGACTTTATAGCAGATTTTTAGTCTCTTTCCTATTTATATCCTTCTCTTGTTCCTTTTCACTCCATCCCCCACCTTCACGTATTTATTTCTTCATCATACTAATTCTTATTTTTTTAATTATATATTATTTCTCATGGATTAAATTGAGTAAAAATTATATTGTGGATATACAACTCTTAAATTAAATTTAAATGACAAGATTTTTTAATTTCTTAAAAAAACATTATGAGAAGAAATTAAGGGAGAATCAGGAAAAAAGACTAAGAAAGATAAATATTTATTAATAAAGATATTAACAATTGTAATTATTTGTAATAACCAAAAATTAAAATATAAATTTTAAATTTTCAAATTACCCCTAATCATATTCCGACTGTTAGCTTCCAAATTTTATGATATCTTCATGTATGTTTTAATAAAACAATATATATATATACAACTTAATATTTTTATGATATTTTCTTCCACATACCTCATATTATCTTTAAAAGTTACCAAATTAAAATAGGATCTAAAATCTAAAAATAAATAGAAACCTACATCTTTCTATATATTAATTACGTACTAGTATGTTTTAAAAACTTAAAAAAAATCACAAAAAAATATATTATTGCACCTTATCTTCAAATCGTGATTTATTTTTTAGTTTGTCTATTATTACTAAATCAAATTTGTGATGAATAAATTTCAAATATAATAATATTGAATAAGTTCCAAAAACATAAAATTAGTATAAAATGATATAAGGGGAGAGACAACAAAACATCAATTGATAACTAACGGTCAAATAATTAAGATGGAATTAGAGAAAATGTAAGGAATATAGTTATGACTAATTTTGTAATTGAAAATTTATATTTATATTTTTTATTTTTTAAAATAATTACAATTTTTAATATCTGTATTAATATATATTTCTTTTTATTGATCATTCTCCCTAATTTTTTTAAGAAATAAATATAATCTCTGAAAAGTGAGAAATATCAGTTTATTATTATCTCCTTCGCAAAAACTTGTTTTTGCATGTTGTTATTGTGAGATTTTTTTTCCTCGGCAGTTTTAAAAAAATTAATCCAAAAAAATAACGATAGAATTGATTAGAGTAGAACCCGGATCCGTCGGAGGGCGGGGGTATGTCCGGGAAGAACGTGAAGAGGCGGGGCCCAGTGGTGAAACACGTGTGACCTGCCAGCGTGGAATGGGCTTCTTTTTGTCTGTTTCGAGTGATGAGAGACGCTTCCCTACCACGTGTGCTAATCTTAGATAGAAATCCGTTGGTTTAAAAGGTTTTGTCAGATATATTCAATAAAATAATTATTATTCATTTTCGTAAGTCTTTTTTTTTTTTTTTTGCCTGACATTTTCGTAAGTCATGCATGCATATTGCCCCATATATTATCCCATTTTTAATCAAACTAATTCAAATGACTTAAATTAATAAAAAATGAAAGCCTGCCCTAGGAATTTTATTGTTAGTTACATCGTGAATGATATAGATCGATTAAAGTATATTATTTATGACTTGTTAGTATATGTCGCATTTTTTTAAATTTTGAATTTGAATTATATTTAAAAATACAACATTCTGGTACATGTAAAATATAATCTCAAATTTGAATTTAATGCACCATAATCATCTTGAATATACAGACCATTTCAATTGGAGATCATAATTTATCTTTGTAATTCTGATATAAAGTAAGAAAAAGTGTTAGATTATTATTAACATCAAGAGTATATATATAGTAACTTTATCTATATATGAAATAAACCATCAGATATAATCATATGAATTAAATATAAAGAGCTAAAAAAAATATGCATATAGCTAGACGCGATTCTCTTTTCATGCATCATATAAATAAACAATGAATACAAATATATGAAATCCACTCCCTTCATGTGATATACGTGAAAGAATAATGGGGTACCATAATTTGAAAGTGTAATATTGCATGGCGCTACCTGAGTACTTGAGTAGGATAATCATGAATAAATTAAAAGAGGAACGCTAGTTCTGATATATATATATATATATACACACACACTAAAACGTGTGTGAAATTTGAATTCAAATTTCAATGAGATTTATAAAATTTGCTTTAGAAAATGAAGTTCATATATATATATATATATATATATATATATATATATATATATAACCGTGTTAGGATTATACATGTCATGCATGTGACAAAAATTATTAACAAATAGTAAATAAATTTGTGAGATTTGAAAGTATGCTTGAACGTACGCACGTATACGTTTCAACAATTGAATGGATTATATATATATATATATATATATATATATATATATATATATATGGTATTGGTGTAAAAATTTCAAAAAAAACAAAAAATGGCGTGATGCATTACATAAAATGTGAATGCGTCCAGATTCAGGTCCTATATAAAAAGCGAAACAACCTCGCAGTTCCAGTTTTGGATAGACATCAAATTTGTGGAATCGGAGCCTCCAGAATGTTGGCTTCTATTATTAGCCTTTCCCATTTAAATAAATAAATTCCATATATATATATATATATATATATATATATATATATCCACATTACTCAAACTAATTATACAGTACAGGTAAAAAAAACTAATTATACAGTAATAAATATAATTACATATAATATTTATATATCTATCTATCACCTGTGCTGCTTACTTCAATACTTAGCCTCTGAGTTTTCGTGGCACTTTGGATTTTACATAAATAATCAGGGAATATTTCTCGCTTATATATAATCAATCTTCTAAACCCGTTATTCTTTCTAGAACAAAGAAATTAAACACTTTAAATTTCTATATTCAATAAAAATACATAAATCAACATATACATTAACTAGCAACATCTTATCTTTAATTTGGATATATATGTTTTAAACTATGATATAGAGTATTAGAGTTAGACAAAAAAAAATAAACATTTTCAGTATCTTGTTCAGTATTTGTTTTGTTTAAAAAACATGTAATGAGTCCAATTATGGGTCACAGTACTGAATCAATATCCCAAATGAATACGACACAATATAATTAGAAGCGACAAAATAGACGGAAGAGATCGATTCCATTTGCATACTTGCAATATATACGAAAATACGTTGCTGGCTCTTACTGCGAGCGAATCCCAATAATAATGAATGATGCAATACGAAAATACAATTAATTAATTAATAATGTGAGTGAGTAGTCTGATCCAAAGACTAATACTTTGATGTGTGATGCCCCTGCTGATGACTTGGGACAGACTTGGCTTCAAAATCACAATGATTCATTCACACACACACATATTTGTATGTTATGGTAAATTATATTCATCACAATCGAGGCATGCACCAATATTATTAGCGGGTTTGGCAAGTAATTTGAAATCATGGTTTTGCTCAAAATCATGGTTTCATAGAAAAAATGCTAAACACCCCATTTTATAAGAAAAACACTTTCTTTTTTCAAACCATTGTATTTGGATCCAAAACCATGGTTTGAGAAAAAAGTTACAATTTATAGTTTTTTCTCTTTCATTTTTCTTTCTCTTTCCCTATTTTCCTCTTTCCCTTCTCTCTCCCCCCAAGGTAATTAAACTCGGACTGGTCATTGAACCGGCTGGGGTACTGAGTCAAGGGTCAGTGGATCGGAATGGAGCTAACTCGGAACCAAACAGGTAAGAAAATGAAGATTTCAGGTATGAAATTATAAATAAATAAAAATTGATTTTTTTAAAAAAGACCGGGTACCCTGAACCAGACCAGTTTTTCAACTGATTCGCTGGTTTCCAAGCTGAATTTTTTTTTATGTTAGATAATTGACTAATGTTATAATTTTACATTTTTTAGATAAATTTATTTCATTTTTTATAAAATTAGATGTCAAATAATACATAAAATATAAATCTTATCATTTATATGTAATTATCACAAAAGCTAATGTCTTTTTTGGTAATTTGACCACTAAAAAAGTGATTCCCAACCTAATATCTAAACACTCATCTTATCAAAATCATTTTTTTTACCCATAATCTATTCTTCTCATAATCTATTAAAAAAATTATTTTTTTCACTTTTTCTTCAGAAGCTATTCTCAAAAGCTGTATCCAAACACACCCAGGTAACTTTCCTAGAAACTTCTCCCTACATATGTCATCTACAACATAAATAAAAATAAAGGGATTAATTAAGCATATTATATATTAAATGTTTGATTGATATGGTGGGAGGCACAAGGACAACAAGCGAGGGATTTTCAATTATATATGTGTAGACTGTAGTATTTAATAATAAATATATTAAAATTATATGCTCTGCAAATTGCAGGAGTACTCTGAGCTCCAGCAAAAGAAGGCCATGCTTCCAGATTTTTTGGTTGTTTGTTTAACGCTTTGTATTTGTTTTGGACGCCTTACCTCGCTTTAAGGAGACAATATGACAAATTCTCGAGTCCCTTCTGCTTTTGCCACCCAAGCTCTAGCCTTATTGGTATATTCACCATTCTTTTCTCCTCTCCTTTCTTTAATTAATTAATCCAACTAAGGATTCTCCAATTTGGTTCTTTGTATATAGAATCAAGTTGATTAACATAAATATACTATATATAGCAATGTACGGATCATTTGAGGAGGGTTTATATATATTGATTGATGTATTAATATTGGCTACGAAATGGCTTCATTTTCCTGCGTTCTCAATTCTTAGTGTGTGACATTAACTTGGCATTAACGTACGCCATTATTTTGGAATATACTAATTTACTCACATGTAATCTGTTCCTTTTTGAGTCAGGCATAATGGACGGGACGCGTCATTACGAAGTTAATTACGTTTGGATCTTGTTCACAATATATGTTATAGGAGTAATAAATAATAGAAATTACTGGACAAAAATAATAGATTAAATATTTTAATTGAGAGTTTTATTTTTCCATACTTTTATTGATATTGTGATGATTGGCACATCCATGCATCTTTTTTTGGATGATCTGAGAACATTGCACATAACCTGTTCAAGTATATGGCCCCTTGGCATTGAATAAAGATTGAAAAGAAGTGTGTTCGAATCCAACTTGATTAGAAAATAAAGTACTATCTAGGGACCAGAATTATTTGAGAAAAGAAGAGATTTGACAAAAGCTTAATTATACATATCGTGAAGTTTCTTTAAAGCGAGTGTTAGACTTATATTAGAGAGAGATATAAATTTGAATTGAATATAGTAGATGACAAGTAGCTAGAGATTGATTCCATCCCCTCAACTCTCTTCATTTCCCTTTCAATGCTCTAACTCCATTATTGTCCATATATATATATATATTACCATTTTGACCCTTGCTTTAATCTAACCACCACCAAACGAAATGATTAGAAAAGTGGATATATGTTGAACAAACAAAGGAGGATTGTGGGAAGCAAAGTCATAAAAATACTAACTACATTTTGATGCCTGCTTTTACTTTATTAGTATTGGAGATGTGTGTGTGTGTGTGTTTTTTTTTTTTTAGGGGAGATCATGTGTGTTTGTGCTTGCCTCCTTTTTAGGGCAATCGTTTGCATCTTGACTTGTGGGAAATACTTTTCTTTATTATGCATCTTCTCTCTCCTCACTCTCTTTTTCTCAGTTCAACTTAAAGTTTATATATATTCTACATCTACATGTGATCTCCACCCCTCCATGCCTTCACATTATTGAGAATCTCTCCCTTTTTTTTTTTTTTTGTTTCTTTTTGGGAACCTCATTCATCTCCTCCACAATTCAAGCATATAACATGATATATATGAAACCAAACTTTGAATATGTCAATCTTCTCTTTCTACGTGTCAGTGTGCGTGAGAGAGAAAAAGAGGTTGTTGTGATAATTAATGAACGAGGTTCTTCGTCGTGAAGCTGAAACAAACAGTACTAGTTCCTTTCCTTAGCTTCTGTCTCTCCCCCCCCCCTTTTTTCTAGCTAGCTTACTTTTCAAACTTTGGTTTTAGGATAACTTCCAATCCAATATTGATTGCGATTTGGTACGAATAAGTTTGTAAGTTTGTTCCTTTGATGCCTTTATTATATGATTGATACAACATTTAGTATACATGATTTAACTATATAACTTGTATAAGATGATGAAAAACTTAGATCAGAATAAGTTGAGCTATCATTATATCTTGTGTTGGAAACATACCTTCCTTGGGGTGATCGATCAGGTACTTGGAAAAGAGGGTAGCTAGCTAGGTTTGAGCAAATGCAATAATTGACCATTAGGTTTGAGCAAGGAATAAAAAACACCACGGGCTAGGTTTAAGAGTCAATTGTTTAATTGAGGTCAGATCGATAATCGGATCGGTCATATTAAAATATTATAAAAATAAAGATCTTTAGAAAAAAAATGCTTAAAATCTATTAGTATTAGTTATGATGTTTATATTTATGCAATAATATATCATTTCTTATAATTAATTAATTATTATATCCCATCAAAATCTTCTTTATTTTAGATTTGTTCTTTCTTTACGTATTTTTCTTTTCATCTTGGTCTTCAAATTTTTATTTTTTCCTTAAAAATAATGTGAAATAGTAGTTAGAGGAATAAAAAATATATTTTTAAAAAAAGGTAAACCGGGTGGACCGTACGAACCACCGGTTTTAGCCGATTCAAACCGATTCGACCGATTCATCAGTTTAATTCATCAACCGGACCGATCACCGATTAGATCGGTCAAACTGGCTAGTCCGGTCCGATTTTTTTTACCTTGGTGAGAGTGATATTATTATTGCACTCATATATTCATTCAAGAGAAGGAATTGAAGGGTGGAAGAATAAGTGGACCCAGCAGTATTGTTCTAAGAAAAAAGTTAAAAGGAGGAAATTAAAGGAAAGAGTGGCGTTTGATTCTTTTGGCGGTATGTAACTTTTACCGATACGTGTAACTTCACTATCAGAATTGAATTCCCAGTGAAGGGTGATGAGTGGAAGAGAAAGTTGGGAGATTTTTGGGAAATGGGGTTCATATAGACGTTATATTGGTCAATGGAATAGTTACTAAAAATACTTTCTAACCACTGAACAAAGCATTTCCCAATACATATGCTCTCTCTTCATAATTCCATGTGCTGCATAATATATTAATTCCTTTTCCCCACAAGAGAACAGGCAGGTCATTTCGCATTCATTGTACACTCACACTAGGCATGCATTAATAAAAAAGATGCTCATTCTAGATCAAGCAACCAAATTTTCTGGTTCGGATCATAAGTTTGTACTTTCAACTTTTGGGTTTGTCTGAGTGAAATATACATATACTATGTGTGTGTGTATGCATGTGTCTGGTAATATGCTTTTGGGATTCCCTCGTTGGAACACCCACCACCTTTTAGTGGCAGTGCTAAGCTTTTTCTGTATCAAACAAATACATGTACACACATGTTTAGGTGCGTGACAGACAGCTATTTATGTAAGTATGAGCAATTATGACGAGTGAGATGGGGAAAGTAGACTAAAAAGTTTCCGCTCTTGTTAAGTGGAGGGTGTTTTTTTTTTTTTTTGTAACCCAACATATGTATATTGGAGGCTTTTGTAATTCCCACCAAGTGAAGAAGTGGGTTTATTGGCCCATTCCTCTTTCATACTCATAAGAGAAAATAACTTACGGGCCATGAACAACAAAAAATAAAAATTGTTTCTCCCCTTAATGCAAGAAGGTCACACACACACATATGTATTGACTAATTGAATCTAGTGATCTATCCAATGAACTTTCAGGGGATGACAATTAAGAATATTGTAAGAGAATCAATATAAAATGAGGTGATTCAAGTTGTAAATTTCGAAGTTTGGATTGTGAACGTATCTTTGTATATTTTGTATTAATTTTGTTATTACAAGATCCTTACATTATATTGTCATTCATCCAAGAACTATGTCTATACATGTGAATGGATTATTATTTTACATGAAAAACATTTGGTACCTAATAGTGCTTCGAATATGATTGCTTTTAATAAAAGAATACATATGCTTAACAAAAAAAAAAACTCCTTCAATCCTTAATATAAGATATAGTTGGAGAGTTGATAGATGTTGGTTTTAAATATATGCATGATATAATTTTTATATTTGTCAATTTTTTTCTAATTTACCTCTTATTAATGCTCCATCAACCATAATCAATTAAAAAAGATAATTAAAAAAGATAATTAAAGTGTTTTAGAAAATACATATCATATTAAATATTAAGCAGCAAATGAGTATACGTAAAAACAGGAATGATATTAGGTTCGCATTAGAATTGATCCAAACACAAGGGAACAAAAAGAGAAGAGGTCAATGAAGGGAAATAGGATTCTACTTTGACATGTTGGCCAAATTTAAACAATGGAATAGAACACTGAAAAAGACAAGAAAGATTGATGAGACGGTATGTGAAGAATTGGTTTGAAATTGAGATATGAATTCGGCCAGAAAACAACAAGTGGAGGGGCATCGGTTTCACCGTCCTCCTGGTTTGCCTGCAGATAAATCAAAGGCGTTTGTTTTACAAACATACAAGCCGATCACACACTTATCCCTATATAATTATAAATCGCTCTTCATGATCTCTCATCAGCGGCACAAATATAGCTACTATACCTGGCTTTCTGCTTCATCATCACCATGATGAGTCCCAGCAATAATCAACAACAATCACTCCCTCGTGGGTTTCTCTTTTTTAATTCATGAGTATTTTTCAAATTACTTATACTCCATTTTCATCCCAATTTTATTACTAGATATATGTATGAAAATGTTTTCATATAATATTGAGTGAAATTGAGATGTGTTATATATGGTGCAGAAGGATATCTTTCAGCTTCAGAAGTGTCAGCCCCACCACCACCACCACCACCACCTCTGGGGTATCCCACAACGGAAACCCTAAATGGTACCCACCAACACCACACTGTTACTAGGGGCGATGACTTCTGGAAGGGTTGGTATGTATATCTTGTGCATGTTCCTATTTTCATACCCTCAATCCCATACATATATATGCCAATAAAGGTTGATCTACTTAGTAAAGAGTTAACTCATAACTAATAAGGTCATTAGAGTTCAAATCCTGCTACCGATTTAAGAATGCTTTTGAAAGAGCTCTTTGAGCCTTGAGACATGAATTATTAGTCCTGATGAGCTTCTAAGATTTAACTCATCTAAACATTTTTCATAAAAAAAGAAAGGTATATAACATAAGTTCCACATTGGGAATGTTACTTAAAAATAGGTCCTATAAGGCCTTAGGTTATCTAACTCCAATGGCTTGCTTTTGGGTATGTTTTTCTTAAGACTTGGGCTCAGTACCGTATATCCTGTACTTAATTAAGAAAGAAAGAAACTAATGAGATATAACTAATTATTGTTTGTTGTTGTAATTGCAGTCTTGCTGCTATTTGTTGCTGCTGTGTCCTGGATTGCTGTTGTTTCTGATCTCAGCTGATTCAATATTCACACCTGCCCCGGCCCCATCAACTAGTTATAAGGATCTTTAATTTATTCCCTTGGATCTTATTTATGTATGCACGTATACTTGTTCATGTGATCTGCTTCTATAATCATCATCTCACCGAGTCTCTTGTGCTCTCACTATATAGTATTTAACTTATCAACAGATTGCTCTAACACATATAAATGGGTACAGATTTCACTTGTATAAATGAAAACAATATATGTACATAAACACTTGTCACAAATCAAAATCCCAACTCTAGACAGTGCCAGAACAAGACCTTCACTCAATAAGTTGACTGTTTAAAACAACACAGAGAGAACGCACAATTAACAAGTACTAATCGCTGCCCATATGATACTATCACAAACCAATATCGCAAATGGGAAGCAGTGCAAGAGTACATAGGCCTTTTAATAAGTCCAATATTTTTGTGTATTGCACAAAAACTCTTCACTCTTTCTTTTTCTTTTTTTGTTAAAAGTATAAAATTATTGATTGTATTTTTAATTAATATAACAGTAAAAATATGGTAATAATAAGGTTAATTAATCTCATTTTTTTAAAAAATCCATATTACTTAAAAATTCATTTATTTACAACAATATTTTTTTAAAAATTAAAATATAAAAGTATCATGTATGACTTGATAAAAACTTCATCAGAACTCGGAAGTAAATGTGATGCTTTTAGAAAACCAATCCAACTGAACAAAGCAAATTGGGCCGAGTCATTCCAATATAAGACGACTTGCAGGCTGAATCCAACCCGAGTTGAATTGGAGTTTTAATATTAATAATCATTTCCCCCAAAATCACTTTAAAACGGAGCCACGCTATGGAGGGGAAAACCCCTTTTCCCGCGCGAACCTTAAATCCCTGACTCTGGAGCCTTCCTCTTTCGTTCTCGGTACTTTGGAAGGAATCGATTCTGGCCTTTATCTGGTATCTTTCTGCCATTTTTGTTTTGCATTTGTATTCACATATTACAAATTTCTTAGATTGTTTTTTTTTTTTTCCATAGGTTCTGATATCTTCGTGAATCTTTGATCTTCTTGTGCCCTACTTGCTTGTCTAAATGCTTTTCATGTCCTCTAACTTGAAATGATTGTGGCTGTGGCAAAGCATTCCGAGTTAATTGGTCTTCCATCACAATTGTACGAGTTATCTCTTCAATTAGATTAAGATCTCTGTGCACTGATATTTTTCAATTGTTTGTATGCAGTTTTCCACTAACTTGTCTTTAATGTGTCAAGACTCAAGATAAAGTGTAAGAAGAGTAGCAATCTGGAGGTCTACAATGACAAAATACTATGACATTGATGACATTATCACAGAGGAAGAGGTGGTCATCACACTCTTAAAAATTCTCCATTTACTTTCTTTTATTTCTAGCATGTCAAATTGAATGGGGATGTTAGTAAGATATGTTTAAGGATAATATTGTAAATAAATAAATTAATTTAGTAGTTAGCCTAAACTTGCTACGTGGTTGAAGATGTTTTGGACTGCTCCTAGATTTTAACAAGATCAGTCTGGAGTAACAAATATCAGGATAAAATGCAATATATCATTGTTTGTCATCGAAGAATAGGCATAATTATTTGTTTCCTCTCTGTCTCTTCCATTTTTCAGCTGATGCCTCTGAGTTACACAGTTGCTGATCTGTATAGCTACCCCAATCAGTTTCTTTTTCTAATATTATATATCTTGTCATGTTCTTGCTACAGATTGTATCAGCTATATTCCAAAAGGCAGCCTCAGGAGTGGGAATAGATCCCAGTTCTGAAACTGATTATGTAAGAACTGCTAATCATTTATGATTGAAAAACGAATCATTGCTCTAATTCTATTGATTTAACTAGACACTAGCATGTTTGACTTTCAGATTGAAACAGGTTCCAAGGTGGAGCTGCCTTTCTGGCTTGCTCATGAGCTACAATTGAGACAAGTAGTATCGATCAACATTCCCCCTTGTTTTGATCAAAAGTAATTATCAAATCATAGCTTTGTTAGCAATTTGTAGGCTTCGCTTCTTGTAATATTTAAAATTCATCATTACATTGACAATGATTTAAGAAGCAATGCCAATTTAGCATTATCTGCTTAATTCTGGTACACGTAGTGGTTAGGCAAACCAGGTTTGTTAGTCAATGATTTTGACTTTATTTGGATCCAATGCTACTTCTCAATTGCTTCATAGAAGTCTTGAACATTATTAATAGAACTTGTTTGCAAATCATCTGCATTTGTGTCCAAATGTACAAGAGGAATGCTGTAGTTAATGTTGAATTGGTTTTGATTTTGGGTTATAAAGTGTTTGCTTTATTTATGCCTGAATCTGCACTTAAAACTTGGTGGTTCTTGATTTCAGGACTAGACTAGAGATTCAGGCTGATTGTGCCAGTGTGGATCTGAGGTCTCGGTGTCCATTCTTTTATGAATTTGGATGCAAGATAGCACCTGTGTAAGTCTCTTATTTACTGTATTTTTCAGTTTCTTGCTGTAGCAAAAGGCTGTCAATTTCACTAACTCTATGTTTGGATGGAGTGATTTTTTTTTTTTTTTTTTTTTTTTTTTTTGTGGGGGACTAGGAGGGAAACTCCAAAAACTAGTAATTTTTTTTTAAACCATTTTTTGAAATTTTCCTTCCTAATATCCCATTTCCGCTATTTTCCTTTCACTTTTCTCTTCATCCAAATATAGCCTAAGGCTCTAAGCTTACAGTCACACTCCCACTGACATTTTCTTTCTTAGTCTTATGGTCCTATCTCAGATGATATCATGCAGTTGCTGCCAGCCTCGACAAGTTTTGTTTTCTTTTCTGTTTTGGGTAAATAGTTTTGTTTTATTTTAATGGCAGGGTTGGTGATAGGACAATTGGGTTTCTGCTCCTGTCCGCATTTAAGAATAGGTACAAGGAAGTCCTCACCAAGGCTCATACTGCAGCATTTTCAACTGCTACCAAATTCTGGTCAATTCTAACAAAAGAAGAGATCAATTGTGAGTTTCATTCTAAACATATTTCCTATCTTTGTCTACACCTCCAGTTTTTCTCTTTTATTGAAGCAGGTTGATCTGTGTAACTTAATTTATCTGTGTTCATGCTTTTTTGTAGTGTATGAGGCAGCTCAATCCTCCATGGCATCCTTTAAGAAGTGGCGAATTGGGGGACCTAGATTCCAAAAAGCCCCTGTTCTTGGAAGAAAGAGAAAATCAACTGAATAGTGGATCCTCAACCTTGTTACCTTGTTAGGCGTCTTTTCAGCAGGATTTAAATGTTGGAAAAGTGAGTGCCATCTAAGTATTTTTCATTTATCATTTTCCCCGTATAAGAAAAAGATGTCAGAGTTTATATCATATATTGATAAGAGGGGAAAAAAAATAATGCTACTTTGGTTCTAAATATATCAGTCAATTGAATTTTTTAGATATATTAAGGAAGGTAATTAAATCACTTTAAAGTATTTATATTTGTCATTTTTTCTTTAAACTATTTTACTTAACTTATAAATTGATATATAATTTAATAATAATACACAACATATGATATGATTAATTAACTTACTTAGTTCCCTTTTAATCTCTTAAAAAAAAAATTAACTGTGTTTTATATTTAGTATCGTAGGAAGTATTATAGATAATATAGTGTGTTTTTATAATGAATATAACTATTTTTATAATGAAGATAAGCATAGAGATTTAACATATAGTAGATACTATTAAGTTTTGTTTTAATTTTTTTTTTTCTTCCCACATGGTTTATAAAATTGGGTAGCTGATAGCTTTTAATCAAGTAACTCTGATTTTAATTGTTCCACCATGAATTGAATTCGCTTGATTTTTTTTTAATGACGTGTACCTGCAATACCCATTCTTAATCATTAATTGAAGTTGATGTCGGTTTTATTTTTTTAATAATAAAAAATAATTCCACATAATACTTGAATTTCATACGCTCAAACGATTAGATAATGTAATAATCATTAGTTGATCCAATTTGCACGCTAAATATGCATAAATAAAATGCGCTTCGTCCAGGCCCATATTTTTATTTCTATTGCCTGTTTCTCAAGTTAAGTGGAGCCAACTTAGTGTCCCAAAAAGATCAATAAAAGTAAAACATAGTGTTGTTATGGGACCACCAGTTCATTCTTGAAATGAAAAGATTTATAATGACATTCCAATTGCTGGATCTCATTATTTAGAATTGTCGGATCACAGCTATAATAGCTTCCTCCTTAGCGTCCAACATATTTCCTTTCCAATCGATAATCATAAATTTTCGCTATCTGCGTTTAATTAAATTAAACGTCCTTAAATATTGTGTTAAAAAGTCTGAGTTGGTGGACACATCGATATTGCTAAATCTGTTAGTCACATCCTCGCATTATTCTAATATATTTAGTTAGGTGGTGTTTAAGACTAACCTAATGTTTACATCGCCATTAAAAATAAAAATAAAAAGCATAGGAACTAAGAGAGAAGTAATCCACAGAATTTAAACTTGTTTATATTTATTTTGTGCCAACATATTATAAAATATGACAGTTCCTTATACTTTTTAAGAAGTTGAATTTTCCATGTATCAAAAGCATCAATTTCCGGTTATCATCAAATGAACAATCCATGTCTCTATACCTATTTTGATTGCACTAGATAAACTGATTTGAATCTATTTGATGAACCAGAAATGGAACGTAACGTCTTCCAGATCAAGAACTACTGAGTTTTTTTTTATATATATAAAAAAATCAAAGGATAAATAGCATTATGCATGGTTCTGGCAGAGTCTGAATGGGTTAGTTTCAAAGTAATCTGTATTCTGTACGCTCCAATTGATCTGCTACACTAAAACACAGAATCTAAAACATAAACATATGATTGCATAAAGGCCATTTATTCATTATTATGACAAAAGAATGATAGACACCAAGAAATGAGTTAGAACTGGAACAACCGAGCGCTGTACGTAGAACCACTAGAGATGTGCTAATAACTTGAATATATAAGAGAATTAATGCAAGAATAGAGTTTTAATAAATTAGAAGACATAGAGCTGTACCAACTCTTCCAAAGACTCAGAACTAAAGTTATTAGGATCTGCATTCTCCAGCATCCACAACAGATGATCAAAAAGAACCACCTCACAGTTCACCACCAACACATTATTATGATCTTCGTTTTGTTTTGGCGACGATTTATGGATGAGAGCATTCAGCAGAGGATGTTTCAGATACTTTGAGCTTATCACATACCTCTTCCTCGTACTTCCAACATATATAGTCACGCACTGCTCATGATCTTCTTGTTCTTGGCCTCTCCATACAACGACGTCGTCTTTCACAGATTTGGATCGGAGGCTACTGTAGGAGGATGATCTTCCCAATTGCCTGGACAAGCTCTTGCACTTTCTGAGTAACAGAGTGATCTTCTTCATGGTGTTTAGGTTACTAGTGAGAGAAGCTAGGAATTAGAGAATTAGAGGGTTCAAGTGGTGGAGGCTTAAGATACACTCAGAGGAAGTGTGAGGGCTAAGGAGGGTTTCAATTAGGTGGGTGTGAGGTCGTTGTTTTTTGGTGCATAAGTGTGGGGTCTATTATGGACCAAACATTATTATTAGTGACATAAACAAGTTATCTTTCCGAGAAACTATGATCATAATTTTGAGGTTAAATTAGGGTGGAGGCAGAACCGACAATAATAAGCATCCACGTCCAACTAGCTATATAGCCCATGACCTATGAGCTATATAATATAAGCGTGATCGATTGATATCCTTTGTAATTATTTTGACTCCCCCTCGGAAAATGAAATGACATAACAAAACACATCAGATCCCTTCTGATAATGACAAAACTGGATCTTTCAAATTAAAGCTCCCAGTCCTCTCTTCAAAACTTAAACTTGGGAGTTTATATATATATATATATATGCTCATGTCTATATAATTATTTTTAATATTTTTCAACAAGGAAGAATATGGATGGTACGTCTTTTTTTGGTCTTTTCATTTTCTGGGATAGGTGCATGAGCATGACCATATATATGATTAGCTAGGCCAACTGGCTAAGCTCTTACCACTAATGTGGTTGACTAGTTCAAACTAATAAGACTGCATCTATAGCATGACAAGGCATTACAACTAATTCAAGATAAGGTTTACGACAGAATAATTAAGGAGGCTGTATAATATTTTATCCTTATATATATCTTTGTTCTAAATATCTGGATGCTATATGTAACTTCAGTTGCACTAACACAATTCATTAATCAAGTTGTACACAAACAATAATAGATATGGCAAGTGAATGGATTCTTTATATATAAAAGTTAGAAGGAATTCTTAACGATGAAGTCTAAGTTTTACTGTTTCATCTTAAAGGGTTTTATTTGAAAAGTATAAGTGCAGCCTATTACATAAGACTCTCATCAGGTGAAGTCTGAACTTTACTTCCACAATCATAAAGGCTATTTAAAGGATTTGAACCCCGTGACCTCTACTCAAGGCTCCCACCAGGGTTTTATTTGAAATGAATATGGCACTTAACAAAATTCCTTACATTCAACAGTATATTTACAAGATGCATGCATGGCGGCATGAGGTGTTATCACAAAGTCGCTCGACCACTTCATGTTGTAATCAAGAATCTGCACCGACTTTAAAGTTTAAACACTTATTTCATAAAGTAAGTTTGGGTTTGATTGTCCTTTCCTCTTGCTTAATTATTTTCTTTGTGTGAAAACATTTACATGGCTATTTCATGCCAGTAGCTAGGCCTATTTAAATTTTTTATTTTCAATATATGAAAAAGAAAGAAGATAAACTAGTATATATAACAAGCTATATATAGTCGTTGGATCGAACTATATATGGAATTATACATATTAATTGCTTCATTTCTTGTCAACAGACAAACTGAGTTGGTAAGAAATCAGCGTTAAGAAGATCGTTTTGTTGAATGGAGATCCATAAAGTTAACTTTTGAGCTTTGAACCGACAATTCTAAAGTGTTTTCTATTTTATTTAATAAATGAATTGGTTAGTTAACAACTTTTCCAAATTATGTATATCTTCACTCTTCAGTATTTGGTTTTAAGTTTTATTGTCTTCCAACCCTCTTTGTTTCCATTTTTAGATTATTAAATAATGATGTTAAATTTAGGTTTAAAGGATATTTTTGCCTTTAAATTATTCTCTCAAGAGCATTGGGTATCCTAAACTGTGAAATAGTACGATATCATTGTTGAAGTATTAAAAATAGTGCACTATGCCAACAATGTTTGGTCCACTTGGTAAGAAAATTGACTTATAATTATAAGATTGTGGGTTCAAATCTCACCGATGTGAAGATCTTATTAATGGGTGATCTATAAGTATCTATGTAAGTGTTTTTTGAGTCCGGAAGCATGCCCTGTTCATAATAGTGAGCTCCAGGGACCAAACTCACCTAAACTTTTTGTTATTAAAAAAAAAAAAATAGGGCGCCGTTGTCCTTATGTAAACATGTTATTTTGACTACTTAATAGTTTAGGATATTATTACCCTTGAGAGAATAGTTTGATTTAGGATATCATTACCCTTGAAAGAATAGTTTAAGGCAAAAGTGCACTTTAACCCTTGAGAGAATAGTGTAAGGACAAAGATGTGTAGTTGCTTAAAAATATAATGTTGGCACCAAACCAGCAAAAATGTGTTGGTAATAATTTTGTTGGAAGGCATGTTATTTATAATAACCCATCGATATCCTGTTATCTCCTCTGGGAACATAACTTGGTGCTTCAACCCATCACAACCAAAAACAAAATTCATCAAACTTTTTTTAATTAATTAAAATATTTAATATCTTAAAATTTTGTAATTTTTAATTGTTAAATTTAATATTATATTCCACGAGACTGGCTACAATATTGTAAAGAAATATTATTATATTTTAAGAAAATTAAGTAAAAGTGTGATAAATATATACATGTATGTGTATACAACTATACGTAGTATGTTTGCATGTAAAACGGTTGGCTCATGCCATTCTTTCTGTGACGTCTTTGATTATTCAGGGTTTGCAGATTCATAAAACTCTTATTAAGGGAATGAAAGTAGGTCCCACCACCAGCTTATCATGAAAAACAAAAACAAAAGCTTCATTTAAGCTTAGGCCTTAAGTCATGAGATTCAGACATACTTAGTTAAGCAAGCCAAAATTAATAAATGATGACAGATCGATGGCATTAAGCATTCAATTACTTGGAAGCAAGCTAGTGTTCATCACGTCCCATCAATGACAGTAAATGTATTGAGTGTTAAACATAATTAATAATAAATTATTCGAATATTAAATAAGAAAATGATATAACATTCGAATATTCAGACATTCCTATTTTAAAGTATATTTGTTAACTTGGAAGTAATGCAATAAACATCATATCCATATCCATATCCATATCCATATCCTTTCTAGCCATGTGTTTAAGCCTAAGCAAATCACTAAAAAGTATTCTGCTGGTAAATACACTCAATTTTGCAACAAAAAGAATGGCTTTCACTTGCAAATCTATAATCAGCAATTGGCTGAAAAAAATTACTCTATCTGTTGTTGTATATTAATATATCAACTTCTCAGTAGATCTATCTCATCATACGTTGAAACGAAACAACATGACATCTCCTTCTCGTACAATGTAGTCTTTACCCTCAGATCTCAGCTGCAAACGTACATATTCAGATTACATAAGAACAAATTTTCAAGAGAATTCAAAATAGTTCCCAGTCCATGATAGTCCAAATCTTCTACATGACAAAAGTGAATGTTTACATTCTAAAAGAGATAAAAATAAGAAACATGATGAGGGTAAAGATGACAAGTCTCACATACAGTAACCCTTTTCTTGTGTTGCTTTTTCCAATATGTATATATAGATGATCCAATTCGTAATGGATGTCGAATTATGCTAAATCTCAATTGGAATCATTCAAGAAAAATTGATATGCCCTACCCCAATATTGCCCCGGGCATGTAATCATCAAAAGTTTGACTCCTGTTACAGGAAATCTCATCCAAGATGGAGGTGTATTTACAAAGCTGGATTAACCAAGAAAACAAAAAATATGAAAGATAGAAAGCCAAGTGTTCTGTATCTAGCCAACCTTTTCCTAGGTGCAAAGAATGACAAGCACAAACTAAACTCAATTAATTTGTAGACCTTGTGCGCCAAGGGTGAGGGAGATGAAAAAGAAACAACTTACAAGTCCTTTCTCTCTAGCTACAGCAAGTGAACCAGCTGCAACGAAATCTTCATAGGACACCTAATTTAAAATTGAATTGAAAATAAAGGTGTTAGTGTAGCATAACTATGCAGAAAAACAAGTCTTTTCCTACTTTATACATAGCTCCTATATGCATAATGTAAGAAGAATTTAATAAAAAATGGAGCATGAGTGGGTTCTCAATATAAGCTTTCATCGTCTTGTCTCATGCAGCACACATTAGTAATGAGTACAAGGTAAATTCCAAGACATTCCGAGCTAAAGTTGAACAGATCCAATGAAAGCAGGTTCGTTAATAGCTATCAACTGGAATAACTGAATTGTAAGAAAGAGAACTGAAAGATAGTCAAATTGGAAACAACATTGTTGAAAGCCATCTGCATTTGCCTGTGTGATATGCTGGGCAAAGAGTATTATTCTTAACTTTGACCACTAAATCTAATATATTTTCTTCCCTGTATTCATTCAATTATGCTAGTATTACATTTTGGGTTTGGTAATTGGCATGATTAACACACGTGGTAGCAACTAGTAAGACTACAACTATAGTTTTGAAATATTAATAGTCGCGGGGTAAATAAATCTAGAGCTGAGAATCAGGGCCGACCCGGCCTACAGGGCTGGCCTTTGACAGGCCAGGGCCGAAAGCCATTTTCACAAAATTTAACTACATGTTTGCACACCTCATGCATTTCATAATCAAAAGTAAAAAATAGTTTCCACAAATAACTCATAGTCTCACACAAAGCATAAGAAGGCAAGAAGCTAAACACTCTAAGCAACATGAGTATGATGACTATCAATTTCTTCTTCTTCGCCACTATCATCGATTTTAAGGAAATTTAATTATGCTTCACTTTGAAGACGGGCCTTGGCGCAACTGGTGGGTGCGCTGGCTTTCCGCCCCCAGGTCCAAGGTTCGATCCCTGGAAACAGTCTCTTGACAATATGTCAGGGTAAGGCTGCGTATATATAGGGTCTCCTTCCCCTGAGCCCGCATTGTGCGGGAGCCGCTTGGCACTGGGGTCCGCCTTTAATTATGCTTCACTTTGAGTAGTATGATCTGCTTAAGGGGTAAAAATATCAAGAATTTCTTCTCCCGCATTATAAATACATTCATAATCTTTATATGCAACAAATAATAAACCAAAATGATAAATAACTCTATAAAAAATAAAAAATACAAATAAATTAGTAAATTATCATCATATGTGAAACTTTGAAGTAAATAAGAAATATCTAACGTATTTTTCTTGTAAAATAAGAAATATCTTTTATAGGTTTTTAATTTTTAGGATTCTTAATACAAGATATTCTTATGAAACTTAATTCTAAAAAAGATAATAACAACTAAATATTTGCAACATCATTAACAAAATATAAGAAATCAATAATATTATTATCATATAAATAATTTTAAAAAAATAAAAATATATATATGGGCCTAAAAGGGCCAGCCCGTGGCCCTACAGGGCTGGCCTTTTTAGGCCCGCTTTCACTTTTGAGGCAACAATCTTAAGTCCGGCCCTTGTAAATTCAGGGCCTAAAAGGGCTGGCCCAACGGGCTCAACCCGTTTTTTCGACTCTAAATAAATCCATAGAGATAATTAGTTATTAGCTGCAACTCCTTATTTTTAACTGATTAAATAGCTGATGCTCAACAATGTCTCATCAAATGGTACTCTGAAACCTACTGGCTTGCTTTGCATTTCGGTTTCATAATTTAGCCCCCTAACAAAATGTATAACCCTTACTACCAGTTTATTACTTTTATAGACTTCATGGATCGGATATCCCAAATCTGAATATTACAACTAATTTGGTTTTATTTTTATTTTTTTGAAGAATCCATATACTATAACAGAGGGCTTCTCTGTGTTTGTTTTTTTTTTCCCCTTAATAAGGGCTTCTCATTTTTAAGATGCTTTCTTGCATTGCAAAGTTTATATTCCAACATATCAATCCAAGTTTAGAACTATCTCTCTCTCTATGTGTGTGTTACTTACTGTTTCTGCTCGAATAAAGCCTTTCTCAAAGTCAGAGTGAATAACTCCAGCAGCTTGAGGTGCAGTCATTCCTAGAAAAACAGGCTTAGAGTTAGAAATACGGGAAAAAAACAGCACCCCAGTCTCGACAGTGACTATATATCATCACTAATGCTCTATAACAAATATGAGCTATCTAAGATCTTACATAATAAAACATCTTTACCAAACAGGAAAAAATAAAAAAAAAAGCAACCCATCTAAACCAAGGATCAGTCAATAAACATCAGTAGATGAAACAAATTTCATGTCAAAATTAGCCAAGTTTATATATCCCGAATTATTTAAACATGACGCTCAGAGCAGGCTGAAGCCAATGACAATAACATTTTATTATAATGCAAATTAGTATGCTCACATGCAAACAAAACCAACCTGCAAGTATTGTCCATGCCTTTGTTTCCTATGCACACATGAAAGGGGAAAAAATCAGTTGTGAAGTAAACTATAATGGATATTCAAATACATGCTCCCCACTTTTTTCTTACCTTCTCACCAGAAGTAAAGTAAGTTCGCAACCCCAAAAGGCTATAGGTTGCCCTAATTAGATTGCCAAGACTACTCTCACTAACACCAAGGGATTTCAAGTATTCCTGTCTTTCATCAGTTGGTAGTTCAGTAAGCTCTGCTTCAACCTGCAATAACAAATCATCTTACTAGCTTGCCTATATTGACAATACCAAGAAAGTCAATATTTGCTTCTTTCCTTTTCCTTTCCCTCACTAACTTACAAGATGCAGAGAAACCACTGAACCACCAGAAATTAGCATTAGATAAATTCCCCAGCACCGTTTCATACAAAAGGGCTGACTCACAAGAAACATGTTCTGAACAGTGCTAATAGTTAATTAGATACAATGCCCCTTTCTAAATGCATACCTGTGCTGAAATTGTCACAATTCCTGATTGCAATTCAGACGCTAGACTCATGACTTCCTTTACATGGTCATTGCTCGAAGGATCAGCCAGTTCAGATTCTGCAACATTAGCCACGTATATTACAGGTTTCATGGTGAGTAAGCAGAGATGCTTTACAGCATCCCTTTCAAAATCTGTTAAGGTCACAGAGCGTGCAGGTTTTCCATCCATGAGTGCTTCCCGTATCTTTTCTAGGGCAGTCTTTTCTGCTTCCTCCTGAAATCAAGGAGTTTTAAATTAATTTTAGTAATATATTTCAATCCCATCAATTAACAGGATAGGAAAAGTCACAGACGATAGTTGCCCTCTACAACAGTTACCTTGACTTTAGATTGAGAATCTTTTGCCTTGCCCTTCTTTAGTTTCTCCAATCTTTTGTCAATCTACGTTTCATGGATGAACAGAATTTTCATTTTTTAGTTCTCCAGTTGATTTCATCATAGCAAATCACAAAATGCAGGCGTCATTACAGCCAACATTCCGAATGAATGTCAGGACAGTCCAAAAAGTGTATAATGAAATTAAATAAGCTGACCTGATCCAAGTCTGAGAAAACAAGCTCCAAGTTAATAACATCAATATCAGTCTTGGGATCAACTTTCCCATTCACATGAACAATGTCATTGTCTTCAAAACATCGCACAACCTAATGCAATAAGCAATAGATACATAGGAACATAAAATCACCAAATAAAATATCATGCTCATTAAAACCTGAATTTATCACAGATATTCTGGCTTTGCCAAACTTCATTAGTGATTAGCAATACAAAGAAAAATGTTTGATTCATCTACAGATGAAAGATAGTTTACAGAATAACAAGTGTAGCAGAAATAATAACAATGAAACAATGTGAAGGCAATGGTAAGGGTTACCTGAAGTATAGAGTCAACTTCACGAATATGGGACAAAAACTTATTCCCAAGCCCCTGAAACACTAGTAATTAGAAACACGCTCATAGCAGGGGGGGGGGGGAATGCAAATCAATTATGAAAATAAGATAGAAAATAAGTCTTTGATGATACATACACTACAGAGGAGAGAGATTATTAGAATACCTCTCCTTGACTAGCACCTTTGACTAGCCCTGCAATATCCACAAATTCTATAGATGCTGGGACTGCTCTCTGAGACTTACTGAGATCGGAAAGCACATGGAGACGAGGATCTGGAACAGCAACAATCCCTACATTTGGCTCTATTGTACAAAAAGGAAAATTAGCTGCTTGAGCCTTTCCATTTTCAACCTAGAAATATACAATCACAATATATCAAGATTTGATGGATTATGGCAGCAATAAGAGCTGGACAGAAAAATTTACACAGAACATCCACACAACAACCAGCAAATATAGTTACCAGAACTTGGAGAAACTAATATCAATTTTACTTTTTAAAAAAGGTTCTCATTATACTTTGTTACACAGTTGATAATATACATATCTGCAGGATCCCTGCCAGAAAGTTGCTTGTATAAGTATGCCAAGGAAGTCTATAAAAAGTATCCAATAAAACATCATTCTTGTTCTCAGATTTCAGAGAGAATTTATCCTTCAGATTAAGCTACCCATAAACCTAAAATAACATAACCAAAATTGTAGCCTAGATCACTTTCGCAGATATGTCCAACTTCAGCAACCTCTTTTCAATCTAATACGGCAACATGAAACAGAAACCACTTTGATGTTTTATAATATTAAAGCCACGGACTAGCAGTATCAAAGCTTCAAAAAAGATTCACAATGTGGCAGGCAAACATAAACAGAGAACTATCCAAGGCAAATATAAGCGCATCTTTACTGCATGAAAGCTCCTCATTAAGTGAGAGGTCACCGATAACCTTAGGTGTTAGAGCCTGCCCCTTTAAATATATTTGAAAAAAAAAATCAGGGACCATTTGGAGATTTCAGAAACAAAGAATAACTAACTAGCAATAGATCCCCTCGGCTTTATTAAAAATCAGCACACCTAATATGGATAGGAAACCAGTCTCTATCTATCCAGCAGACTGAAGTAAACTGGTCAAAGACGGTTTCTTCTACTCATTCAATTACATAAGCAGAGTTACGGTAACATCCAAGTAAACTGGGAGCCATACTTCAATCCTAATAAAACAAAAATATTGAGCGAACGAGATAGACTCGTGCACTCAACGACCCATTCTGTATCTGGGCAGCCAAAAAATGGAACTTTAGAAAAGAAAGCTCCCTTATTTCAACAGAAACCCAAATTTTAAAAATAAATGCAGTCTTTATAGTTTGTTCTCAATTTTTGAAACACGAAAGTATAATGGCAGAGTAGAAGAAAGGAAATGGATGGCTCACAACGGCGTTGAAGAGAGTGGATTTTCCGACGTTAGGAAGACCAACGATGCCGGCTCTGAGGCTCATGCTTATCTTAGATGAAGAGAAGCGCCGCCGATTGCCAAAAATGCCTGTAAAGTGAGAGTTTCCGGTGACAAGAGGTTGATTTCTGTAGAGAGTCAACTTCAATGGATGCACTAAACTGGGGATTAAGTGATTGCAAGCCGCTCTCGCCATTGCAGCTAGGACCAGAGATGCACCCAAGAAAGCAGACGCAGTGAAGATTGTAGACGCGAGATGTTTATCTGCATTGCACAAAATTTTTTGGCTAGTAATGACGTTGGTACTTCAAAATATGAAAATACCTCCCCATAATTCTATATTTTATGTAATTATTATTAATGTTTTTAATAACACTGAGATATGTGATTTTTTATTTCAAAAAAATCCAGCCATCCAATCATTCCAAAATTATGTGATTTTTTAATTAACAATAGTGAAGTGAGTCAGATAGAAAGTAAATAATAAGATTAATAAATGAAATCGTGAAACACAAAAATGTAGTGCTCAAGTCTCTTATAGGATTTTTCGACTATACATAAGATTCTATTTTACATAATATCATAACAAATTCTATGAAAATATGATAAGTATAGGATTTACAGATCTTACAAATTTATAGCTGTGCACAATTACTAATTATATTTATGTTCTAAAATTTCCTCCTCAAACGAGAGAGTGTGACTATCATCTTGACTTTGTTTCTGAATGATTGAAAACAAGAATGTGTCAATTGTTAGACAATCTGCAATTTGAAGAGAAGATGGAATATATCTAATGTCAATGCAACTGCATAAAAGTAGGTCTCGTATAAAATTTATGTCAATCTCTATATGTTTACTTCTTGCATGTTGCACAGGGTTTGCTTCCAAGGCTTTTGCACTCAAGTTATCACACCAAATGATGGAAGGCTGATGTGAAAACAAGCCAAGTTCAACCAACAAGGAATTGAGCCATTTGATTTCAGCAGCTCCATCTACTTGAGACCTATATTCAAACTCTACACCTGACCTAAATACCACTTTTTGTTTTCGAGATGACCATGATACTAACGTTCCCCCCAACGAAAACACATTCTAGCCTTAGATTTCCTATCATCAATGCATGTGGCCCAATCTGCATCAGTAAAAGTAGATAACTAAAGAAATCTAATTGGTTTTAACAAAAGTCTGTGGCTATAGGCACCTTTGAGATATCTCAAAACCCGTTTTACTGCTTGGTAATGAATTGTTCTAGGAGGCTCAGATAAATATTGCTTACCTTTTTGACTGAGTAAGCTATATCAAGATGAGTGGTAGTATGTTATTGAAGAGAACCTGTAGCTTGTCGATATAGAGTAGGATTAGACAGAAGCTCTCCATCGCTTGAAGAGATTTTTCTCCCAGTCGCCATTGGAAAGAGATTTGTCTCCTAGTCACCATTGGAATTGGTATAGGATCACACACGAGCATATTAAATTTCTTCAGTAAGTCAAGTGTATATTTTGCTTAGCTAAGATAAGTACTAGACTTGTCTCTATAGATTTCAAGATCCAAAAAATAGTATAATGGTCCTAAATCCTTAAGAGAAAATAAGGCGTTTAATTTATCAACAATTTTCTGCATTAAGCTAGAGTTGTTTCTGGTGACTAGGATATCATCAGACATAGATTAAAATGAACACTATGATCTTATGTGTCCAAAGCATGAACAATGAGATGTCACTTTTCAAAATTTTGAAACCCCACTATAACAGAGTAAGTCTTAACCTATCAAACCAAACTTGTGAAGTTTGTTTTAATCCATAAAGAGCTTTAACAGACTTACATATATGATTGGAAAGTCTTGGGTCCACGAATCCTTCAGCCTGAGGCATATGGACAACTTCATGTAGAAAGCTATTTAGAAAAGCGTTATTGACGTTTAGTTGCTTGACTTCCTAGTTGTATGTCATTGTGATAATGAGAATAACTCTGATTATGGTTGGCTTGATTATTAGGCTGAATGTTTAGCCATAATCAACGCCTGGGGTTTGTTGAAACCCTTTTACAACTAATCGAGCTTTGTGCTTAATAATTGTGCCATCGACCTTGAATTTTGCCTTAAAGATCCACTTTCAATCAACAACGATTCGGTACTAATTCCCAAGTCCTATTTTGCTACAAGGCGATAAATTCTTCTTCCATAGCTTGTCGCCAATGGTCGAGCTTGAGTGCTTCTTTGACAAAGACTGGCTTTGCAACTCAACTAAGAGATCTCGGGTCCTCACCATAGAGCAACCCAATAAACAGGTATTTAGGTTTTTATATCCCACCCTCTGCACGTGTTACCATCGGGTAGAGATTCGTAGGTCCTTTTGGAGTATCCTGACTTCTAGTGGACTCACTAGAAGATGAGCTAGAATGTATTAGAGATAATATTCTTGGTCTATGATCATTATTAGAAAATTCTTGTAACGTCTTACGAGCCATCTGTTTGTTTAGATGAAGAGCTTGATGGACCTATGAGTGGGCTCAGCAGAGAAATGGATTGAATGATCAAAGGAAATTCATTAGTAGCTTTTTCAGATATCTAATTGTGATGAAAAAAGCCCGAAGCAAATGAAAAAAATTGAGGGATCAAATATCACATGACGAGATATGAAGATTTTTCCAGTAGAGCTAAGACATCTATATCCTTTTTGTTGCGAAGCAACACCCAAAAACGCATACCATTAACTATGGAATTGAAACTTATGAGTATTATATGGCTTCAAACATGGGTAGCAAGCACACCTAGAAGGTTGTAGAAGATTGTAGTCTGGTTCTATTTTAAAGAGACAAAATAGAGGTGTTAATCCTTGTAAAATTGGAGTTGGTAACTGATTGATTAAGAAGACAACCATATTAAATGATTCTACCCAGTAGACTAGAGGCATAGAAGCTTAAGCAAGTAAAGTAAGACCCATTTCAATAATATGTCGATGTTTCCTATCTACTCGTCCATTTTGAGATGAAGTGTATGGACATGTGAACCTCAAATTAATACCAGCTTCATTGCAAATAGGAATGATCAATGGTTTATTCTTAGAACCATTGTCATATTGGATTGCTTTAATTTTTGAGTTAAATTGATTCTCAACTAGAGCCCTGAAATGTTTTAATGCTACCACTGCTTCACCTTTGGATTTTAATGGGTATAGACAAGTGTAGCGGCTAAAATTATCTAAGAAACATATATAATATCAATAACTATATATTGATTGCACCAGGGAAGGTCCCTATAGATCAATATGAATAAGATCAAGAGGAGACTTTGCATAAGAAGTGGAAGAAGGAAAAGGCAGTAATTTTGATTTCCTAAATTGACATGTTTTACAAACATAACTATCATTGACGGGAAAATGCAAATTAGATTTATTCATGACTTGTCTTAATATTTGATTACTAGGTTGACTTAAAGTATGATGCATTCTAATGAAATCATCATCATTTTGAGAGGTGGTAATTTGAGCAACATGAACTTGAGGAACTTGAAAATGTGAACGACTTATGCTACTTCCCGTAAGATACATTCCGCACTTTGGACTCCCCTGTCTTTTTGTCCTTCACAAGACACCTATCAATAGTAAAAATAACATCAACATAATTATCTTCAACCAGCCTATTCATACTCACAAGATTCCTAGTGGCAGAGGGTGCTAATAAAACATCATTAAGAAGCAATCAAGATTGTGAGCAAGGTATGATAGTAGAACCAATAGCCTTAATCCTACTCTTTTGACCAATACAAGTTGAAAGATGAGACTCACCTACTAAAGTAGGCTGGTCCAGCTATTCGGCAAAGGAAGTGACATGGTAATTGGCTCTGCTATGCATGTACCAATCAGAATCAGAAACTGTGTATACAGTTGCATAGAAAGCTTGAGGAGAGGATCTGCGATAGCTCGATTCACGATCAAGGCGGCGATAGCAAGTTTCCACTACATGACCGAGACATTGATAGTAGTGGCAAAATAGACGGCCACCACTATGATTAGCACTACAAAATCGACCACCCCTCGAGTTACAAGAGTTATGCCAATCACGACCATATGTGTTTATGTGATGGCTAGGGTCAACAGAAGCATAACGACATTGAGCAAGATTTTCTAAAAGAGTCAGAGACAGAGCAGGAAAATGATTTCGCTATGTAAGGCACGTTTCAAAAGCAGAGAAGAGATGCTTGAGCATCAACCCATGTTAGACCTAGTTAATCAACAAGCTTGATGACAGTGGCATTGTACTCAACATCTAGGCCATTTAGAGTATGGAGAATCAAGTCATCTGGATCGAGGGGGCTCCAGTAAGAGCAAGTTGATCAAAAAAACTCTTCATCTTCGTAAGATAGTCCTCCATCTTGATGCCTTTTTTACGAGTTTAATGCAGTTCATTCTTAATCACCGTTACGTGAGCCTTGGTTAATACACTGGAAAGAATTTGAGCGTCATTTCAAGGTTTTTTGGTAGTAGTACAATGAAGGAGTTGAGCACCTACATTTTGGGTCATGGTATTATGAAGCCATCTAACAAGCCTTCGGTTAACGGCATACCACTCTTGAAATGCAGGGCTCGAACCGGTGATTCCCACAGCATCGAAAACTAGACGAGGAGGAGCATAAGTCATGCCGTTGATATAAGCCTCGAGTTGATTACCTTCGATTAAAGGTAGAACAATGGACTCTAAGATAAGGAAATTGCTTCAGTCAAGCTTGATCGAAGTTGTTTGGCTAGAGGAGCTAAACATAGCATAGGCTTTCGTTGCAGCAAAGTTCGTCGACCCAAAATTGAAAGACTAAGAAGTGGCTGACATGATGGTGGTGGTGGCTAATACCAAGATAGAAAGTAGAGAATATGGTTAATGAATGAAATCCTGAAGCACACAAATGTGGTGCACAAGTCTCTTGTATTTATTAAGGATTTTTCAACTATAGGGCATGATTATATTCTGCATAATATCATAACAAATCCTATGACAATATGACATGTATAGGATTTACAGATCTTACAAATCTACAATTATATACAATTGCTAATTACATTTATATCCTAACAGAGTCCCAAGTAAAAGTAACTCTCAACATGTTATATCTCACCTTCCATGCTCAAATTTAAAACTTTGTTTTAGCAATTTCAAATCCATTTTGTTTGGCATGACTGCAAATCTACAATTGGTTACAATATTTCAATTTAGCCAAAGTTATATTGAGTAAATTAAACAAATAGTGATAAAAGATCAATCTATCATTCATTTATTTGCAGCTAAACAAATGTTCTCAATTATACAAATCATAGTACATTATTTGTTACTTTTATACAAACTGCAAATGAATAGTTAAAATCAATTTTTTTAAGAATCTATACGATATCTTAGTCGATAGGTAGAGACGAATCTTCCTGAGGCGTAGAGATCACTAAAGTGGGTTTTGCTTCTCCCAATAAAACATTTTCCATGCATACACCCAGGTTCAAATAGATTGTTTTGGTAATACTACATCCGATTCTAAATATAAGACTCAATTGATTTTTTTGATATATTTATGAAGTTAATTAAATTACTTTAAAATAGTTATATTTATCATTTTTTTTCTCCAAAATAATTTGTCTGATTTACAAACTGATATATAATTTAATCGTATACAGCATATGCTATGATTAAGAAACTTATTTAGGGCCCATTTGGTATGATGGAATTATAGGTGGTGGAAATGAAATTGGGTCTCAATTGTTTGGTATGATGGAATCGGAAAATTTTTCAATTCCATGTGGAAGTCAAAATGACCAAATTCAATCAAAATGGGTTCCATCAGAAAAACCAAGATTTGTAATTACATCCTCACATTTACATCCATTACCTTATCTTTGCTTTAGCCCCTCACTCATCGGCAACCCTTACCCACTCACCGGCGACATCTTCCCCATCCACCTCAGCGACCTTCTTCCCCACCGAATGTCAATGATCTTCCCAACCTCCATTGACGAAGACATGTCTCTAACTTTGTCTTCTCGCTCACTTCCCTCAACCTCCATTGACAAACCTTCATCTTCAACCATACAAGATTGACAACAAGATCCCTCATCTCTTCAAACCCTTATCTCTGTCTACCCTCCTCTTTTCCGATGACCAAGTACACGACAGTGACGACGGCTATGACGGAGTCCTCTATTGACTTCCTTCGTTTGCAATGATGACAAGGATCTAGGTAGAAGTCAACTTCGATAATGGGGGAGGTAATAAGATCCAGCAAAGGCGAAGATGAGGCAGACTTGTGAGCACCCCTCACTACCGCTAGGACCACCGTGCATGACCAAATTGAAGGAGAAGGAAGACAGGAGAAAGAAGGAAAAGGTTGGTCGAAGCTGTTCCTTAATCTAGAGAAAGAAGGCGATGGGTGGCTTTTTTTTTGTAGTAGATGGTTTTTTTTATTGAGGGTATTTTAGTACTTTTATATAAAAATTAGGTCTCATTTTCAAGCCATACCAAACACACTTTTAAACCTTATTTTCATATCCATATCCATTTCTATTTCCATCAAAATCAATTCCAGCATACCAAATGGGTCCTTAGCTTCCTTAATTTCTCCAAAAAATGTCAATTAGGTCTTATATTTAGGACTAGTATGACATAATTCAATATGTTAATATGGAGACTTATTATGTTTTCTTCCATTCATAAAAAAAATATGCCAGAGCTTGAAAATATTTATTATTTATTCTTTATTGATGTGAGTAGGATTTATTTCTAAAAATTATACATATATTTTTTATAAATTTAAACTTATTTTTTTATGAAAAAATTTAAAATTTATTTTTTTATCAGATTAAATTCTAAATGGCTGCACATATATTATCGAAATTTAAATTTAAATTTAAATTTAAAAATAACAAATATATAAAAAGTCTTGGGCAGACCTTCAAATCCAGTTCGGCCCAACTCGATACTGTTAAACGTGGCTGGGAGGCTGGGACGAAAGGAAACCGGAGCTTAGAATTTAAAGTTTTATAATTATAAACGTGGACACACTTTTCTTTAAATTCCCAAAAACACCCCAATTCCCTTCCCGCCGTCGCGCTCGAACGACTTCGGCGACGGATCTCCCTATTGCCTGCGAGTGACTCCTCTTCAAACTACACAAGGTGAATCCTTTTTATCTTTTTTTCTTCATTTTTCAAGAACCCGATAACTACAATCTTCATTCAGAAACCGGAAACTCCATTATTCCTAAACCCTTAGCGGGACTCGGAATTGTTACTAAACTTTTAACTGGTTCTGTTACTGTTATACAGAAAGCGGAAATTCACATTCTGTTCATGTCGCCCATTAAACTCATCAGTAGTTGAGATTTTTTCTTCTTTCTTTTCTTCTTTATTGTTGGGGGTGGGTGGCAGCAAGCTTTTGAGTTTGCTATAAATACTGTTCTTTTAAGCCACAACCACCTGCCGGTTGGAAACCCCACATCTTTACCATTGTTACCTCTTGTTTCTATTTGTAAATTTGTTTGCTAAAACCTTGTGTTGTTTTCCAAAATGAGATCCTGTAAAAACAGTGTTTGTTTTATTTTATACTTGAGCTCAAGCACTCCATTTATGGCTGATGGCTTCAATCCTTAATCCTCATGTCCTCCATGCATCTGAATTCTGTAGTGATTGACCACATATTTTGTATTTATGTTATTTAACATGTTGCATGAGACTGTCCTGACTCAGATAGTCGGATTGTTTGCAATACACAATACTGATGGCTGGTAAAAAGTCTATTAATCCCTTTTTCCGTATGGCTGTTCACGAGCTTAAAGTGTTAACTTGCTTTTTGGATGGGATTTTATAAGCAATAAGTACAATAATATCCTTCTCTGTTTCGCTTCAAATGCTTGTTATTCTTTGTAAACCTCATATGTGTGCTTCCAAACTGGGTACTATAGTTCAAGTTGTAACATCTACTGCTGAGACTCATTGTTGTTTTAATTGTGGCTTTTTAATTATCTTTTGTCCCTTTCCAGATGGTTCAATATTCATTTGTTTGTTTGATAACGTTTTGATGTCAAAGATTTCACAGGCCTGAGGGGTAGTGTGGCGTTAACCTAGCTAATACCAAAGTGTGCAAGATGTCAACTGGGCCTGGACTTGAGACTCTTGTTGATCGTAAGTTCTTTGTGTGTTTGTGCATCTACTAACATGATGTTTCATATTTCTAATTTCATAATTTTATGTATGCTATATTTTATGCTTACTACAAGCAATTAAGTTAAGAAAACCAGTGCCTCTTTAAATGTTGTTCTCCTGAAATAGATCTTAAGCAAAGGTGGACTTTTGGTCCCACGGTTTCAACACAACTAAAGTTTTATTTCCTAACTTTTAAGTAGTCTCACTTTGTTCCTTAACTTTTAAGTACTTTTTCTCTTTTTAACACCGTCAATAAGTTTAGAAAAAAGGTGATTACTGATGACTGGAATCTGACATAGCTAATCTAGTAAAGCTGCATGCTAAATTTTGATCATCTCAAGTTCCAATTAACCCAGCACGTGCAATGACAAATTCCCAAAACTGCACTGTTCCACTTTGTCCTCTCTCTATATCTATCTATTCTTCTTTAAGTTTCTAATTATTCTCTATTCTATCTACCCTCTTCACTTGTTTAATTCTGTATTCTTCAGTGCTTAGTGTATCGCAAGATAAAGTGCCAGAATTTTTTCCCATTGTTGAAGAACAGAGCTCAATCGTCTGATATTTTATTAAACTTGCAGAACGAAAGGTTTATAGGCTCAGTCGCTGCTGTAGAATTTCAGCAGATCCCATATTACGATCAAAATCCCTACAAATCAGGCAGAAAAACTTTCCTAAAGAATTACATGAGATTGACGCAAGAAACAGAATAAAATCAGAAAAACAGAGTAGGAGTGGTAGCTGAGTGAAACACAAAAAGTATTGGGCTCAGGCTTTTAGGTTTCCAACAGCCATGAATCCCAATGTACCTCTGATTCAAGTAATCATTGTTCCTCTGTTTTTAAAGTGTGGATAAGTTGGAACAGAGCAGTTTTTGCAACTTAATTTTGCCCGAGGCTGAATCATGGGTACTAAGGTGGCAATGATTTGGCATGAAGCTTTCACAGGCTAGCCTCATCAAATTGTGGTCATAGTTTTCAGTTAAAATAATGTCGTTAGAGTAGAGGAAATATTTTGACTCATTTTTTTAAGTCAAGGCACAGAAGTGCAAACCACTAAAGTTGATGTACAAAATAAAACTTAAGACTAAGTTTAACGAAACTAAAGTTGATGTACAAAATAATGTTCTTTAAAGTGTACTTTTGCTAATATCTTAAGCTGGTTATTTGATTTTATTTTTTTACTGAAGCTCTTACTTTTTGGCAGAGACCATTTCAGTCATTACAAATGATGGACGAAATATAGTGGTGAGCTTTAGTGTTCTGCACTAAATTAGCTGTTGACTGTAAGTAGGTATCTTTAATCTAATCGCTGCGATTTCCTGTTCAGGGAATCCTGAAAGGTTTTGACCAGGCAACAAATATAATTCTTGATGAATCCCACGAACGAGTTTATTCTACCAAGGTATGCGAATCTGTAGGGAAACTTATCTGACGATCATGAAATCACGACCTCAGCCACATACCTAATAATATTGTACAATATTTTGTTTCACAATAGGGTTTTTTTTTTTTTCTAATTATAACTTAAAAATAAGCAGTTGTCTTCTTTTAAGAATTGCAGTCTTGGAGTTTGCTGTTATATTTGGAATATGCACATGGCTCAGTTAAGTGGTTTTCCAAGTGAAAATATTTGGTGCAGTTTTGAGTTGCTTGATACTAAAAATGTGGCAATCTCCTCAGATGCAGATTTTTTATAATTATACATAAATACAGTTCTTTGCTTATAGAAAATTACAAATTAGGATCTTTTTCATTTTGACTCAGTGCCTAATGTGTCAAAATGAACATCATGTGGGCTTTCCTGTGATTGAACCATTATGGATTTACCACCAAATATGCTATTGGTTAATGGGGCATGCCTGTCTTCTGCCTAAGCTAGAATGTAGCTACAGGTTCTTTCTTGAAAGTTTAGGTTGATCCTTGATCTTTCCTCTAGTCCAAGTTTGCCGCACTCATTCTTATATCTAATGACAGGAAGGGGTGCAGCAACTCGTTCTAGGTTTGTACATCATTAGGGGTGACAACATGTAAGTCCTTCTCAGTATTGTTTGTCATATAATTTATGCTGTCACACTCCTCTTCATATTAAGTACTCTTTAATCTAACACTGTATGGTTTTCTGAGGACCTTGCAGAAGTGTTGTAGGTGAACTAGACGAAGATCTGGATTCAAGTTTGGATTTGTCCAAGCTTAGGGCTCATCCCTTAAAGCCTGTTATCCATTGAACTACCTTACCAGTTGTTACCTTCTCGGTGGAAAAGTACGAGTCTCTGACTGTGGGGCGTTGCTAGATTATGTAAGAGAAAGGAAATTGTAAAATGATGCGTAAGAGCAATATGCAAAGTATTATTTCTCTTTTGTCTTGGAGGTAGTGAGTGACTTATCCGGGTTGTGTTGAGATTAATGTTCTACATGCCACACTTGTGAGATCTTATGAGACAACCTTAGACTATCCATTTTGTTAGTTCATGTGACCAATTCTATAGGTCGCTTCTCAGTCCATCATTTGTTAAATTGATGTAAATTAAATCGAATTACTCGTTTAACCAAATAAACTATTTTTGCAGCCATTAAACTAGTAAGACCATTATACTAATTATTTTTGGCAAAAAAAAAAAAAACCATTATACTTATTATGCTTAATGCAATTTAAACTTGGGAGCTCGGATTTTTTCCCCTAATATTCAAGATGCAATTTTGACTTGGCACAAATTGTCAAGGAACTTCAAAAAAGAAAGTATGAATTGAATTTCTCTATAACCTTCGTTTGATAGGTATTTCTTTACCTCAAGATCTTTTTTTATATATAAAAGCTAATGAAGTAGTTACAATGGAATAAAATTGCTATTGGTGTAGACTTGTGAACTCACTTAGTTTAATAAATAAGAGACTAAATTGAATAAAAACTATGAAAAATTCTGAAGTTGTTATTTAAAAATATACATTCCTTTTTCTAGTATTTCGATATATATTGTGAAATTTTCAGTTTTAATTTAATTAGGATTTTGCATGTTGTATCCAACTTGTTAGTATAACTTTATCTTTAATATAGCAATACAAATAAATATGAGAGAATTTTCGTAAAATAAAATGGCAATATTCACAATGCGGTGTAATTGGAGACGAGAAGATTATGACCATTGGCATTAACCGTTCCGGATAACTAAAGAGGGAGTTGTGGTTGGAACAGCGATATCACAGAAGGCCGTGGCAATTCAGAAATGCTTGCCGGTATCTCTCTTTTCTCTTTCGTTCTTCTCTATTCTCTAACCTAAACTGTTGAGCCACTCGACATTTGTGCCTTGCCTCTTTCAATATTTATTTTTCTTGTTGATGATCAATACTTTCTCCATTGTTTAAGCTGTATGTAGTTTTTCCTAGTTGAACCAACCTAAATCCTTGAGTACTTGTTTGACATACGGATGTTAGCTAGTATTCAACCATGGCAGCACTGCTGAATGCCGTATCTCCGGCGGCAAATCTGTCACCAACTACGAGAAAGAATGGTTCTAGCTTTCACTCCCAGATTCCAATCATCCATACCCTTTCCCTGAACAAGCGTTTTTCTAGGGTTTTGTCATACGCCCGGATAGCTAGTTCTCCTAAAGATACTTCTTTTACTCTGCCCGATTGGAGGATTGGGAAGAACGACCCAAGAAGTAAGGAGCTTAGAGTTAATAATGCATTCCTTCATCTAGAGCAAATGGTAGGCAAAGGCCACAAGCCTGACGTAACTCAGGCAACTCAGCTCTTGTATGATCTTTGCAAGGCTAACAAAATGAGGAAATCTGTTAGGGTAATGGAGATGATGGTAGGGTCAGGTATTATACCTGACGCAGCTTCCTACACTTACTTGGTCAATTATCTATGCAAGAGGGGTAATGTTGGGTATGCGATGCAATTAGTTGAAAGAATGGAGGAACGTGGTTTTCCAACTAATTCTGTTACCTATAACACTCTAGTTAAAGGGCTGTGCATGCATGGGAATTTAAATCAAAGCTTGCAACTTCTAGATCGATTAACAAAGAAGGGGTTGGTCCCAAATGCATTCACTTATTCTTCTTTACTTGAAGCTGCTTATAAGGAAAGGGGATCTGATGAAGCCATGAAACTTCTGGATGAAATAATTGCCAAGGGTGGGGAGCCCAATTTAGTGAGTTACAATGTTGTGTTAACAGGTTTATGCAAGGAAGGTCGGACTGAAGAAGCTATTAAGCTTTTTAGGGAATTGCCAGCAAAGGGGTTTGATCCTAGTGTTGTGAGTTATAACATTTTGCTGAGGAGTTTGTGCTATGAAGGGAGGTGGGACGAGGCAAATGAGCTTTTAGCTGAGATGCAAGGAAAGAATCAGTCTCCTTCTGTAGCTACCTATAACATATTAATTACTTCCCTTTCCCTTCATGGAAAAACTGAACATGCTTTCAAGGTTTTAGATGAAATGACTAGGAGTGGGTTCAAGGCAACTGCAGCCAGCTATAATCCAATTATTGCCCGCCTCTGCAGTGAAGGGAAGGTGGATCTTGTAGTTCAGTGTCTGGAACAAATGGTACTTCGGCACTGTAATCCTAATGAAGGGACATACAATGCTATTGCTATGCTTTGTGGGGCGGGGAAGATACAAGATGCATTTTTCATAATCCAAAGCTTGGGTAATAAACACAATTCCCCGATGCATGATTTCTACCAAAATGTCATTTCAAGTCTTTGCAGGAAAGGGAACACTTATCCCGCTTTTCAGCTACTATATGAAATGACAAAGTATGGATTTACTCCAGATTCTTATACTCATTCATCTTTGATTAGAGGGATGTGTAGAGAGGGCATGTTGGATGAGGCCATCGAGATATTCAGGGTTTTGGAAGAAAATGAGTACAGGCCTGATACAGATAACTATAATGCACTTATACTTGGTCTCTGCAAGTGCCGAAGAACAGACTTGTCTATGGAGATGTTTCAGAGGATGATAGATAAAGGATGCATGCCTAATGAGGCAACATACACCATTCTTATTGAAGGGCTTGCTTTCGAAGGAGAAATGGATATTGCTGCCAAGCTTTTGAAGGAGTTGCATTTGAAAGATGTTCTGAGCCAAAGTACCGTTGAAAGACTGGGCATGCAGTATGGCTTCAAGGAATTGACAGAATAAAGAGAAAACACCCTCGTATCAGATAACCGCCCAAAGCAAAGAAGGTCAGGACTTATTTCAGATATGAGTGTAATCCTGGTTGCAGGTGTAGGATCCTGAACAGCCATTGAAATATTGCTTCCAAATGCTTGGAAATTTTGCTCAATGTGGTTAGAGATGACTAAATAAAGGTGTAAGCATAGAATTCAATGATATCTACTGTCAGCATTCTCTCATTCTTTAGGTTTAACATTCATGTAAAATTTGGCGTCTTAGTATGTAGGAACTAGGATGTTCAT
Organism: Albizia julibrissin; assembly: GCA_037074505.1. Classification (NCBI taxonomy): domain Eukaryota; kingdom Viridiplantae; phylum Streptophyta; class Magnoliopsida; order Fabales; family Fabaceae; genus Albizia; species Albizia julibrissin. The sequence goes on from CM073486.1 coordinate 44,633,288, forward strand.
GCATTCATCACTCGTCTCTGTCCAGATTTTCGCAGAAAGATAACTTAACACCGTAATATGATGATTGAATTCCTTCTCGTATCATTTTCTCTTGCATTCTATGCTTCTAGACCTGTATCAGTTAGAAATACGTACCTTGATGACTCGTAATTTTCCAATCTCTTTTCATCTTTTGCTCTTGAAATATCCGAAACACTTTCGAGATGGTGAGTGTGACCCTACGTATATCTGCACTTCTCTTTATAACTTTCAGCTCACCATGACTTCAGATTGCCACTCTGCTGTGATTCTGTAGTGTAACCTGTTTTTCTCTCTAAAGATTGGGTACTTAATTTTTTATTGGGCTCCGAATCCCGCAACAACAATGATGATTGTAAATTTCACATACATGACTTTACTACTACTACTACATACGTACACCTCGTGCTTTGGAATTGCAAATTTCAAAACGTGTTTAATAATTGTAAAAAACTTAAGCCCTCTGTATCATTTTGTCATATTTAATCAAGTTTAAATCTTCTCAATTTAAAATTTAAATGAATAACCCTTTATTTTGCTGGGGGGGGGGGGAAACTTCTGTACCACTTATCTCCTTAATTATGCCATTCATTCTCTCATTAGTATATAGGGTAAAGGTGGAGTTATGGCTCTGAATTATTTTTAGAGTTGTAATTTTGACCATGAAGTAATAAAATTGGAACAATTGTGAACTTCAACTAACGGAATTGAAACATCCGTTTGTCACGTCATCATTTTGTTTGGGGAAAAAACCATTTTGTCCTTGCAATTTTGTGAAATTTTACAATTTTGTGAAATTTTATAATTTTGTCCTTAGCAATTGTGTGACACTTTTAAATTAGTAAATGATCTCTAAAAATTCTGAAATTTTTCAAAATAAAAGTAAACATGATAAGATTTAATTTGATAGGTCTTGTGACATTTTATTTGGTCAAAATGACTATTTTGCCCTTACAATTTTCGCAATACTTGAAAAATTGGCAGATTTGTCACTGAACTTTAAAAATTCATATCTAATTGTATAGATATTTAATTGGGGTGGTTCCAAAGCCTATGTGACCCTTATTAAGTCTATTTTTATGAAAAAATATAACCTTTAGCCAATAGGAACCTAAAAATTTCCAGAATTTTTATTTTTGAAGTCTGCTCCAGAAAAACGTTAAATTCGCTGGGAAAAATTCAAAAATTCATTTCTCCTTGTATACAACTCTAAAAATTTCATATGACCTATCAAACTAAAGCTTATCATGTTTACTTTTATTCTGGAAATTTTCAGATTTTGTGGAGGTCATTTACTAATTTAAAAAGTGTCACACAATCTGACTGCCTCAACAAGAAATCACATTGGCAGCAACTTCAACTTGTGCACCAAATAACTATGATGATGTGGCAAACGGACGTTTCACTTCCGTTAGTTGAAAATAGAACCCTGAACTATTTTCTAAGGGTGCAATTTTGTCCATAATGTATTTTAATTGGATCAATGAGCACCCGTGCAAACAGAATACAAACGTATGTTTCTCACCTGTGTAAAAAAAACAAACTTTCATAGAAGCATTGATCAATTATTTGGTGCACAAGTTGAAGTTGTTGCCAATGTGATTTTCTGTTGAGGCAGTCAGATTGTGTAACACTTTTAAATTAGTAAATGACCTCCAAAAAATATGAAATTTTCTAGAATAAAAGTAAACATGATAATCTTTAGTTTGATAGGTCATATGAAATTTTTAGAGTTGTATACAAGGAGAAATGAATTTTTGAATTTTTCCCAACGAATTTAACGTTTTTCTGGAGCAGACTTCAAAAATAAAAATTTTGGGAATCTTTAGGTTCACATTGGCTAAATTTTATATTTTTTCATAAAACTAGACTTAATAAGGGTCATATAGGCTTTGGAACTACCACAACTGGATATCTATACAATTATATATCAATTTTTAAAGTTTAGTGACAAATCTGTCAATTTTTCAAGTATTGAGAAAATTGTAAGGGCAAAATGGTCATTTTGACCAAATAAAATTTCACATGACCTATCAAATTAAAGCTTATCATGTCTAATTTTATTTTAAAAAATTTCAAAATTTTTGGAGATCATTTACTAATTTAAAAGTGTCACACAATTGCTAAGGATAAAATTGTAAAATTTCATAAAATTGTAAGGGCAAAATGGTTATTTTCCCCAAATAAAATGATGACGTGGCAAATGGACGTTTGTAACATCCTCATTTTTATTTTTAGGATATAATTATAATTATCATTTTTATTAAGTAATTTTTAGTACTAAAAATAATTAAATAAAAAAATTAAAAAAAAATAATAATTAAAAAAAATATTATTTTATAATATAATATTATAAAATAATATAATATAATATTAATATAATATAATATTATTATATAATATATTATATTATATTATTAAAATAATAATATATATATATAAAACGTGGGGGGCGGCGCCCCCCACTTTTGAAAAGAGAATTGTGGCACCTTACGGTGCCACACATATAATATAAAAATAAAAAAAAAATAATTAAAAAAAAGGGGTAGGTAGGAAGGGGTATTATAAGTACCCCTTCCTCACACACACTTCACGCAATTTCTGCGTGAAGTGTTGTGTAATAGGGTGACGGGCAAGGCTCTGATAGGAGTATTTTCATTTCTTCGGGGATCAATAAGGTACTCAAAATCTCTTCTAATCATAAAACTTCTTTTATGAAATATTTTCTAAATAATTTTATCTTTCTTATGATATTAATTTTATACTGATTAGAGAATATTTTAGGATTAGAATTTTGGACAAGTTTGAGTTTTGTCAGTATATGACTATAAGAATATAGATGATAATTAATAGTTAATTTTAATCGGTTTATTTTTGTTATTTAGTTGATATAATATTTTATAATGAATTTTCTATATATATCAACTTATAAATAATGTTATTTTGGACTTTTAAACCGATTAAATTTAGATTAAATAATTTATTTGGGTTAATGGAGATATTATTGAAATTTTAGTTGGTATAGTTTAAAATCTGAAGGACTAAACTGTCATTTATGAAATTCGTAGGATTAAACTGTCATTTATGAAATTCTGAGGACTAAACTGTTATTTAGGAAATTCGGAGGACTAAATTGTCATTTATGAAATTTGGAGGACTAAACTGTCATTTATGAAATTCGAAGGACTAAACTGTCATTTTATAATTTAAACCCTAAATTATTATTTCTCAGTTTTTATAGGATATTATTATTAGAATTTGTAAATAAGTTATAATTTTGACTTTTTAGAAAATTATTAACGGGTAGTAAATTGATTGTGATAGATTGATTTTGGCGTGTGTTTGAGCTCTTGGATTTGGAACAGTGTGATAATAATTAGCTTTGGCGAGAGGTAACCACTTTCCACTTATTATGTGTGTTGGTGTGTGTTTGTGAGTATTTTGTAAAATGATTATGAGATTGAAAATCATATATGGATATTATAGATTATTTCAATAAGTAATATTGAGGAGTATTTTGTTATACACTTGCTTTGTGGAACCATGTGATTTAAATTATAAGATGTATTTGTATATTTTGAATATCCTCATATGTGTATGGAAATCTTGAGAAAATTCCTATTGAACTATTTATTGATACATATTGGGTTGTTTGGTTTGGGTTGAGATGGAGAAAGTTATTTTTACCACGTGGTATAGCCTCCATTGGTGCACGATGGTTGGCTTTATATTGTCCCACCAGTTCAATGAGGGACTGTCCCACTAGTTCAATGAGGGACTGCGACACCCCACCAGTTCAATGAGGGGAAAGACCCATGGTCTGGAAACATGCTCTGTGGATTTTGGCCAATCCTCATCATGTGACTGGAGAGCTCTTTGAGTGGCCAGTAACATGGATATTAACTTAGCCCATGGGTCTAGTCGGCGGAAATAAGGCGGTTCGGATGGATTGATGGGAGGCATTTGGGAATTGTGATATGAGATTTGAGATATAATATTATAATTTCTGACATGAGATTTGTGTACAAAACAATGATATTAGATTTTTAATATTTTATTATATAAACTGTTCCACTTGGCACCTCATGAATACATGTCAGCATGTGTAATGAGTTGGAAAGCTGGTTACTGAGGCTTTTGTCTCACCCCGTTGATTTAACATTTTTTTTCAGGTGATAGTTTCCGTGCTGGAATGTCGGGAGGAACTCATGAGGCATAGATATATCTCTATGGCCTCTTGTGGTTTATTATGTGTTGAATTGATATATATTGCCACTCATAGGGCCTACATCCTATAAACTCTGATTTGTCTGCATACTTTGGATTACTGTATCATGGATTGAATATTATATTATTTAATAGTTTGTGAAATTTTATCTCTATTATGATTAGTATTTGAGAGATAATATTTAATATTATGGAAATAAGGAGAGGATCTTACAATTTGGTATCAGAGCTTTGGTCCTGCAATCTATGATGCATTGCATATAGTGGCAATATACTCTTTCACACATAACCTCCCTATGTTTTTGTGTTGTTTTGGGTTTTATCCTTAATTGTTGATGGGTTTCATCCTTAGGTGGAGAGAAAATGGTAAACACAAGAAAGACTGTTTCTAATGCTAATCCACTTCCAAATGCTGCTGAGCCACAATTGTCTCAAGAGAATGAGACTATGTTGGATCGATTCAAAAATGCAATACTGACAGCTATGGATGCAAAGTTTCAGCAGTTCGAGGAAGATCTTCGAAAGAAGTTAAGAGAGGAAGGAAGTATCTCAAAGTCGAAGGATCATGAGATTCCTGAACCCAGTTTAGAGGCATCAAAGAGACATGAACAAGTTGGCTCAACTAATCATGAGAACCCTGTAAAGTGTACTGGAGGAGAGGGATCATCACAACCAACTCCAGAAGAACTTGCTATCAATAAGATATGGAAAGATATCCATGATCACGATCCTGAAAAGTTTTATGGAGATTTAAATCCTTTAAAGGCTGAAGCCTGGATCGAGGGTCTGGAAACCATCTTTCGAGCTGTAGTTTGTAACGAGTATCAGAAGGCTAGAGTGGCCATTATTCTGTTGAGGGATCGTGCTCAGAGATGGTGGCAAAGCACAGGTGGTTTAGATGACTCAAAGACAACTTGGACAAAGTTCAAGACTAAGTTCTTCGATCATTATTTCCCTCCAGCATTAAGATATGAGAAGGAGACAGCATTCTATGCTCTTCGACAGGATGACATGCACGAGGATGAATTTATTGCAACTTTCATCGATCTGTCTAGATATGTGACCTACCTACAACAGAAAGATGACCCAGAATGGAAATCTCGTCAATTGATGATCAGGGCTAGACCAGAGCTAAAGCCTCTCGTGCCAATGTATGATATCAAGAATTTTGAGGAAACTTGCACCAACTTGAGGATAGCTGCGCGCATGAAACGTGAAATTGAGGCTGCTAAACACCGAGACAATCAAGGCAGGTTTTCTACTTTTAGTAGACCTGTAACTAGGCCATCTGGGTTCCATCCTGGGAATGCAGGAAACTTCGGTAGGAAGAATCAAGGGCAAAGGAGTGGACCTCGACAGAGTAATTTTCAGAGTAATTTTCAGAGGAAACCAGGTCAGAGGAACCATGCTGGAGTAAGCCAACAATCTCGCCGTGAACCTGCAATGTCTGCTCCTAGCGTGAATGGTCCTTGCCCTAAATGTGGGAGGGCTCATGCTGGCCAATGTTGGCAGTGTTATCAATGTCAAAAGTTTGGTCATACCGCCCGATATTGTCCAGAGAGGCAGCAGCAACAGACCAACCAAAGTGGTCGTCCCACTATTCCTGGCAGGGTGTATGCCATGACTCAAGAGGAGGCTGGAACATCTCCTAATGTTATCAGAGGTACTATTTCTCTTCAGGGTCATAACATTATTGCATTGTTTGACTCGGGTGCTACACATTCATTCATATCTTTTGATTGTGCTAAGAAGTATAATTTCCCTATATCTGTTCTACCATATGATATGAGGATTTCTACTCCTGCTGGAGTTGTGGTGATGACTGCACATGCTTGTATGGGTAATACTCTTCAGTTTGAAAACCGAGAGTCTATTGTGGATTTAGTGTGTTTGCCGCTAAAAGGGATAGATGTTATTATTGGTATGGATTGGCTAGTGGATAATGACGCCGTACTTCATTGTAAGAAGAAGGTGGTCACTTACGCCATAAATACCATATCCGTAGAAACCCCTACAATCCCTATGCTATTATCGACAGCTAAAGTAGATAAGTGTATTAGAAAGGGTTGTCAAGCCTATGTAGTTTTCTTTTCTGTTAGTGTCGATAAAGAAGTAGGGATTGATCATATCGATGTAGTAAGAGAATATCCTGAGGTGTTTCCAGATGAGATATCAGGGCTGCCTCCAGAACGGGAGGTTGAGTTCTCTATTGATTTAGTACCAGGTACGACGCCAATTTCTAAGGCTCCTTATCGGATGTCGCCATCAGAGTTGGCAGAGTTGAAGAAACAACTAGAAGAGCTGCTCGAGAAAGGTTTCATTAGACCAAGTGTCTCTCCCTGGGGTTCGCCAGTATTGTTCGTCAAGAAGAAGGATGGAAGTATGCGGTTGTGCATCGACTACAGACAGTTGAATAAGGTTACCATTAAGAATAAATATCCGTTGCCTAGGATTGATGATTTACTAGATCAGCTCAAGGGAGCCACAATGTTCTCTAAGATTGATTTGAGATCAGGTTATCATCAGCTTAGAGTTAGAGCTGAGGACATCCCTAAGACTGCTTTTCGGACTCGCTATGGGCATTATGAGTTTTTGGTTATGCCTTTTGGGTTAACCAATGCTCCAGCTGTTTTCATGGATTATATGAACCGGATTTTTATGCCATATTTAGATCAATTTATTGTAGTCTTCATTGATGACATTCTCATTTATTCTAAGAATGAGGAGGAGCATCGAGAGCATCTTCATATTGCATTACGTATACTAAAAGACCATCAGTTGTATGCTAAGTTAAGTAAGTGTGAGTTTTGGCTCAGGGAAGTGAATTTCCTTGGCCACGTGGTGTCTGCTGAAGGGGTAGCTGTAGATCCGAGTAAAGTGGATGCCGTGTTGAAATGGGAACCTCCAAAGTCGGTGACTGAAGTGAGAAGTTTTCTAGGATTGGCTGGTTACTACAGGAGATTTATTAAAGGATTTTCTCAAATTGCCATGTCTTTGACCAAATTGACCAAGAAAGATCAACCGTTTATATGGTCTGACAAGTGTGAAGCGGCTTTTCAAGAGTTAAAAGCAAAATTGACTACCGCCCCTGTACTTACCCTTCCTGATCCCTGTCGTCCATACATATTGTATACGGACGCTTCCCTTAAGGGTTTAGGTTGTGTGTTAATGCAAGAAGATAAGGTAGTCGCATATGCTTCAAGACAGTTAAGGCCTCATGAGCAGAATTATCCTACTCATGACCTAGAATTGGCAGCTGTGGTATTTGCCTTGAAGATTTGGAGGCATTATTTGTATGGATCTCAGTTTGAAGTATTCTGTGATCATAAGAGTCTAAAGTATTTGGTAGATCAGAAGGAGCTAAATAACAGGCAGCGCCGGTGGATGGAATTTTTGAAGGATTATGACTTTGAGTTAAAGTATCATCCCGGCAAGGCTAATGTTGTTGCAGACGCTTTGAGTCGAAAGTCGATACACTTGTTCCGCATGAGCTTAGAAGAGCAGAATTGGCTAAATGGATTAAGAGACATCCATGCAGTTCCAGATCAAAGAAGAGCTACTTTAAATGCAGTTCTTGGTGAATATGGGTTTTATCAGAACCTAAGAGACGCCCAGATGAAAGATGATCAGTTAAGTAGAATTCGAGAGGAATTAGAGCATGGTGAAGTTCCAGATTACGACTTTGGGAATGCAGAAATTTTGAGATACAAGAAAAGAATTTGTGTTCCCAACAATGACGAGATCAAGAAAACCATTTTGGAAGAAGCTCATCGGAGTAGATACGCCATGCATCCAGGAATCACCAAGATGTATAATGATTTGAAGCAACAGTATTGGTGGCCGAAGATGAAGAGAGACGTGACTGACTTTGTTTTGAAGTGTTTGACGTGTCAGAAGGTCAAGATCGAGCATCAAAAACCACCAGGATTACTTCAAAATTTGGATATCCCTAAATGGAAATGGGATAGCATTTCTATGGACTTCATCATGGGTTTACCATTAATCCGAGCCAGTTATAATGCTATTTGGGTGATTGTAGACCGATTAACCAAGTCAGCACACTTTTTACCGATTAAAGCGGACTATTCTTTAGAGAAATTAGCCGAGGTATATATTAAAGAGATTGTTCGTATGCATGGAGTGCCAGAAAGTATCATATCAGATCGTGATCCAAGGTTCACTTCGAACTTTTGGAAGTCCCTACAGGAGGCCATGGGTACGAAGTTAAAGTATAGTACCGCTTATCATCCTCAGACAGACGGTCAAACAGAGAGGACTATTCAGACACTTGAGGACATGTTGAGAGCCTGCGCTATCGAGCTCCCAGGTAGTTGGGACAAGCACTTACCATTGGCAGAATTTGCATACAATAATAGCTACCACTCCAGTATTCAGATGGCACCTTTTGAAGCTTTATATGGACGAAAGTGCAGATCGCCGTTGTGTTGGACGGAATTAAGTGAAAGAACCATTATTGGACCAGATTTGGTAGATCAAACATCACGAAAGATTGAAATGATACGACAGAAATTATTGACCGCTCAGAGTCGACAAAAGAGTTATGCGGATCGTCGAAGGAGATCATTGGAATTTAGTGTGGGAGATCATGTTTTCTTAAAAGTTTCACCTGTTACGGGTATTGGAAGGTCAATTAAGGCGAAGAAGTTGACTCCCCGGTTCATTGGGCCATATGAGATTTTGGAGCGGTTTGGGCCGGTTGCCTATCGAATTGCCTTACCTCCGCACTTGTCTAATGTGCATGACGTGTTCCATGTGTCACAGTTGAAGAAATATCATCCAGATCCGTCCCACGTCATTGAACCTGAAGAAGTTGAATTGAGAGAAAACTTAACTTATATAGCAGAACCAGAGAAAATTTTGGATGTCCAAGACAAACAACTGAGGAGAAAGACCATACGACTGGTAAAAGTTTTCTGGAAGGGTATGACACCTGGAGATGTGACTTGGGAGACAGAGGAAAGAATGCGTCGAGATTTTCCTAATTTATTTGCTTAAGTTGTGATTGTCGTTGTCTTGATTGAATTATTGTATTTTGATTGTATTTGTATTTCCCACTTGAATCGAATTTTGGGGACAAAATTCTATTTAGGTGGGGAGAATTGTAACATCCTCATTTTTATTTTTAGGATATAATTATAATTATCATTTTTATTAAGTAATTTTTAGTACTAAAAATAATTAAATAAAAAAATTAAAAAAAAATAATAATTAAAAAAAATATTATTTTATAATATAATATTATAAAATAATATAATATAATATTAATATAATATAATATTATTATATAATATATTATATTATATTATTAAAATAATAATATATATATATAAAACGTGGGGGGCGGCGCCCCCCACTTTTGAAAAGAGAATTGTGGCACCTTACGGTGCCACACATATAATATAAAAATAAAAAAAAAATAATTAAAAAAAAGGGGTAGGTAGGAAGGGGTATTATAAGTACCCCTTCCTCACACACACTTCACGCAATTTCTGCGTGAAGTGTTGTGTAATAGGGTGACGGGCAAGGCTCTGATAGGAGTATTTTCATTTCTTCGGGGATCAATAAGGTACTCAAAATCTCTTCTAATCATAAAACTTCTTTTATGAAATATTTTCTAAATAATTTTATCTTTCTTATGATATTAATTTTATACTGATTAGAGAATATTTTAGGATTAGAATTTTGGACAAGTTTGAGTTTTGTCAGTATATGACTATAAGAATATAGATGATAATTAATAGTTAATTTTAATCGGTTTATTTTTGTTATTTAGTTGATATAATATTTTATAATGAATTTTCTATATATATCAACTTATAAATAATGTTATTTTGGACTTTTAAACCGATTAAATTTAGATTAAATAATTTATTTGGGTTAATGGAGATATTATTGAAATTTTAGTTGGTATAGTTTAAAATCTGAAGGACTAAACTGTCATTTATGAAATTCGTAGGATTAAACTGTCATTTATGAAATTCTGAGGACTAAACTGTTATTTAGGAAATTCGGAGGACTAAATTGTCATTTATGAAATTTGGAGGACTAAACTGTCATTTATGAAATTCGAAGGACTAAACTGTCATTTTATAATTTAAACCCTAAATTATTATTTCTCAGTTTTTATAGGATATTATTATTAGAATTTGTAAATAAGTTATAATTTTGACTTTTTAGAAAATTATTAACGGGTAGTAAATTGATTGTGATAGATTGATTTTGGCGTGTGTTTGAGCTCTTGGATTTGGAACAGTGTGATAATAATTAGCTTTGGCGAGAGGTAACCACTTTCCACTTATTATGTGTGTTGGTGTGTGTTTGTGAGTATTTTGTAAAATGATTATGAGATTGAAAATCATATATGGATATTATAGATTATTTCAATAAGTAATATTGAGGAGTATTTTGTTATACACTTGCTTTGTGGAACCATGTGATTTAAATTATAAGATGTATTTGTATATTTTGAATATCCTCATATGTGTATGGAAATCTTGAGAAAATTCCTATTGAACTATTTATTGATACATATTGGGTTGTTTGGTTTGGGTTGAGATGGAGAAAGTTATTTTTACCACGTGGTATAGCCTCCATTGGTGCACGATGGTTGGCTTTATATTGTCCCACCAGTTCAATGAGGGACTGTCCCACTAGTTCAATGAGGGACTGCGACACCCCACCAGTTCAATGAGGGGAAAGACCCATGGTCTGGAAACATGCTCTGTGGATTTTGGCCAATCCTCATCATGTGACTGGAGAGCTCTTTGAGTGGCCAGTAACATGGATATTAACTTAGCCCATGGGTCTAGTCGGCGGAAATAAGGCGGTTCGGATGGATTGATGGGAGGCATTTGGGAATTGTGATATGAGATTTGAGATATAATATTATAATTTCTGACATGAGATTTGTGTACAAAACAATGATATTAGATTTTTAATATTTTATTATATAAACTGTTCCACTTGGCACCTCATGAATACATGTCAGCATGTGTAATGAGTTGGAAAGCTGGTTACTGAGGCTTTTGTCTCACCCCGTTGATTTAACATTTTTTTTCAGGTGATAGTTTCCGTGCTGGAATGTCGGGAGGAACTCATGAGGCATAGATATATCTCTATGGCCTCTTGTGGTTTATTATGTGTTGAATTGATATATATTGCCACTCATAGGGCCTACATCCTATAAACTCTGATTTGTCTGCATACTTTGGATTACTGTATCATGGATTGAATATTATATTATTTAATAGTTTGTGAAATTTTATCTCTATTATGATTAGTATTTGAGAGATAATATTTAATATTATGGAAATAAGGAGAGGATCTTACAACGTTTCACTTCATTAGTTGAAGTCCACAATTGTTCCAATTTTATTACTTCATGATTAAAATTACACTCAAAAATAGTTCATGGTCAAAATAGTTCAAACCATAACTTCATGATAAAAAAAAAAAAAGTGTTGCCATGACCATATCCATCGGTGGTGCCACTTCAGAACCAAACCCAAATTTGTAGACAGGAAGTTTATGTTGCTTCAAATTCAGACTTCAAACACACATAAATAGGCCCTTGAGTCACCATTTACTGAGAGAAGGAGAGAGAGAAAAGCCACACAGGAAAAAAAAGGCGAATCTATAAATATAAAGAACCCACTCTCTGCAAATGCACGAGGGAAGTAAGATTAAGAATATTGGGGGGGGGAGGGGAGAGATAAAGGTGGTGAATGAGATTGGGGTGAGCAGCTTTGGATTTGGACAATGAAGAGTGAGAGTGAGAAGAGTCCAAAGCTCTCTTCTAGACCAAATCAAGATCGCCGCCATTATTATTATTATTATTATCTCTGCTGCTCCAATTTGAAGAAGACATTGGGAAAAGCCCCCACCACCGACATGTACTCCAAAACAGAATCAATAATGCCAATCCGTTGCTGTCTTCTTCGTCGCCATATTTGGGCTTTGGGACTTCCCACTTATTGGAGCTGAACAAGAGTTGTGGAACGCAAGCGGCAAGTCTGAGTGGGGAGGGGGAGGGAAAGAGAAAGAGGAAGTTGTTTTTATTATTTAAATTTTTTTTTTTTTTTTTGGCTATGTCAGCTTGCTCGTTTAACACCGTTAACTCTTGCACATGTCCTTCTTAAATTATAAAGACTAATGGTTTTAACGAAAAGAAACTACAAGAGCTAAAACTTATGACTTCAAACTACAGGAACAAAACCAAAATAAATATAAATCATAAGGATCAAACATTTTATTAACCCATATTTAATTATATGGAGTTGGGAAGGCTCTCACGAGTTTAGGTGTGTATATATATCCAGAGGTTTTTTCATTTTGAGCTACATGGCCATGGCAATAGCAATAAGTACACCGTTCATAGAACTTGATATAAAATTATACATTTGTAGGAATTATTACAAGACTTCAACACACACATAAATAATGTGTGTATAGAGAGAGAGGAGGGAGGGAGGGGGCGCAAAAAGCGAAGCAAATTGCATACAAATATAGTTATATTTTCCCCTATTACTATAGTTGTAGCCAATATTTAGGAGGCCGTCTCAGGCTCTCGGCATTTCATGTCACATTATCAAATCAAAGCAAATCATAGTTGAAAATAGAAACACATAAAAAGAACCTTATGTTAAATTGACAATTGACAGGTATATACAAAATTGGATCAAATTTTCGCAAACTTAGTGGGTCATCCCCGTCTTATTGGATTTCATTTGTAGAAGCTATTGGAGAAGGACACAAGATCTGTTTTGAGAGCTCCAGATTGATATCAAGCTGTTTTGATTTTATAGCATAGTCTTTTGGATAGTACTTTATATGATATATATTCGTATAATGCTGTTGTGAACTGATGTATCGTGTAAAGTAGGTGGAATGAATCTTTCATTGGCAAAAAAAAAAACAAAAGATCAACTTTTCGCAGGAAACCGTTCCTCTTCCCTTTTTTTTTTTCACCCCTGCCTGCGTTCCTCTTCATTTCTACACAAAAGAAAAGCTCGGTTGGATTAATTTCCCACATCAAAGTCGACATTAGCTTCAATAGACCAAAGACCTAACCCAGTAGTAGCAGGCCCGACAAGAGCAGACCTTCGATTCTCGTGGGCAACAGTAAGATTATGGTAAGCTGGGTAACGAATTTACTCTACAAAACCATTTTATGTTATTCAGGCTGGGCATCCGAATGAATTTTCTCATACAAGCTATATATTAGTGGTGACTTGGACATTTGGGGTTCCCTTTCCAGGGCTGCAATCACATCCTTAACAGAGATGCTGTGAACTACCCGACTTTGAGGTGTAATGGCCTGATTCCTCCCCAGCTTTCGACCACTTCCTGTTCCAACAGTAACATTCAATGAAGTACAGCAGCAATTAAGAAATAGCACGGAATCTAAATCAGACATCAGCTGCACATGCTTGTGCTACAATGGAAGGGAGAGACCAGTTTTATAGGAGAGATTCGAACCACCTTCCATGTGTTGATAACTCGGTATTACTTTGTCATTTGACTATAAAATAGAGGAAGTGGCACACATGAATGAATAATCAGTTTGAATGGAACCTACCAGAAGTTGTAAAAGATGCTGAAACTCTCTTATCCCCCTCTGGATTATCCTTTGTACTTCTTCCGGATGAAGATGGAGACTTGCGACTCACATCCTTAGGTTGAGCACTAGATGATGCATCTGCCCCACCTTCACGTTTTTGACGGGCTTGCTCCGCCATGAGTTGCCATTTTGACATCATATCATCTCCACCAACAGCAGCTCGAGCAGCAACATTTGCAGCATTTGTCCTCATCTTGTCATCCTCTTCTTTATTTACCTACGAAATGCCATAAATTGAGCAAAAGATTTCTTATACGGGCTTTGAAATAAGGAAGGAGGTATGAATACCTTTGTTGATTTATTACGACTTTCGTCCTTCTCCTTGTCACCCTCAACCCCAGGATTACTCTCAGCCTGTACAATACACGGTTTAATTGATAAGAAAACGTGTTTCAGCAGCAGATACCCTATTCAAAACAAATGCCTGTTATGGGAAAAATTCACGGATACAGCTTCTTAACATGTTTGTATAAATCTTCTTTAAGAAACAAATTAAGCTAGGCAAAAAAATCTTGGGAAAATTACATTCAAGTTCCGAACAAGAGAAAAACGAAGAAATGGTCCCTTGGAATTTCAAAATTGCCACGGGATTTTTTTGTAATAAATTTCAATTCTGCTAACAAGTCCATAGGCGTCCGGTGACAAGTCCATGGGCGCGTCATTGACAAGTCCAGAGGCGTCCATTGACAAATTCAAGGGTGTCCACTGGTAAGTCCAGGGGCGTCAATTAACAAATCTATAATTAGAATCTATTGCAAAAAAGTCTGACGAGACTTTTTGGTAATTTTAAGATTTCAAAGGACCATTTTTTCTTTTTTTTTTTCTCTTGTCTAGGATGTAAATATAATTTTCCTAAAAATCTTCAACAAGTGGAACTCACTTCATTGAGTTTACGAATCTTCTCTGCTTCTGCCTGTTTCTTCTCCCACTCTTCCCTTGCTTTCTTGTTTATTGCCATGATTTGCTGCCGAACATCTGAGTTGACAACAACCCGGTGCCTAGACTTCTCAAAATCCACTCGCTGATAGGATATTGATTGAGCATAAGAAACTGCTTACATTGATGAAACACCGTTCACGCAAGCAGTAAAGGAGACAACTGACCTGTTTTGAGAGTCTGATAAGGCTGCTTATCAATCCACGCATTCTTTCCTCCACACACTGAACATTTTACTTTTGGTCATGAGATTACATGAAAAACTACCAAAACGTTAAATTGAAAATCTGCTCTAATCTCACCAGAGACAAGCATTTCTCTACATCATTGCTCATGCCCTTCAAACCACATTTGACCACTGCCACAGTGACAACAAAACGAAGCAGCATAAGGCTATGAATATATCCAAATAAGTTTAAAGTACACAAAGAATTGTAAACATATGGACAGCATTAAACAATAAAAAGAAGACTAACTAATATCCATTAATTTGCTCTGCAATGGTTCTTTCTGCAAAATAAGTCTTTCTTCTTCTTCTTGCACAACTCTTCGAGATGCTTCTGAAATACGACTGTCCTCTTTTGGCCCTGAAAATAATTGTTCTTCCTCCTCCTGTTAGAAATAAATAGAGGAACAGTCAGGCTTTTATAATTTATAGTAGAAGAAAAACAATCCTTAATCTAAAATTATTTGCCCAAGATCAATGACAAAGTACCATACCCTAAGATCAACTCCACTAACAGCAGTAACATCATTAAGCTGTTCAATGCTTTGTTCCAGAGAAGCCCCAGACACTTTCTGTTTCTTACTGTAGGATAATGGGTAGATTATGTCAAGATTAAGAGTTAAATAAACTAGTCCAAAAGCTAGTCAATCATGATTCAGTAAGCATAAGACAGCTGACCTTGGAGGAGGCGGCGAGGAACCAAGTCCTTCAAGTGGTTTCTTTTGGCCAGGAGAAGGCTTTTTCAGAGGACCCCTTGCAATAATCCCAGAAGGGTTCAAGGGGATCTGAGAGCTTGACTGACAAAACACAAAACAGAACACGGAAATAGGCGTCATTAAGCATAAGAAATCAATATATATTATGAGGCATGCTCTGTGCACAGGATGCCATTTCCTTTAGTAAGAAATATTGTATTGTAAGATAGTGATGCTCGAAAGAGCAGAAGCCTAAGAACCCATGAAAAGAAACACAGCTGTATGCATTGTTACTCTAAGTAGCAACCTGTAATAACCACAGATAAAATTGATTGTTCCTAACCACAGAAGCCCTAAGGACAGATTACATGCAAAAGTTTTATTGTTCCTAACCACAGCTAAGATTTATAAAGTACGAGAACTAGTATTAAAAAGGCAGAGTAAAGTTTCATGGTTGGAAGGAGAATGGGTACAAAAACTAGGTTTTATGCATGTTAAGCCATGAGCCATTATGCACCCAATAGATGTATTATGAGTCAAATTGATGGACATTTGCGGCTGATACAGCGCCAGCAAGATTGCACCCCAAAACTAAAATACAATGAAAAGTGATGTGAATCCATATTTTAGCTATTTTAGGACAATATTATCAGCTACGTGAAATACGCAAAATGTGTAGGCTAAAGTCTGATAGAAACATCTATCACAAATGTAAGAGAAATAAAAATCCATGCATAAGGTCACTGTATGCAATATGTCATAAAACACAGAATGCCAATGACATTACCGGGCCACTCGGTTCCAGTTGAGCAATCATTGAAGGAGGAGCAGAAGTGGAATGCAACAAGCTAGAAGTACTTGTAGGTGGCACACTTGTAGATGCTGGAAGACCTCTTGAAAAATCATCCTTTGAAGTTCCCTGATTTCCATTTCCCAGTTCAATCTGAGCAGTGCCAGCAGAAAGTCCGTGAAATTTAGACAAATGATGTCTCTGATGCTGCTCAGCAGAGAGGTCACTAGGTTCCTTTTTAACATTCAAAGGTTGCCAAGAATTGGATGTTTGTTGTGATCCTGCACTATTTACAACATGAGGAGCAGATCCTCCCTGAAGTCTCTTTGGATCATTGATAGAACCCTGTCTATCAAGTTTTGTCATGCCAATCAGACTCATACCTTGTGTTGGTCCCCCTAAGTGATTGGAAGCAATGTTTTGATGAGGAATTTGCCTCAAATGGGAATCATGTGGTGGTGCTTTGAGAGATGTGGAACTACTGCTTGTCCCAGAATAAGGATTATAATTAGCACCAGTACTTCCATGTGCTGATGGGAAATGTAGATGTTGCTGCTGCTGCTTAGTAAGCCCTTGCATATGCATGGAGGACCTTTCTGATTCTTGGCTAGCAAAGCTGGAACCAGATGGTAACTGGCTTGGTTGAACTGCTTGGGGCTCTATTTTAACGTCCAATTCCTGAGTTTTTTTCACACTATTCTCCATAGTTGGATAAATTGGTTCATTCTTCACATGGACAGTTGAAGAATTAATGTGAGATTGATTTGCCGGAGTGTTCACACTTCTGTGATGCAGTTGTGCTAATGCATGGGGGTCACTAAATTGTGCCGCCCCAGAACTAACAGCAGGCATCCTCATAGGGTGCTGCTGCCCAACAGGTCCTTGGTTGGATCTCGTCTAAAACAGTAGAAAAGTAAGGTTCTAAGCATGACCTTGAATTAATACATATTGGCTTTAAAAAATATCAAAAAAGGCACCACATACAGCATACCTGTGATTGCACTTTTGCTAATGCCATTCTGAGCATCTGATCACCTACAATACTTTTCATAAGCCTCACAAAATTATCCTTTGGAATTTCATCTTTCTATAAAAACAGCATAAACCACAAAGTTAGTAACATGGCAAATCCATTCATAATTCAGTCGTGGCCCATATCATAAAAAGGAAAAAAAAAATTCAAAACAAAAGCAGGTGGAGGGAAGACATTGTTTTGATTGAATAGAAATACACACCTTCAATTTCGCAAACAAAGTTTGAAGTTGCATGGCTCTGTCTTTGGGAAGCTGCGGAATCAAGATAGGAAACAATAGGCCAAAAGGAACTTGCTTACTACGGTTTATTTGGCTGCTTGGCTGCTCAGTGAATGTCGCCTGTTGATTACTCATCTGCTGCAACTTGATATATTGAGATTCATTGCTAGGATTATGAGCTTTGAATGACTCATTATTAGGAACGAGATCTTTCCCCGGATTTGGGATCCCAGTTGTTTGAGGGTTCTGGAGGGAACTTTGTACAGTCTTCCCTTGGTCACCTTCATCTTGAGACTGTTTCTGAGACAAGGGTGGATGATTAACATCCTGAGAAGTAACATTCTGCAGCTGGCCACTGTGTTTGATCTCCATCTCAGACGAAGGTTGTTGCTGCTGCTGTGCAATTTGAGGATCTTGTTGAGTTTGACAATCACTTTTATTATCAAGGCTAGAAGTTGTCCACTGTGGTAATGACTGACTGAATGTGTTACTGCCTCCTTGAGACGAAGCTGTAGCAATTATAGCAGCATATGAGATGTAAGAGTAAGTATTTACCAAGCAAATATTGCAATCATATAGATTAACAGCAATCGGAGCTGATAATTTTTCAGAAGATACTTTTCCCTTGATTCCTAAAATTCTGCTGGTATATCAAACTAGAGCCTGGGATATATTAGCATTCATGAGTCAATACAAAGTCTCCTTTCCAGACTGAATATGACGTAGAAAGAAAATTGTGCAATAAATAATTTCAAGGGAAGAATTTTAGCAAGACAATAAACTTTAAGCAAAGATTTATTATCAATACAAGAGGAGTCTGATGGCTCTCAGTTTGAAAAGCTGCAAGAAAAGAAAGACAATGGGATGAAATGAATGTTAGCAAAAAACTATTAATGGTTTATTATGAAAGGGAATGCCAGCATTAATAAATAAATTCATATATTGATATGGCACCTCCAAGACCTGCCGAAATTGTACTTGTCAAATTGCATTTCCAGAAAGATCAAGCCATGCTTCATTAAACTCGCTATTACAAAGATACTTTGATGTTTCAAAATCAATCATCATGTTTGGTTTTTTCCATTTCTGTTGTTTATGTACATATAATAGACTCGCAGACAAGCTGACAAATAACATTACGAACAAAAAAAGGCATGAAATGTTTTAAACAAAAATTACTGGAGGTGAAATTCAAAATATGATGAATCAAAGTAATGCATGCCTGTGTCTGAACCAGAATGCTGGGAAGTAGACATGTCTCCTCCTATGTCTCTATTTAAGGCAGCCTGAAAGGCTTCCACGTCTGCCCCTGAATGCATCGTTTCATCCTGCAGACATCCCAAAACAGTGGTAGAATTTAAAATAGAGAACCCTATGCCACAATTTATGGAAGAGATTTTTTTTCTGGAAATAAAATAAAGAAAGGAAAGAAGAAAACCTCATCATCTTCAAGAAGCTTTACTATAGACAGGTCCATAACAATTGCAAGGCACCGTTATCTTGTTTCATAAATGAAGCAGTTGAACTGAAATGGAATCATTAATAAATTTAACTGCAAGCAATTTGATCACTTTATTATACTTAAATAGATGCAGTCTGAACTACAATTCAGCATACTTCACTCCAAAGATGATAGACAACACAGGAGGAGAGAAAAAGATAAACTTTCATGATGAAACAATTTAAAGAGAGTAACGTGGAAATGGCAATGGGAGAATATCCAAATTTTGACAGTACCCAAATCTGGAGGAAAATCCACTACCAACCCCTAACAAAATCTCCAGAAATCAATCGTCTAACATCCTTATCTAAAACCGTCCAATATTTAAAATACTCAATAAAACTGTGGTAGATTCTATCCATATAATTTCATGGATAACAATTAACATTTACGCACAAATTTCCCACCAATGAAAGAATCATCCTATCATAGGCAGACCTAAATCACACTCTAGGGGCATTGGCCCCAACTGAAATCTTTGAAATATGCGTAGTTGATATTGGCAGCGGGAAAGGCAGTGGCAACAGGTGAGATCAATGGAGGTTGGCTGCGTTGATGTGGGGGGGGGGGCAGAATTGGAGGAGCTGATCGGAAGTGACGAGTGAGGCAGAAGAGGGAAAAAAAATGAAATTGCTTGAAGGTAGAAGAAGCAAGGTTTACAAATTAAGTGTGCACACAAGGGGAGTTGAACAAAGAACCAAAAGATTTTTTCTAGCTTGAAGAAGCAAATGATAAAAATTTAAGGGTTAAACCTACTTTTAGTCCTTATAATTTACCTTTATTTTGGTTTTGGTCCCTGAAGTTTCAAACAGGTGGTTTTGATCCCTCAATTTTGCTCCACCTAAAACAATTAATCCCTATAGTTTGAAAATGACTTAGAACACAGACTAACGGTGTTAACTTTGCACATGTCATTAACTCTGCTTAAGTTGCTTACATGGCACGCTGATTGGGCTAGCTGACCTAGTAGTATGACATGACATAATTTTATTTTTTAAGAAATAAAGTCTTCAATTTAAAATGCGCCCACACAAGGGCAAATCGCACACACAATTGAGTTTGAAGGAAGCAGATGAGAAAGAGGTAAAGGATTAGGAAAGGCAGACCCTCTACACCAACGAAGAGTGACATGGTGGTCGCCGGAGTAGTCGTTGTAAACGGTGATCGTCGAGCACAGGTCACAGTACATCAGCTTTCTCTCCATTTGAAGGAGGTTTGATCGGGAGGAACAAAAATCCAAGTACCACCTAGGAGAGAAATTTGGAGGCCTAAAGTTTTGTTTGATCTTAGAATAGCGGTGATTTGTAAGTCTTTGTGTTCTTCAAATCCATTCTTGTTCTCAATAGTATCATCATTATCAACAACATTCATGGCTACCTCAAGGCAAGGAGGGGTAATGGTTGAGCCTGAAAACAAAGTTGCTCGGTTTATGCATTAGAAGTATGATAAAAGCATTCTTTGGCAAAATATTCAGCCCTTCCGCCAATTTTAGAGCAAAACCAAGGATTTGGTTATGGAATTGAAGTCAAGATTCTAGGATTCATTTACCTGAAAATTTTTTGGTATTTCCCAGCAATAGAGGAGAGTTTAAGGGAATTGTAACGGAGAGTTCGTTGAATTTCTAAATTTCTCATAAGTTTAAAGGCAAAAAATCAACATTATCTACCTTGTTTCTAACGAACTGACTGGTTAAAAACATGAATAAAAAGCAAAGGAAAGGGGATTGAGGCCAATGTATACCTGAATCTGAAGATAAAAAAGATGGGAGAAGGGGCTAGGTTAAACGAACCCACACCTAAGCCAGAGAGGTCTGATCTAGATGTCACTGGAGTCTGATGTTTTTTCTTTTATTATACAAATTTTTTTAATATTCCTGTTTATATTTTATAATCTCTTTACCCAGTCATGCTGTCAACATATGATTTATGCAATCGAATTAGTTTCCTTTAAAAAGATAGAGAATGTCCATTTATCCGAAAATCTCTTGTGCAAATATATATCTCATAATCTTCGAAATCCTCAGAATTTGAATTCGCTAATTCTAATTCTAACACATATAAACCAAAAATTAATACCCGGACCCAAAAGAAACAAGTAACACAAATAAACAAAAAACCAGAGCGAAAGCAAGACAAATACCCAGGAAAAGACTAGAAGAACAAAGACATTTCATCAGAACAACGAAAGGTGAAACATAGACAAAGGGTGAAAACGAACAAGGAAGTTGCGGTTGAACCAGGGTAAGCAATAAACTTGGATGAAAAAGAAAAATTAATCAGACTAAGCAATAAAGTTGTAAAAAAAAAAATTGGGTGAAAAACAATTAGATTTCTCTTCAATATTCTGACTTTCAAGTTAAACTCAATCAGACTAAGCAATAAAATTAAATAGACCGCAAAAAAACATCAAGATTCTCAGTACACACAAGAAGGATCAAATGAAGGCACAAGTTGAAGAACAAGAATGAAAGGGTTTTTAGTTACCTGAATGAAGGTGGTGGAAAGCTGGAGGAGTAGGCCGCGGCCGGAGGAGCAGGCGGCGGCGACGACGCCGGACGCCGCTGGAGAGGAACGAAGCTGAGAAGCAAGTGGAGATTTGAGGAGCGAAGAGGGAAGAAGGGTTTACAGATCAAGCTGGAAACTGATGCTTCCGAGGTGCTTAGCTTATTGCGTGAAAGAGATGTGAGTGCTCATCCGGACAAGAATTTGATTAAGGAAGCCCAGGATTTGGTTGCTCGGCAATTGGGTTGTGGAGATTTCTCATGTACCTCGACTGGTGAATTCGATTGCTGATTATCTAGCTAAACAAGCGCTTGGAATCGTGCCGGACAAGCGCTCGGAGTTATGCCGGAGTAGGGTATTCCTCTCTCTCTCGTTATCGAAGAAACAAAGAAAGAAAATGTTCTTTTTTTCCCGAGACTGGCTCTCATCTCATCTCCAAACTTAAAAAAATTAAAAAATAAAATAAATGAGTAAGATTTTTTATTTTATAAAGATATTATTTTAAATATAAATAAATAAATTTAAATTATTAAAATATGATTTATATAATTTATAATTGCAATACAAATAAAATTTTAAAAAATAAATTATAAAATATTATAATAATAATTTTAAAAAATATTACATTTCAATCATTAATCTTTTAATATAAGAGTGGAGATGAAATTTTAAGAAAAATAAGAAAAAAATAATTCTAAGAATATCATCTTTTTTTTCTTCCTTGCCGGAGAAAGAAAAGGGCTTTTACTTCACAGGCTAAGCATGGAATCAAAAAAGAAAAAAATTAGCATGGATAATTTATTTAGAATGAGACACAAAATTTCTCACCATGATCATACAAAAAAATGCTCCAAATTTAGAGGGTTGAAAGGGAAAGGAAGCACTAGAAGATAAAAAAAATTTCTACTCTCACCCATCTCTTTGGGATCTATATGTTAGATTGATTTTGGACTATTTAGATTTAATTTAATTTAATTTTTATATTTTGAATAAATTTTAATTTTCATACATGTAAAATTAAAAATAAAAATAATCTTATAATTGTCACTTCTCATAAAAATAAATATATTATTTATAAAATTATAAAATAAAAATTTTAAATTTAGATTATTTAAATAATTAAGATCTCATCATAATTATGGAAAATTATATGAAATGTCTTCCTTTCAGCCAAACACACAGTTTCTTTTTCTCTCCAAACCTCCCCCTCCAAAAAAATAAAATAAAATAAGCAACCAAACAAGGCTTACATTTAAATTTAACTACTCAACCACTAAACCAAAGGCATGTATTAAATTATGTGGTGGAAATTTAATAATATATTATAATAAAATATAAAACTATACACTCGAGTAAGGGCAGTTCTATTATTCCTCCACTATCTTCTATTATCATGGAATTTGTTCATTTTGAAATGGTAAAGTTTTACCTAAAAATTGAAGCATTTTCATGTACTTAAAGAGTTGATAGTGAAAGATAACTATTCTCTCTTGCTCTTTAAGTCTGTAACTTTCTTTTTCTTGTTATTATATATATAAAAAAATTAGTTATGATTATTAAATTTTGTTTGTTATACAACAGTATTATTTAATTAAAAATTTACTTTTGGAGAATCTTGAAAATAGATTAAGAAAAGTTAGACTGAAATTATATTGCTCAAAGAAAAATGCTGGAAGTTCAATCATCCTATATACAATGGATGCATGAATCAAGTTAGATTTTTTTTAAAAAAAAAATGTGTGCATGAATAAGAGAAAAACATATGTACACCATCACGAGAAGTGGCTAAAGCCAGACAGATTAACCTCAGCTTGGACCTTTAACCCTGTTTGGATGAAGAGAAATTGAACGAGGATAGAAAAGTAAGGAATAAAATAGAAGGAGAAATGAGTTTTCCCTTGTTTAAATGAGGGAGGAAAAAAGAGAAGAAAGAAAAATGGAGAGAAAATAGGGGGATGAGACTTACCTCATTTTGCTCCCAAACACTCTGTCCAAATATGGAGAAAAAACTCAATTATCAAGTTCGCCCTTGAAGCGCGAACACCCCCTTCTCTTTTCTTGGTTCGTTGAAGCTGTGATTTCACGTCTAAAATAATTACATAAACATGTTTTGAATTTTGACCACAGTAATGTGTTTTTTAATAAAAAATTATGCAATATTTTTATATGGAAAAACTAATCTAGAAGTCCTTATAGTTTTCTTTAATTTTAAATTGGTGCCCAAATTCCCTCCTCCCCCTTTATGAGGTCCTTCAATTTTAGCCTGTTAAATATGGTGGTCCTTAGCTTGCTGTTAAATGTATACTAAGGCCATTAAAAAATTCCGTCAAGAAGCACAAACATCTCCTTCACCGACTAGCTTGAGCCTCCAGTGCTTCTCCATCTTTATACTCTTGAAGCTCCCTCTTCTTTTTCTCAGCGGAATCATTTTCTTTACCTCACCCTACTCATCCTCACCACCCTGCCATAGATTTTGTGTGTGTGTGTGTACGCATTATTAGGAGGGCATCCTTAACAGGCAAAGCCCAGATGATTACACTAAGACTTGCCTTGGTAAGGCAATTCTAACCAAGTCTTCCAACTAATTTTGTTGATTCTCTATGGTTAGAAGCGATATAATTTTGATTTTATATATTGAGATTAAATCGCCATTAGCTTTTATACTCTATATGTATTATTTTATGTTGTTTTATTTATGTCGCTGATCACAATAAAGTTTCTATGGATAAATGATAATGCTCTCTCCATTTTTCTAATCAAGTTTAGTAACATAAGCCTCCTATTGTACCCCCTCGCGATGCATACGTGCATCTTGCGTTTTGGGAGTTCCTTATGATGACCTATAAGCTCAATTCTCACATTTAAGACATACAACTATCCGAATAACACATGTTTATTTATTATCATTTTGTTTATTCAACTCTCCACTCATTACTCAATTTTTTTAAAAAAACATATAATAGTTATTCTTTTTAATTTTTAAAAACAGATTACTGTTTTTTTTTTACAAAACACACTTAACTGAAAATTAATTGCCAAATAAGGTTTTTTTTTTTTTGGTTCTTGGAAACAAGAAATTAAACAAGGCATTTATATCTCTGGTGTCTTAATTAATTTTTCTCACTCATGTCATCATGCATTGATTAGGAGTTTTAATTTTCTATCATTAATAATAGATGTAAAAAGGTTAAACACTGAATGGAGGGCATTTTAAAAAATAATTTTATTTGTGACGAATTTAAGAAAACAAATTTCTTAACATTAATGAATTTGCCATTTGTTGGAGTTGAGGAAGTGTAGTTTATATATACACAGTAGAGACAGGTATTTTAAATGCTCATTCTCATCAAAGTCTGCAGAAATACGTATATGTTGAGAATGAAGAATACTGAATATAATTATTGAAGTAAAATGGATGAAGAGTGAAGACAACCCTTGGACAGCACGCTTGTTTTTTTTTTTACCCCACGCCTGCACAATTTTAATGAAGCACATACCTGAGTTTCTGATGTGTTCTTGTTTGGCCAACAGAAAAGAGAGGAAGATGATGAAGGAGCCTTGTGCCCTCAATAATTGAGAAATAGTAGCAGAATCTCTCTCTCAAATAAGCTTGAGTAGTTTTAGAAGTCCTCCATTTGAAGAACTTTAAACGTGAAATGCTTTATGGAAAGACTGAAGTATAACCATACGTACGTACAATTAAGCTCTCAAAACACTATTTTGAGAATATGTGACGCTTCGGAAGAAGCTAGCTTACAGCTGCAGGATTTCTAACTACATTTTGGATCACTATTGTCCTCATGACGGGTGAGTAGTGAGTGTTATTGAAAGAGAAAACTTGGTATCATTTTCTGCAGTATTCGTTGACTGAATTTTGAATTACTACTGTGTAGCCACATGAAGAAGCGTATTAGATAGATGTGTAGTAGATGTTTGTAGTTGGCATTTTGCAGATCAATCATGTGATGATAATGTGTGGTCAGAGATAGTCCAAAAGCAAGTTGGCTTTTCTGGCTTTACAGGGAAAGGCGATCCCATATATTTTTGACTTGGCCTTAGTCAGTTATTACTACTCTTCTGGAAAAGAGTAAGGCACTGTATGCTCATTGGCACTCATAACTCACCATTGCTACAGAAACATATCAGATCAGAATAAATAGTATTTATTGTTGTTTACATTTGACTTGTGAGTAAGTATGTGTGTATATATATAGATGCATACATGTCTTCAATTGTTACCCCCAAGTTTTGTATATCGATGCAACTAATCCTGCAGAGAATTAAGAAATTAAAACTGCCAAGTATGTATGGACTTTCACTTAATTAGTATATACTCTATATAAGTCTTCATAAACTTGTTTTAATTTGTTTTAGGGGAACAGATATTGAGGGGGTTTGAAGATAGGGAAGGAAGCCAGCCAAGGCACCATTAGTATAATCGTTTTGCTTTTTTGATGTGAGATTAAACATTAGCCAATTTCCTTGAAGAGACTGGGAACAAAAGGCATATATAATAAGGAAAGAAGCGTTTTGATTATAAAACTGGCTGAAATTACATTTGTTCACATTTAGAAACTTGAAAGTGAGTGGTCGGAAAGAGAAGAGAAGATGCAGCATTTTGAGTTGCAGACGTCAGGCATCTTAAAAAGTGACCACAAGAAATCGTGTATAATCTTTGCTCCTCCTTGGACAGATCTTACCATAGTGTTGAAAACATCTTTTTATAGGAAAGAGATGAAAGGAGAAAGACCAGTTGTAATTTGTAACTATTAGACTTCATTTATATTGCAATAGTAACTAGTTCAGAAATGAAATGAAGAGAGGGGCCCATCTAGTTTGGTGGGAACCAAGTTGCATTGTTCACAGGGATGGGTCCTACAAAGTGGGAATTTTGTGAAACAAGTTGAAAATGAAAAGAAAATGAGCTTTTAGTTAGGTGGGTTGTCGTTTAATGACAGAGGCCAAGAGGGGGAGAAAGAAGGGTGGATATATATATATATATGATGCGCTTTTGCAGATACAGAGAAAGGCGACCTCTCCTCTAATATAAATATATAATAGCTCACATGTATGCCTTCCTTACATTTGTACCACACTCTGTACCATTGTCCATTTGCATAGTAGCCTCTTTCTATATTCTCTTCTTCTGATATATATATATACACACAAACACACATGTACCTTCCTGCCCCTTGAAAATCTTCTACTCGTGCGCCAAAGATAAGCACGGTAACAAGAGGATTAAGGGGTGAATTAGTGAACTAATAAGTAGCGTAATTAATAAATGATAGGTTAGGCAAGTGGGAGACAGAGATACAAGGGAAGAAGGGGATTGGAGGGAGGGGAATCTGTGCAGAGAGGCAGGACTGTGCAAGGCCACGTTGTTGCCTCCAAATCCCTCAAAGATTTTCTTGTTTATTTGAAAGGCTGTGTCATTAATATTACTCCACAAGGATGATGGGATTTAGCCTTTTTTGGGTTTGAAATTGAGGCTGCTTTTGGTGTCAACAGTAAAACAGCTCAATAAAGGGAAAAGAGGTGATGTAAGGGAAAGCAATTGGTTTTTCCAGTTCGGTATGTGTCAAACTGGTCTCTCTCATGTTTGTTTGGAGATTCAGTTTTTCCTTTTCTTTTTTTTTTTAATTACAGGGGCTGATATTAACTAGTTCCAAGTAGCATCATACCCGCAACATCCTACTTATTAGGATCTTTCATAATACTAAGCTATAATGTTATTGGTGGCTGAGAGAGTTTTTCATTCTCATTTCACGTCAAATAACTGAAATTGAAACAATTTGCTTTTTCTTTCAGCTGTTTTAGCTCCTAACACGCACACATATATAGCAATCATTGTAACTTATTACTTATGTTTGGATAGCCTCTCTAAGTGTTTTCCAATCATGATTTATGAAATACAAGGTAACTTTTACGGTTTACGAAATAAATATGTGAAAAAATATTGTCTCGATTTACGTGAATCGGACTTATGCACAAGCATAAGCCTAAACAAACAAGCCTATTATAAAGTACCCTTAACTATCTCATCAAAACTAAAAAAATGTGATTAAATCATTAATTTATTTGAAAATAGAAAAAAAAATTAAATTTGCCCATATGTTTTTGGCCAAAAATTTACCCACAAATTAATTGATTCCATACTCTGTGAGGTATAATAAAGATAATCTATTTCTAGTAGAATGCGCTTTGTAATATAGATTAGACTGGTATGATAATAAGAATTTTCAGACTCAGTCTATAAATAATTATTACTACCTTGGATCTTTAATATATGTTAGTAGTGTAAATTATATTATAAAACAGGTATTGTATTAAGGATGGGAAGAAGTATTAAAGTAAACCTGAAACACATCTTGCCCTCGCAAACAAACAATGGAGTTGTTGCTGCAGTTGCCTAGAATCCTGGGTGTATGATTGTGTTATATTAATGATCTGTGTTGGTTGAATGACCAAACTGCCCTTATTGGGCACTGATGCACCATAAAAGGTGTACCAAAGACCAAGTCAGAAAAGAAAAAGGCGAACTTCCAACTCCTGCTTTAAAATAAACAGCCCTTTTTCTGGGCACAATAAAATTAGAATTATCATCATGATATTCCGGGCATTATTTGCATGTAAGTGAATTGAAGATGGTGAAAAAATGATGATTGGGGTAAAGAAGACAAAATTAAAATTAAAGAAAATGGTATATTTAATTTAGGGTTAAATGTCATTTTCATTATGGAAATATTGATTCAAGGGCAATTTTATTTTAGAAATTTCATCTAAAACAATTTTCCCCTTGAAGTTTTAAATATGGGGAAATTTCACCATAACCGTTATCCCAATTAAGTTTGATTGTTTGTTGACCAAATTAAGGGGTAAATTTTCACATAAATGAAAATCTCCAGGGCAAATTTACTCTTAAGTTGAAATTTTCAGGCAATTTTTTCGTCATCTCAGAGATAAATTTATCCTGAAAGTTTTCACTTTGGAACAAATTTACCGCTAAATATAGTCAACTAACAATCAATTTAACTATAATAACGGTTAAGATAAAATTACTTTAGATAAAATTTTCAGAATAAAATTACCCCTAATATAATATTTTCCAAAAAAAAAAAAAAGACCTTCAACCCTTTAATTTAAATGTGGCAGAGGAGAGGATATATATAAAAAAGGAAGGATATCTAGGGCGAATCCAGAATAATAAATTGAAGTATCCGTTGAGGAAGACGGTCCAAAGTAGAATAGGAGGAGAGAGGGGGGAGTGTAGGGAGGGAGGGTGAGTGAGCTAAAAGGACTGGTCAAACAACTCACTCACTACACATTAAAGTGTGAGCATTGATTGCTAAGTTTTAAGACACTATATTTTATTACTATTAGATTTGGCTGGTTTTGGTTCTGGACTCATCCGCGTCTTTACTTAACTTTATTGATCTTTTTTTAACTATTTTTTTTAGATTTAATATTTATTTATAATAGTGATAGGAGTTTTTAAAAATAATTTTTTAAATCATGATATATAAAATAAATATATGAGAGGATTTTTATCTCAATTTACGTAAAAAAACATTTATAAACATTTCAAAAGCTATCCCAAACAAAATTTTACAATTTTATATATCTAGTAATTAATAATATATATTATAATTAAATATTTTATTTATTTTTTTTAATATTTCCAAAAAAATTAAATGAGCCTATATTTCTATTACATGAATTACTTGGCATGTGCCTGTGGCCCAAAAATAAGTTAGATAGTCAATATTGTGATTGTTTGGAATCATATTTAGAACTCTAAAAAATATTTATTTATATAAATTAAGATAAAACTCATCTCATATACTTACTTTATATATCGTAAGTCATAATTAAAAAATTATTTTTAAACACTTCAACAGTATTCCAATCCAGCATATTGTACAAATGCCAACATCAACGTAAGAGGCTATTTTATCATGAGGTAATTTATGATATAAATGGCAAAGTAGAAAAGGCCACCTGGGCGGTTTGTGACATGTCATAATGATAATATGGAGACGGCGGTCACATGAAACAATGAAGGTTGCAACAACACTAACGTTAAACCAGGAGCGGGGTTTTAGACTTTAGACCTCATTTTTCACTGATCACGTGGAACCTTCTCCTCATCGCCCCATCTCCAAACAGCCCCAGATACACCACTGACCCCTCCTAGTTTATTATTCCACCATCAAGTTATTTTTACTCACTTTTATCTTAAATATAAAATAAAGATGATTTTTTAGAGATTAGAAAAATTAAATAATTTATTGAATTATATTATATTTTATATATCTTTAGATTATATATCAATTTATAAATTAGATAATATTATTAAAATAAAAAATTATAAATATAAATATTTTAATTAATTTTTTTGATATTTTTAAAAATCAATTTTATCTTATATTTAAAATTTAAGATTAATAATTTTGTGCCTCCTTTTCCTTACTTGCTACGTTGGCACCCTTTAATTTAAAAGTGCAATCAATCAGTCTGCCCGGATATTTCGATTATCATGGTTTTCCTCACACTGCGCATATCTTCAGTCTGTCACAGTTTATGTGATAAAGATTCAGCCCCATGTTCTTTGTGCGTGTAGATGTATATACTGGAAATATATTGGGCATGTTTGGTATCATTTAGTGTTTGTTTGAAATCCCTTCTAAAAATACTTATTCGTGTAAGTTAAAATAAAATTCATCTCACATACTTATATCGTATATTATAAATCGATTTTCATTCCGTGTTCATCACAGTGATGAGCGACTAATTTCTCATCACTATGATGAGATCTCAACCGTTTAAACTTTGATCTGAACGGTTTAAATTTAAAATTTTTTATTTATGATTTTTTAAATAATAAATTTATTTTCATGAAAAATGATAGTTATAAAATTATCTTTATTTTTAATTCTGTATATAATAAAATAAAAATGTATTAAAAATTGAAAAATTAAATTAAATCAAATCTAGGCCGTTCAAAATTAATATAATAAAAAAGATAGGCGATGAGCACATCTTTGCTCATCAAAATCATGAGCATAAAATGTGCTTCGTACTATAAATTATTATTGAAAAGCTACTTTTGAAGGTTCCAATAGCTATTTCAAAGGTTTATAAGTGTTTATACATGTAAATCGAGATAACATTTTTCTCATATATTTACCTTATATACTGTAAATCACGATTGAAAAATTATTTTTAAAGACTGTAATCACATTTATAAACCAGCACTAGAGTATTTAACAAAAATATGATCACAATATACACTAGTACAATTGTTACTCGCCATTCAATCTTTTTTTTTTTTTTACTTGTGATTAATTTCCTCATTTTAAATTGTGTTTCCAGGACAAAAGGATTCGCCGGAATTAAGCCCTTGGGACCCATTTAAAAGGTCACAGTACTTGTAATCAATCTTGATCACACCCAGAGACTCAAAGGACCGGAAGATAATAGAGTAGTGGGAGGCAAATGGTTTTATAGCCTTGTTTTTAAGAGGTTGTTTGTCACGATTTTTTTGGATTGTGTTTATTATATAAGTTTGATTTATGTAAATTGAGATAAATTTTTTATATATATTTATTTTGTAGACTGTAAAAGCACCTCGTATACCGTAAAAGCTACCTCATAGACCGTAAAAGTTACTTCGTATTCCGTGAATCATAATTTATAAACACTTATGAAACTTCTATAAGTTAATCCAAACAGCTTCTAAATAAAAGGTCGTATATTTAATCTTAGTTATAATTTTAGACCGTTGAATTAAAAAATAGAGTAGGGGCAAGGCAAATAGTAATTTAGAGTGGTTGTTGTCGACAATATGTTATGTGTTGTGGAGTTTGGCTTTCTTTCTTTACTTTTTTATTTATTTAAACGATTAGATTAAAATCTTAATGGTTCAAAGTTAATATATTATAAAAATATTATTATTATAATAATAATATTTTATAATAATATTAATACTTTTATAATATAAAATTTTTTTATCAGTTGAGATCTTAATTTAACTATCTAAATTAAGAAAAGGAGTGAAAATGAGAATAAATAAATAAAAAAAAAAAAAGCCAAACTCCATGTGTTAGAGAGCAGAGAAGGGCGTACCAATACCATTGATTCAACATAAACAAGGAGGAAGGGAGGGGGCCTACAATATCTGACTCATTAGGGAGGCCTCCCATAATCCTGGCTGCAATCATGGGATTTCAACAGTAATCACAAACACTAACACAAACGGCAAACTCAACAGTGAAAGTGAAAGTCATTTTCCTTCCAACTTCATAGCTTAATCAAATCTCCTTTTCCCACTTTATTCATCCCACTTATATTATATATGTACTCTTAACTCCCTTCCAAGTACACTCTTTGATGCTGAATGCTTTGTCCCTCTCCCCCCACAACTATCCTTCCTTTCCCCACATGTGGACCCCCCACAATCTCCCAATATTATCATCTTCATTTCTCTCCTAATTTTAGTTTTGTCATTTACCTCACTCCTATATGCTTCAATTCCTCCTCACATTACTGTTGTGCCTTCCCATCCCCACACGCTCCATAAAATAGTCGTCCCACGTTTAACATCACTCAGAGTTTGTTTGACATTACTTTTATGAATCGGGTTTATCGGGTTTATTATATAAACCCAATTTATATAAATCAAGATAAATCTCTTTCATATATTTACCTCGTAGACTGTAAAAACACCTCATAGACCGTAAAAATTACTTCGTATTTCATGAATCACAATTCATAAGCACTTATAGAATTTCCATAAACTAATCCAAACAAACTCCCATCTTACATATCCAAACTATTTCATCCCCCAAAATGCTAATTATGTTACTTTCATCCATACTATCGTCTAATCCTCTCATGTTATTAAAAAAAGATATATACCTTCTTTTTAACTGTAATTTTAACAACATCTAACAATAAATGCCATCCATTTTTATTAACAAGTTTACAAATCATAATTTTTAGTGTTTTCTTCAAAAGAAATATTTGGAATCAATTCGTCCATTTCAATATCTATCTCAGTATGATTTCCCACACATCACATGAGTGTAATTTATCCATGGCAGACACACATCATAAGCTCGACATAGAAGTTTTTCTTTTCCAGAAAGAAAATATTAATAGAATACTTTTTTTTTTTTTGCCAGAAAATAACCGAATACCAAGTGAGTGAAGCAGAAGCTGAGCATGAAGAACATAAAAATTCGCCAGCGTATGTACAACATGTCAATATCTAAAATGGTTGTCAATTAAAGCAGAGCAAATGAATCCCAATCAGCAAAATCCTGCCCTATGTTCACTCAAGAGTCAAGATTAATAACATGAACACACATTATTGGCTTCTCAGTTTCGATCGCAGCGATTCCTACCCTGGCTCTGTTGTTGGTGCCCTCTCATGCTGCTTCCTTCTTTCTTTTGCGGAGAAGAGAACAGTTGCCCGAACCCAAAAACCGAACCCGATTTGGATGACCCCCTCAGCGAACATACCGGAACGTTCAGAACCGGAGTCACCCTCACATTCGCCGAGTACGATCGTTCCATCCCTCTCTGCTTGTACCTTGGCCCGCCATTGAACGTACTGGGGCTACTCGAGCTCCTTTCCAAGCTCTGAAACACTATCTTCCCCGACGAGTTCATTCTGGGGCTATCCACGGACACTCCCCTGCTTCCAGCCCCGTCCGATTCCCCCGGAGCTCGCCGGACCGGACTCCTCCCGACCCGACTGCCCGACGGATAGTCACTCAGCGATCTCTGATTATTTCCGTCAAACGAGCCCGGCCTCGGCTTTACCATCCTCATCCTCGGGCGAGCCGAGTTCGGATTACGATGGAGGGAAATCGGGTTCGGGTTGAGCCTGTCCGAATCGAGCGACAGCCTTGGGAGATCTTCGTAGTCGTGGCCGGAAGACGAAGACGAGAGAGAGTGACGAGAGGAGATCGAAACGGATTCGGAGTCGGACTCCTTCAGCAATGGGAGACTCAAGGACGCATCTGAAGAAGAGGAGGAGGAGGATGAAGATTTGGTGGTCCTAGGTAGGAAATGCTTGAGCGACTTGTTGGCTATAGAAGACGACGACGACGACGTCGTTTTCTTTGCGTCGCTCTTGGCGGCTGTAGTACTGGTGTGACACAGCCTCTTGAGGCCCAGAAGATCTTTCCAGCGACTGGAACACCTGGGAGCTTTGGGGGAGAAGGAGGAGGGGTGAGTCCCTGACAGATGAGGGGCGGATGCGGTGTCCGGCGAAGGGGACTTGGAGGCGGAAGAAGGCGGAATCCGGGAAGTGAGATGGAGGGGAACGAGCTTGCCATTGGAGAAGAGCTGGTCGGCCGGAAGCATGGCGACTGGATCTTGAAGAGAGAACTCAAAGTCAGAGGGGGAAGGGCGGGGATCTGGAAAGTGAGGGGGCTGAGATTTGGGCGGAGAAAGCCAAGGGAAGGAGGAGGGGTTAGGCGGGGAATCCAGGAAGTTATCGGGGGGCATAGCGATGTTGTTGACACAAGCAGAAGCCATGGAAGAAACAGAGAGAAGAGTAGGGGTTGTTTGGTGGGAGGGTGAAGAGGAAGAAGAGAAGGGGTTGCTGTAGAAGTTGCAGTGCTATTCCATGAGGATTCGTAAGGTACATTTATATAACAGTTGGTGTGTGAAGCTACATGGAAACTAGGTCCCGTTGTCTCCTTCTCTTTTCTTTTTATTTTTCTTCTTCCTCTTCCACTCAGTTCCTATTTCTCCATCACCATTTGCCAACTGCGTGTTTGTTTAGATCACTTTTTGGGATTATAAAGTATTTATTTTTTAAACATGAGATAAATTATAAATAATAATTAAAAAAATATTTTTAAAATAAAAATAGCTATTCTAAATAAGTATAGAGGTGAGAATTAAGACTGGCCTTTAACGGGCCAACCCTAAACCCTTAACAAGTCAGGGTTTAAAAGGGTCGGCTCTACAGGACTCTGGGAAAAAATTGTTGTTTTTTAAAGCCAAGTTCGAGAGCATGCTGGCCAGGGTCGAAAGCCATTTTCATAAGATTTAACTATACTTTTACACGTCTCATACAATAAAATAAATATAGTTACTAATTCATAATCAAATGTAAAAAATATTGTCCACAAGTAACTCATAGTCTCATACAAAGCATAAAAAGGCAAAAAACTAAACAATCTAAGCAACATGATTATGACGACTATCGTTTTCATCTTCTTCGCTGCTATCATTAATTTCAAGAAATTTTGATTGTACTTCACTTTAAGTAGTAGACTCTGCTTAAGGGGTAAAAATATCAAGAATTGGTAAATTGTCATCATATGTAAATTTGACAATTTTAAGGTTCTTAGGGAGGAGTCAGCAAGAGCATAGGCAGGAGGGGTATGAGAATTTTTTTTTTATAAAAAAACTAAAAGGCCTAACGAGATGGCCTTACAGGACCGGCCATTTTAGACCCGACTTCCTTTTGAAACTCTATTTTTTAAACCCGACTCATAATTTAAAAAGACTTAAAAGGGCCGATCCGACGGATTGGACATGATTTCCAACTATGCACAGTATTTCATTACACCCTTTTTCTGCTTCTAAATTATTCATGCACTCCCTCCATTATGTTTTTATTGAAGTTACCATAAGAGACCTTATTTAATAAGAGAATCCTTTCCTCTAATTATGGATTTGAGGGATGGAATACATGTTTTTTATTTAAAAATGAGAAGGAATTCTCAATTTTAGAAAATTGGAGTGTCCGTATTTTATTACATTTTATTCTTAATATGTTTAGTTTAATAGTTTGAAAATATAAAATAGATCTATTTTCTAATTATTGTTATTTAAAAAAAATAAAATACGATTTGTTTAAAATAAATCTCACGATCTTTAGCCCATAATATTTTATCAGTTATCCTGAATCCATGAATGTTTTTCATCTTATTCATTGGATTAGTTTATCCACTACTCATGAAAGTAATTTAAATTCAGTGCTTGTTGAAATTCTTTTGGAGAAGTTTTGCCATTGGAGTATTTGCTTTAAATTCAGTGATTTATTTATCAAATGATACCATATTGTTTAGTTTCTTAAGTATATATCCTTTTGGAGATATGGGAAGTGTAATAACAAGATAGAATGTCAATAAATCACAACATTGAATCAAATGGGTAGATGCACCAGAAATGTAGATACATTATATGATACATGATTCATATTTATTCATATAGATACATCTCAATCCATGTCGATTTTGCATCCATATTTTTATCCATTTTTTATGATGACCTTGAATGTATCAATTAAAATTGTCATACTAAAAATGGAAAATCTCATATAAAAACAATTAAATTACCTAAATTTTAATTTCGGTCACTTAATTTAGAAAATTATATATCAGGATATGTTTCATAATTAGGGATTTAAAAATTTAGGCCAAATTACTTTCATATCTCATAGTTATTAAAACAACAAAATTAAAAACATAATCCTATTATTTACTCTATCAATTAATTTCTTAAAAAGCACTATACGAACAATGTGCTCCAACTTTTCACACCTCTCCGTAGTATACATGAGCATAGCTTGTTTGGAAATTCTGTTTTCAATCGGGCTTATTTTATAAGCCCGATTTACTTAAATCTCCACCACATATTTACCTCGTAGACCGTAAAAGTAATCTCGTAAACCGTAAAAGTTACTTCGTATTCAGTGAATCACGATTTATAAGCACTTATGGAGCTTTCATAAGCTAATCCAAACGCACTAAAAATTACACAATAATGCATAGCCCTAATTGACATGAAAATGTAGGATACTCATATTAATTTGACAATGATATATATTTTTTAAAATTTTGAAGAGAAAGATAAATATATTATTTTTGAGTCCCTTTGATTAAATTTACTTAAAACTTAAATATATTTATTTAAATAACAAATTATAATAAACTTTTAAAAAGATGTGAACAAATTTCACTCCATTCATCAAAAGGCCCATATCTGCTAGTGATATCACCAGTGAGGGATGACAAATTGCAAATATTTGTCAAAAATAATAATTTTAAGCCATCAAATTCACAATAGTTAAAATACAAGTTTCACTGAGAAAAAAATAATCACCTTTCACCTTAAACCTTGAATTATCATAATTTATTCACACAATCTAAAGGAAGAAGGGTCCCCATTGAGGTATCGTGGGAGGAAAAATGGAAGGGAAAATTTTTAAGATAAGGGAGATGAGGGTAGTAAAATCATTTTACCTACATTCTAAAATCTTAAATTGAGTCTATGACTTAATTAGGGATTTGTTGAATTTACCAACTCGATTTAAAATTTTATTAGTTCAAGTGACTTTAAATGTGATTTTCCCTACTAAAAATAAGACGCTTTTAATATTTTAAGATAAAATAGTAAAGGAAACTCATGGATATTTGCAGTAATGCAATGGTTTTGTTTTTTTCCTCCACTAAATGTTTTTGTGTTAAGAAGATTAAGAATTTTTTTTGTACTTGTAAGATTTTATTAACATTTTCTTCATGCATATATGCGTGTAACTTCTTTTATCATATATATATAGTTTTTAAGCACCCATGCTCTTTTTTTATACTTTAATTAGTTTATTTGTTGATACAGATAATATATGTGTGTAATCCAATTTTCGTATGCGTCAAGCAGATCATATTTTACCCTATTAACACAAAAACATGATAGTTTCTTTTGCTTTTTTGAAAATTAATTTTTTGATCACCATGATTTCAACGAAGTTGTAACTCATTTCTTATATTTTGACTCGGTACAACTCAGTCTCTATAGTTTTGACTCAGTTGTAATTCAATCCTCTAAGTTCAACTCACTACAACTTAGTTTCTATAGTTTTAACCGTTTTATAATTTAATCCTTACATTATAAAATAAAAGTTAGGAATCGAATTATAAAATATTTAAAGTATATGAATCAAATTTAAAGACTGAATTACAAACGAATCAAAATTATAGAAACTAAATTTCATAGAGTTAAAATACAGAGATTGAGTGACATTTAGCTAAAATGATCATAAAGAATTTTCCCTCTTTTATTAGTAGAATATTGTGAGTTCAATCTGTTTTGTTGAAACTTCCAATCGTGCTTTTCAATCGTGATTTACGGTATATGAAGTAGCTTTTACGATATACGAAGTAACTTTTACGGTCTACGAGATAAATATGTGAAATAGTTTTATCTCGATTTATGTAGATCGGGTTTATGCATAAACATAAGCCCAACCAAACATCCTATATATTGGTGTGCATGTGGTATGCCCCTGCAAATAAAAAAAGATTTAGATATTACTAAATAACATTCAATTTTTACATTCAATTTTTTTTAAAAAAAATTTATGCAGTTGGATATGTTATTTTTGGATGCAGCTTCTCTCCTTTGCGCTTTACATTCGCTGCCCTCCGCTACTTTTAAACGGTGCCGTTTCAGAAGCCACAAAATGACAAATGCTTCAAGCATTTCCTACCTTGCAACGGACATTGGAACTAAGAAAACACAACAAAAATTAAAGGGTGGTTTTTTTTTTTGGGTACAATATAGGGTAGTTATTTTATTATAAGTATTAACTCTTATAATTTATTAATTATGGCTAATGAAAATACGGATAAGCTGTCACAAAATAAAAAAAATAAAAGAAGATATTTTTTAAAATTAACATGATAAAATAAATATTGTTTATTGCCAGTATAATAAAAAAAACTATTATATTTTTATATTAGATAGGATAAAATACATCTAGCATACACCTCAATAACATTTAGTCCATTGTCCCAATGTGTTTTTTTGAGTAACGTAAAGTATTTTTGGCACAATTTTGGTTTTTTAAAGTATTTTCCTCTAAAGTAATGAACACTTTTACTTATGATATTTAATGGTACCTAAAAAATATTTAGGGTGATTGAGCCTTAATGTACAAAAAATTATTGAAAAATACTTTATAATATTGAGTACTAATGGAAAAATACTTTAATTTACTAAATAAAGCACAATTTAGTTTAGGACACTGGCATTACACCACTACTAGAAAAATCTTAGTACCCATTTGGTTCACAGAATCAGAGGTAATGTAATAGAATGTAACATAATGTAATGTAATAATGATTACATAAATTTGTTTGGTTCGTCATTAGGAAAGATAATGCATGCGTATAAAAACAATTAGTTGGATTATATCGTATATAAGAATATATGAAAATAATATAATTAGAGAAAAAATTACC
The DNA here is from genome assembly GCA_037074505.1 of Albizia julibrissin. NCBI lineage: Eukaryota > Viridiplantae > Streptophyta > Magnoliopsida > Fabales > Fabaceae > Albizia > Albizia julibrissin. Next base: position 44,672,345 of record CM073486.1, read on the forward strand.
CCTAACAACACATGTATATGTTGGGTTCATGGTAATTTTTTCAATTTGTTTGGTGTATATGTTGGATTTATAATAATTTTTTTAATATACAATGGTGTAAATATTATGCTATATTTAGTTTGGCACATAATAATTTTTTAATATTTGATTGTGTGAATATTATTTCACGGGATATTTTAATATTTTTAACAATTAATAATATAAACATTCAAAAAAAATTCTCCATTAAAAGTTAAAAAAATTATATTCCACCATTAGAACTATTAAAATATCCCATCAAATAATATTAACATCATTAAATATTAAAAAATTATTAGGAGCCAAACTTGTAGTAGCATAATATTTCCACCATTATATATTAAAATATTATTATAAACCCAACATATACACTAAATAAATTGAAAAAATTATCATGAATCCAACATGTACATATGTTGTTAGGGGTAATGTTGTCTCTAACTATATTATTCTCATATATATTATTATGTACAATGTAATCTAACCAATCTTTTTATATGCATGCATTATCTTTCCTTAATGAAAGACCAAACAAATTTATGTAATTATGGTTACATTACACTATATTACATTCTATTACATTAACTCTTATTCCGTGAACCAAACAAGTACTAAAAGATTTTTCTAGCAATGGTGTAGTGCCAATGTCCTAAACTAAATTGTGCTTTATTCAGTAATTTAAAATATTTTTTCAGTAATACTCAATATTATAAAGTATTTTTTAATAATTTTTTGTACATCAAAGCTCAAGCACCCTACAATATTTTTTAGGTAGCATTAGATATCATAAGCATAAAGTGCTCATTGCTGTAGAGGAAAATACTTTTAAAAACCAAAATTGTGCCAAAAATACTTTAAAATATTGGGAGTTACTCAAAAAAACACATTGGGACAATGGACTAAATGCTATTGAGGTGTATGCTAGATGTATTTTACCCTATCTAATATAAAAATATAATAGTTTTTTTTATTATACCGGCAATAAAAAATATTTATTTTATCATGTTAATTTTAAAAAATATCTTCTTTTATTTTTGTATTTTGTGACATCTTATCCGTATTTTTATTAGCCATAATCAATAAATTATAAGAGTTAATACTTATAATAAAAGAACCACCCTATATTGTACCCAAAAAAAAACCCACCCTTTAATTTTTGTTGTGTTTTCTTAGTCCCAATGTCCATTGCAAGATGGAAAAAGCTTGAAGCATTTGTCATCTGTGGCTTCTGAAACGGCACCGTTTGAAAGTAGCGGATGGCAACGGATGTAAAGCACAAAGGAGAGAAGCTGCATCCGTTATTTTTATGACAGCTAGGGGCAACGTTTGTAGCGTAGGGGAAAACAAAAGCCTATTTAGATGATATATATGATAGGTCAGGAGCTATATAACTTACCTTCCAGGGATATATCATATATGATTTAAGATCCCATGGCTCTACTGATCGTTACGAGGAGAATCAGGTTTTTCAGTTCATGTTCTATTTTTATTTTTATTTTTATTTTTCCTCCTTGAGATAGCTCTAGATTGTCAACATTTTTAAGCAAGAGCTAGTATTAAATTATTTCTATGTGTACGCGCGCGCACAAATATGATAAAAAAGAATCCATAAAACTTTTAAATGCTGGATGCTTTTCTTAGATCTCAAGACTCGTACTAGTTTTATATAACAGAGATATCTCTTTGGCAACAAAAAGTGCATAACTGTTTTTTTTTTTTTTAAAGTAGCATATGCCTCCAAATAAATTCCTATCTATTTTCTTTTTTCCATTTCCATTATTTGTGTCGGTATTTGACTAGGTGTCGCTGCTCTGCTACCCACAGAAATGAAGCCGCATATGTTTATTCTCAAAGAAACTATTCAAATAATTTATTGTTTTTTTGCCCAACATTTTATATACTTTATATTTAAATATATAACCCCAAAACCTATAATCCATTCCGTGAGTGACATATTTATACGAGAGAGTTAAATCAAACAAAAGGCACGTGCTCACACAAACATGATAATATAATTTAATTTGGGAAGTAAAGAACATAAATTGAAAATTTGAAGGAATATTTCTCCGATTAGTCACTTCCACTGTATTCTGCCTGTATTAAGAAAAATAAGTCCCATTAAACATATTTTAGAATTTATTATAAATTGATAAAATTATACATTTGTACAAAAAAAAATTAATGATATGATCTAAAAATAGGATATGAATTTTTTTTGTCCATTAAAAAAAAGATGGGAGACATAAATAAAATGAAGAGTAGGGTACGAGAGAGAGGGGATTAAAATAATGGAAGAGCACAGAGAGAGGACAAAAGAAACACTGATAATGAGAAGAAATGATGTCTTGTAATCAGCTTTTACCAGACATTTTCCCGACAATATTTCATGCATCTCTATCCACACCTGAACCGTGCTTCCTGTCTCTTCTTTTATTTTTCTTTTCTAGTCTATTCTTTCATTTTCTCTGCTACTACCTACATGACTTTGGATATCATTGCATTTTAAAGTTACATAACCATGATTTTCTTGCCAAAAATCCCATTTGAAGAGAAAAACAGGATCTATTGAAACTGATTCCTTTTTAATGAATCATCAAGTACCGAGGCAGTTGGACCAGTTCAAAAGCATTACATAAGAAAGAAAAAGGAAGTAGCTAGTAAGGAACATTTGTAAAGTGAAGTAATGATATTGTAACATGTCACTCCAAACATGAATGATTTCGCTCTCCCTTTGTGCCTTGTCCATTTCACAAGATGCTTCTGCTCAACCACACAGCCTTATACAATACGAAACTTCATTCTCAAGATGACGCCTTCTTTGACCAATCATGCCCCTCTTCTTCTTTCAAACCATCTTCAATTCAGCTTCGTCTTGTGAGTTGAAAGGGAAAGCAGTAGGTGGTACCAGAGAATGAAGCTTGCTTAATTAGCATTCGCATGGATCCGAGCCATCATCCACTTCCTCACGCCCCTTGCCCTTCTTAATCATTTCCCATGTCATCAATTTCTTCTCCAACCTTGTGTTTGGCTGCTGCTCTGAAACTTGTAATTCAATAGAAAGTTGAAATTTTTATGTTTCACTCAACACCTAATAAGTGGTGGAAAGAGATGATCTAGCTACTACTTTGTAATTGCTTCAGCTTGTGAAAGCCACTCTGCTACCAATATGGGATTGAGGGAACTGTAATAAAAACAGGCACTTCCTGTAAAATCCCCTCAAGAAAGACCAGGATGTGTAGGAACTGAAGCTCATGGCATTTGAAATGCTAATGGTGTTAGTTAGAATGTCCCTAATCCTTGTCTTCTTCAAGAGAATCAGCTGTCAATATGCCTAGTTGTTGATGATGGGTTCTTAATTCTTATGAGTCAGGATTGTGAGGACAGGATTTAAGTTAGGATGAGACATTTAATGCTGGTGTCTAAAAATGTTCGTTGGGAGAGCATTTGCAACACCTCTTGGTTCTTCTGTTTTAGGACCAAGTATGATGATTTATTATTTTCCTCAATTTAACTAATCAATGACGCCTGCCTTAAAGTTTGAAGTTACTTGTTTGGACTATGCTAGGTAACCACACTCCATGAAAGAGCAAATCAGAGTTACACAGTTTAAAGTAGTCTATAGGACTGAATTGTGCCTCTGTCCAGCCTCAGAACCAAACCAGTGAGACTCTACAGAAGAAGAGAAAAGAAAAAATAACCAAGAAAATGATTGTTTTCTATAGCAATCCAAGACAGCTAGATATCTTTTAAAACTTAATTTTCTCTCAATCATTTCTCCATGAAGCCAGTCATTAGCTTCTTCCTGTCCATATATTTGACTCATGTGAAGAATTTCTTCTCTCTCTGATTCCTCACTTGTCTGGGCTATACCCTATAGGCTAACAGTGTCTTAGGCCCAATGCTTCTTTCATAGCCTTGCTCAACTGGGGAGCTAACAGATTAGCGTGTGTTTTCTTCAATTTCTACATATTTTATTCCCTGTTCTGTAAACAAAGATCAGTGCTATGTCCTAATCAGGGCAGCAGTTATGTACAGGGCTTTGTTAGTCTCAGAGCTTCTTTTGTAAATTTTATTCTGTTTTGTAGGGATTACCATTTGTCCCGATAGTGTACTGGAAATTTGCAAACAAGATTGACATTGATTTGATGACATAGTAATGGTAACATTATGTGTAGTGTGTATGTTTGCTGTTTACTTTGATAGAGTGATTACTCCATGGCTTGATCTATCCCAGTTTCTTCAAAATTAAATGAAGAGTCAAGTGTTTGTGTTCTAGTCTAACTGGTTCAAAATCAAAAGGAGTAAAAATAATATATAATGAGATGAACATATTTTAGAGGAAAATTCATGCTTTGACTTGAACCATATGCTGCTATTCTTTTTTCATGTTCAGATTTTGAATTCTGTGAAATTGTAGAAGGTAGAATAATTGCTTCTACAAATAGATTGTCAATAGTTACAAAGGATATTTGATTATAATGCTTCAAAATCTCAATGGCCAAGTAAGTTGAGGGATACCATGGGTTCCGATTCAGATTGCTTGAGCTCAAATTTGTTGTTACATGCAGAAGTAAATCAACATATGCAGTTTCATTAGGTTTTAGGTTGTAGCCATGAAGAAGTAAAGCATTTGGGCAACATGCACTCTAGAACATTTTTGTCTCAAAGTCCAATACAAAGGAAGGTAGAGGCCCCAACATTTGAAGCCCAAGTTACTTATTATTTTGATGCTCGATTCTTGTCTACAATCAGTCTTATCTAAGCCTTTAGTCTTTGCTTTGTGAAAGATATAGTGCAAGGCCAAAATTTCTTGCACAAGTATTTATTGTTTCATGTACTAGCTATAAGCAAATGCATGTAGTATTAGGTGCCAGAAAGAAATATAGTACTCTACATCTATAGCATCACTTCATATTGCAAATTATTTACTTGGTTCTATAAGACACTCTGGCGTTTATCCAACTCAGTGGACAGCTTCCCTAAATGCTGCTTTTGCTAGTGTATTTTCTGAACTATGTCATGTCATCTAAACTTTGGTAAGGATTACAGAAATCTCAAGAATTTCGTGTTGTATTGGACAGGAACAATACTGGAGATGACCAAGCTTTGCAGGTTTCACTCAATTAATGTGTATTATTCAGAGAAAAGAGGGATGCTATAGCATGCACGTGTGGGTGATGAAGACAGGAATATAATCAAGCAGATTTTCTAAAGTTGTTAACAGAGTGGTAGCAGGGACAGTAGTCAAATTTGTCTGTGTTCCATTATTGTGTTGGTGATTATCCAATTTTGAACTGAAGATGTGAATGTAAAACAGAGACTGTCTCTATCAAAAGTGGCATCTTCAGGCATGTGAGATTAGGTAACAAGTTTTCTGCTGTGGAGAATGATTGAGTTTAGGCCTTCGTTTTTTCAAATTCTCCATTTGGATAACTTCAAAAGCTGTATTCTCGTTTCACGTGTGGGTGCCCTTAATTGACAGCCTCTTAAGGGGGCCCCTCCTCCAATTTTTCGCCACGCCCAATTTTATACAAAATAAATATATTAGCTTCAGTTTATAACTTTAGAAGATGAATATGGCCGAAACTGAGACCAAATCTATGTACAGGTTTAGATAGGCACCATATCATTCTCATGGTTGCCCCCAACAAAAAAAATATCACTTTCATGTATTTATCAAGGTAGCCGAACATTTTGATCCTTCCCCCCCCCCCTTTTAATTTTTTGGGTCAAACATTTTCATTTCCTTTAATTAAACAGTGGATGTAACTGGGCGATGCAGTCACCATGTTCTTATTAATTATCATTTCCTATATATTTAAAAGATAAATCTGTATGCTGGCGGCCTTAAATGAGGTCCCGTTACCTGTCACTATCAGAGCAATCCTATAGGTTTTGTATTAATTAATAACAATAATAATACTCAAACTTATGAAACAACTAATTTTAGTGAAAATATAAGTTTGTGTGGAATAATAATAATACCAAAAATGGATGAATAGTGAAGAAAATGAAATGAAGAGAAAGGGGAAATGCACGTGAACCCAAACTTCATTCTCATACCTAAAAGTAGGGAGCCTCTGTTTACCCATCTCCTTTAGTCAAAGTTTCCCCCTACCTTTCTCTACCCTCTCACTCTCACTCTCTCTAAACTAAATCACACACACACACTCTCTCTCTCTCTAAACTAAACTGTATATGATTGCGTTTGTTTGAAATAATGATTTAAGCATTTAAAAAATATATTTTTAATCGTGATTTACGGTATAAGGTAAATATTTAAAAAAAATTTCACCTTAATTTATGTGAATAAGCATTTTTGGGAGTCCCAAAAGTTATCCTCACCACTGAATTTTATTAATGACATTCAATATTCTAAAATGATTTTTTATGTATCATGTAAATACTCTAAAATATTTTTTTAATTGCACTTAACTAGTACCCTAAAACATTTTTCGGTGCATTTAGTACACCCAGATATTGTTTTTAGTAGTATTTAGTATACTAAGTTAAAGGTACTCGTTACTACTGAAAAACTATTTAAGGATGAAATTGCACCAAAAACTTTATGATACTAAGTGCTATTGGAAATTTACTTCAAAATGTTGGATGTACGGAATAACACTCTAGGTCATTGACATTAGAAGCTTGTTTGTCATTGCTTTTATGAATTATGCTTATTATATAAGATCAATTCACGTAAATCGAGATAAATCTCCTCCACATATTTATCTTGTAGACCGTAAAAGCACCTCATAGACCGTAAAAGTTACTTCGTATTCCGTAAATCATAATTTATAAGCACTTATGGAGCTTCCATAAACTAATCCAAACAACCTCTAAGTGCCATTGAAAAAAAATATTGGTTTAGGATGCAGATATTATATGGTTTTCTATGACTATAAATGGAGTGTGCCAGTATAAAGCTCAAGTCGTTATCCAAGGAGTCCAAGGGAGTGGAGTGCTTAATTTTCAACCAGTTTTTAGTCTATACTCTACCAAATATCCCGATACTTTTGGACAAGGCATTCATATATGGATCCACAATCTAATTAGTTCCTATCTATATATAATACTATTCCTCTATTTATTCTTTTCCTGCCTCTGTTGTGTTATATATATAATTGAAACGAATAATGATGATGAGCATGCGTAGAGATATATGCACAGTAGAGCAGAAGTTTGATTTGTCAACTTCAACAAAGAGAAAATTAAAAGTGTAAGTTGATCTGAAGTTCAGAAGTTGCATGCACGCACTGACAATGAAATGTACTTCACGTGTGGTTTGAGACACCTGCCTAACATATATTATTCTCCCCCTTGATTCTCTCAAATTCATCCGTAACTTTTGAACAATCCTATCACTTTTCATTTTCAACCCACCCGCATTACACTCACTTTTCATCCCCTTATATTCTTTTCTTCTTCCATTAATGCTATATGATACCATACCATTTTAATTTCTTTCTGATCTTTCTGATTGGGTTTCTTTTTATTTGTTTGGAATAAATCCCTTACTCACACTTCCCCACTTTAAGTGTTAATTAATACTGCACCCTCAATATCAATATCAATATCAATATCCAGCCATTGTTTAATACTTCTTTACTCATCTAAATTTAATTTAATTCCCATAATATGATTCCTCTCTTATCATTTAAAGGCTACATATTATAACTTTCGTTTTGAACTATTAATTAATTTGTCTAGCTAATTTTAATTACCGACTAGAATATGGTGTATGTGTTTGAATAAATTTTAACGTGACTATTATTGAAAAGAAAATAGTACAAAATGATTTGAAGTGGTTCAAATATATGTATAAAGCCCTCTAGTAAAAAAAAGATAGATGTAGATTGACGAGCGAGAATACTCAATAAATTATTAAACATGATTTTTTGATTAATAATTTATCTAAGAATTTAGTTGTTAGTTAATTTTTAATCTATATAGATAACCTTACATAATAGGATAGTGTTTATTATTGTTTGTATTTAGATTAAGAGTATATACTATTATCTCTTTACAAAACAAAAGAAAAAGGGAATATAATTAAGATTAAGAGTATAATTCAAAACAACGAAGTCTTAATATTCCCTTCGATTCTTAATATACACTATTACAGAATGTAGATTTTATGTTCCTAAAAGACGTCTCTTTTTAAAAAAGGGAAGTAAAAAATAAAGACGGTGGCATTTTTGTAATTGTGGGTAAGAATTAAATAACTTTAGACGTTCCTTTTTAAAAAGGGACGCCTAAAGTCTAAAAAAAATTTAATTTTTGTACTTAAAAAGGGACGCCTAAAGTCTTAAAAAAATTAATTTTTTTTACTTTAGGCATCCCTTTTTTAAAAAAGGGACACCTAAAGTTTTAAAAAAATTTTAAAAAAATAATTTTTTTTTACTTTATACTTCCTTTTTTCAAAAAGGGAAGTATAAAGTATGATTTAAAAAAAAGGAAAGTATAAAGTAAAAAAAAAATTAAAAGAATTAATTTTTTTTAGACTTTAGGCGTCACTTTTTGAAAAAGGGACATCTAAACTTTAGACGTCCCTTTTTCAAAAAGGGACGCCTAAAGTAAAAAAAAAATAATTTTTTTTAGACATTCCTTTTTGAGTCAATTTTTTTTTTTACTTTAGACGTTCCAAATTCAAAAAGGGACGTTTAAAGGTAACGTAAATCAGTCAAACTGATACTGACATCACTCTTTTTAAGGTTATGTCTACCCCCACAAGCTAGCTTCCTCGATTCAAATTTCAAAACTCTCATTTTCTCTCAAAGTTGAATCTTCCACCACTCTCTTGAAGCTCATTTTCCACCATAACTCTCTCTCTCACTACCTTTCATTATCGTTGTTCTTTTTTTAAAAGTTGTCCTCCTCTCTCTCCACCACCATCATCTACCGTCTTCCTCTCTTCCTCTCCATTGTTGAAGCTCGTCGCCATTGTTCTTCCTCAATCTTTGATGCCTTTGGTTTCTCCTCCCTCCCTCTCCCGCTATTGGCCTCCCTCCTCCCTCTCCTACCGTAGCTAAAAGGTATGGATAATTATTTTTTCTTTTTATATGCTAAGTTCTGAACTAGGATTATTATATATGTATTTTGTTGTGTTAAGATTTAGATTTATCTTCATTGTAGGTTCATTTTGATTTATCATCCTTCACCAATATTAATCTGTAAAGACATTTTGGTTTATGAAAAACTGTTTGATCTTATTTCTGTAGGTTATAATTGTTAGGCAGTGAAAAATATAAGCAATTTTTTTTTAAAAAAAACTTTAAAAAATGGACGTCTAAAGTTTAGACGTCCCTTTTTTAAAGGACGTCGTATCCTGACTTTTTTACGTCCTTGGTATAGGCGTCCCTCTATTTTTAGATGTTAAAAGGGCTAAAAAAGGGACGTTAAAAGTGTTTTTTGTAGTAGTGATAAGATATATTTACCTAATTTAAATAGATTAAAGAAGTTAATTAATGTGGTTAATATGATTTTTTTTCTAAAATACCTCAATTATCTTCTTTAATTCCCTTGATTTCTCTTGTACTTGATTATGGTTGGGGGAGTATCAATAGGGGTAATTTAGAAAAAGATTGATAAATGTGAGAAATATATCTTATATTTAGGCACAATATCAACTCCACAATTAGATCTTATATTAAGAACCGAAGGGAGTATTATATTTCACATCTTTTAAGTTTTAGAAGGTCTTCTTTACTTTTGTTTTATATGAAAATTCACTAATAATTTAGATTTTGGAGTAAACGATAGACGTAAAAAGAAGTTGGATGACTAACCCTAATTGAAATATAGGGTTAATAACGTGATATTATTTAAAAATAAATTAATCATCAAACTCCTTTTAATTTACCCCCATTTTTAACTGTAAAGATATGAAGATATTGATCACCTAACGTCCTAACTCATATATCCTCCTATCAGGCACAAGCGAAAAAAAGACTCTTGCGCCAGAATATATCTTCCCTTAATTTGTCATTATGTGATCTAAATTATTCATCAATGACCCATAAAGAAAATTAATAAATAAATAAACTCTTATAGCTTCGTCTAAAGGTCATGATTCTTGAAATATCCCTGTGGATGACAGCTTATTATCAACAACCAATTTGAATTAAAACACAACTCATTTATTTCCGTAGGTATAATTATGTAGAAAACTTCTAGTTTTATTAGTAATCTGATTAAGAAAAATACTATCATTAATTAATAGGGATAGAGAGCTAGACTAGCCAAATGAATCAAGCATAAGACCAAGCAGAGTTGGACAAAACTGAATTAAATTAAACGACTTCATCGGTCAGTCGTGAGCCCTCTTTTTTGAAGTTGATTGGCTCATTATTAATATATTAATTATGCCAATACGTACTAACTAGTGCCCATATGAAAACCTGGGCGAAGTTTTTAAAATAGGTTGGCTCATTCTTAGATAAGTTTTTTATTTCAAATAACATATAAACGATGTTATATAGAGGGAGGGAGGGAGGGAGGGTATTAAGATGTGAAAAAAGGATAAATGCCAAAAAGTCTCTCATATCTCAACAAAAACAAGTACAATTTTTTCCACTTCTATATTTCAAGATATGAGTATATTTTTTATGTCATTCTTAGAGCCATTTTCTGTCATGAGGATGATCTTTTGTTTTATTTTAGATCTAATATATACTTGAGTTGAGATGAGAGTTTATCAATCGACCACTGTACAAAAAATCGGATCGAACTAGCCAGTTCGATTGGTTGAACTAGTGACCGGTCAGTGGTCCGGTTTGGTGCAAACATCAGCTTGTAAATTGGTAAAAACTTGTGGTTAGACCGGTCGCATTTTTTACTCTTTTTTTTTGTGAAATACATTTTCTTATTCCTCTAATTACTATCTCGCTATTTTTGAGGGAAAAATAAAAATTTGAAGACTAAGATAAAGAGAAAAATAGGTAAAGAAAGAAAAAATCTAAAAATAAAATAAAATTTTGAGGGGATATCATAATAATCAATTATACAAAATGAGATATCATTGTATAAGTATAGGCACCATAACTAATACTAATAGATTTTAAGCATTGTTTCCTAAAAATCTTCATTTTTATCTATAAAATTTTAAAAATATATTAATATATATATTGCCACTAATAAATTGTAATATTTTAATATGACCAGTTCGACCACCGGTTAAACCCCAATTGACCCATTAACTCTTGAACATGTGCCATGACCGATTTATTGCCCAGTTCGATTTTTTTGTTCCTTGCAATCGACAATGTAAAATTTTGAAATAATGAGTTGATCTTGTATTTAGGGTGGAATAGAAAAAAGAATGTACTCTTATATTAAATTAGGAGTTAGATAATTAATTTATAAAGTTGAAAAAAATTATTTGAGTTGTTCATAAGAGGAATGCGTGTAACCAGCATATAGTTGGATATCTTTTTTTTTTTGGCACTAGGCACAAAATACAAATATCTTGGATACTAAATATTGGCATATCTTTCAATAAAAATACAAACTTTAGTTTATTAATATTGTGAGGGACTAGTTTCTTCTATAACATTAAACCCTAGCTAATAGATAGTGGAACCAGTTTCCCTATTAAGTAAAAAGTTAAGAGAGAGCTTAGTAGATTTGAGCTGTTTAGATTTGATTTTGGATGGGTTATATATGATTTTTTAAAATGATAATTTTTAAAACAAAAACATCAGTTTTAAAAGAATAATAATTAAGAGATTATTTTTATTTTAGATTCTATACCCATTAAAACAATTTTTTCAAAAAATATAAATTTTAAAAAAATTATATTTAAACCATCCAGATTAGATTTGACGGTCCATATTTACTAAGCTCTCACTATTAAGCTTTTTTGCTTAGAAAGGAAAACCTTTCTTGTAGATAGTTGGGTATTTTTGGCACACACAAAAATTGATTTATTTTCTTGATTTTAAAAATCAGAAAGACTTCACACACAAACACCATACAATTAATGTGAAACAAATATTTTATCCTATCTTATAAAGTACTATCTAATAACAAACACCGTAGAAAGTGTGTCCTAAATTTTTGTTTAAATTGTCAATAATGCACAGAGGAAAGACGCAGAGAATCCTAACACTTAAAGATATATACTCGTCATCAAGTTGGCAGTAATTGGTTTGTCCACGTCATCAAAATCAGAGATCTCTCTCTCTTAATTTTTCTCTCCCCCCACCCACCCACTCTCCCTCCTCCTCCTTCCTTGCGAAATTACTAGTTGACTTACCCACTCTGTGATTCCTCCCTTTATTATTATTATTTTCTTATATATAGCTAGCCTCTCCCTTTGTCCTCACAATCTAAGATCTCTCTCTCTCTCCTTTCTCTCTCTCTCACACGAGTTTCTCATATATCGCTTGAGATTTCATCTTCAATTAACCTCATATATATATATATATATCAATTTAATCAAGATGAGCAATATAAGCATGGTGGAGGCCAAGTTGCCACCAGGTTTCAGGTTCCATCCCAGAGATGAAGAACTTGTGTGCGATTACTTGATGAAGAAAGTCAGTCACTCTGATAATTCCGATTCCAATCTCCTGATTGACGTTGACCTTAACAAGTGTGAGCCTTGGGATATTCCAGGTCTGTAATAATTCTTCAATCTCTTGCTCTTTTTTCATCATTCTCTAGTTTCTTTGATATATTACGCTATGCATCGACCAAGCTATTATTGATCGATCCGTGTTTTTGTTTCCTATAGATATTTCTGCTTCACTAATGGCGAAATGTTACTTTCAGCGCCATTTTATTTGCAATATTGTCGCTAGCTACTTCTAAATTATTTAAGCTTCATTCATTCGTGTCTTTTGCCGACTGTTTGTTTCGTGAAAGATATATATGTGTGTGGGTCAATTCACAAAATTATTTGTTTTCATTACTCATATATGCAGAGATCGAAGCCAATCAGTAAGCTCTTTGAAATATTTAGTTATTTACATGAAGCACACACTTAGGCTAAGCCTGCGTTCTTTCTGATCTCTACCTTTATTAATTTCTAGTGATATATATATAAATTGTGATCTACATCTTAAATTAGCTAGTATTCAGAAAAACTTCATCAAGTATATATGGAAGAAAGCAAGCTTATCTGATATATAAAATTCATACTAGGGTCAGGGCCGGAGAGAAGTCATCTTAATTATGTCAAAAGAACAAAAGGAGGATATATCAATTATTGTAAATAAATCAGGATAATTAACTAATCAACAATTGAGATAAGAAAATAAAGTGAAGCGAAGAAAAATTTACCGCTGATGAACAAAATTGATTTGTTTGCGTATTTATAACAGTTTTTGTATTGATATTAATGGACAACTTGTAACTTAAATTAACGATAAATAAATGAATAGGTGTATAAACATCATATTCATAAAGCTTTTGAACAAATTGACTCATTGCACCTTAATTTGTCCGTGTCTTAGCTTGCATCAAGAGGTTGATTCTCATAATAATGAAAAGCATATAATTAATTTTCACCGCAGCTCCGCGGGGAACAATAATATTGATTTTGGATGTAAATTTCCAAGAAGTCAACTTTCCACTCTCATCACCATCATATATCTCCCCGTACATATCCAGTCGTATCTTATCCTTAATTAATATCCTCCATATTATTTTCATTTTCATTCTTTTATTAATATTTTGAAAGCATTATTATACACACACACAGTTATTTTGACATCATCATATGATGGTGAGAATATGATGCATCCCTATCATGAGGAAGGCAACATTACACTCTCCCTCGTCGTATGAAAATAGATGAAGCCAACTTGCCTTAACATTATATATATAATTAACAAGTGAGTGGTTGAAAATGCAGAAAGGGCATGCGTGGGAGGGAAGGAGTGGTATTTCTACACGCAGAGGGACAGGAAGTATGCGACGGGGATGAGAACAAACAGGGCGACGGCGTCCGGGTACTGGAAGGCCACAGGGAAGGACCGGTGTGTCCTTAGGAAGGGCAAAGTGGTTGGCATGAGAAAGACTTTGGTTTTCTATGAGGGAAGAGCCCCCAAAGGCACCAAGACCGACTGGGTCATGCACGAGTTTCGCCTTCATCCCTTTCCTCATTATTCTTGTAATTTCCCCAACCAAGACTGGGTTCTCTGTAGGGTTTTCTACAAGAACAGAGATGAACAAGACAACAAAAACAATTATAATGGAAAATCTGGCATGCCAAGCTCCTATGTGCCCGGCTCTTCGTCTCTCCCTGAATTAACGGATTCTTACATAAGTTTTGATCAGGCTTCTGGTGATCATGCAGCTCATGAATATGAGCAAGTGCCCTGCTTCTCCAGCCCTCCTCCTCCTCCTCCTCCTCCTACAAACCCTAACCCTAGCAGCCTCTATCACACCAACTTATTATTGGCTCCCTCTCCAAATGCACCTCCATTTTCTCATGACTCCCACGTTCTTAAAGCCTTGCTGACACAACTCTCCAATATGGAAACTCATCAGCAAGGATCGCCCACCAGCTTTGAAGTTCATTATGCTTCTCAGACTTCCTTATTGTCTCAACCGCCTATTATTCCCACTTATTTATGGAACAATCACTAGTTATTAATTATTTCTGCTATGCTACCTACTCCATCCTTATTCTTGGTGTGCCTTTCTTCCATTTCTACCCAATATATATATGATGATATGGAGGCCAAGAACTAAAACTTACACACACTTCTTCATTGTTGTTAATTCGATGTTATGTCCCACTATAACTAGCTACCTAGCAATCAATGGGACGACTTGTGGTTTATATATAGCTAGTACTTATAAATATCTCTAAGAGTTCATTGTGCTTCTATATAGTGGATGAATTTTCCACATTCCATATATAATTGATTAGTTTCCATGAAATCGTATCATTGTGTAATTGGCTGGCTGAATTCATTGAATCATCAGCTGCTAGCTCTTGAAAGTGGGGATGGATTACTTTCTTTTTTGATTTCAACTTGGTAATAATTAGTATGTTCTCCTGGTGACATGTAAACAGATAAGTATATGTAGGGTACATTTTTGGCCTGGTATTTTCGATTAATTAGTGCAAGTATTATTGAACATTTTGATTTGATGTGATAAGAAAAGCATCTCACAACAACCAACCTGATTAATAATTTATTATACCTCTAATTAATGAATGATCGTCGAGCTAACCATATTTATATATAGGATAGCTGATGTAATTGTCCTGTTGATGACAGTAGTGTGAACAAAGATGATTAAGCAGATATTGAAGATTCTGACCTTAATATAAAACTAATTAATGGTTTATTTAACACAAATGGGCCAATCTGATGTACAAGCTGTATGATTGAGACAAAATTTAATATGATACTCCTATATGTGAGCACCGTTGTTCTATATTCATATTATATTCCCTTTCCCGCTCTTTGATGTCACCATTTGATATAGGCATATATAGCATTTGTTTGGGGAGTGAAATGCGGGTCAAGCGACACTTCGAAGCTTCGGGTTCTTTTCAATTATTTGGATTTACCTTGCTTCTTATTTAATTACTTTTCATTATTTATGGCCAAAAGAAAGTTTTGTCATTCTATTTTTAGTGTGAGGACTCTATGCCACCACGTTTGTGCAATTAGAAGACAAGAAACAGATTGTTACAAGTGATCAGAGAAGACTAATTAATCCTGATGAAGCTTAAAGCCGAAGGATCGCTGCGTTATTAACAAGTTGGGATAAGATTTTAAGCCATAACTCGCGCCCAATATATTTATAAATTAAGGGTTGAACTCGCATACTCATAAACTTACAAACTAACACTTACGATTAAGATTATTATTAACGAGTTAATCGAGTAAAATTAGTTTATATATAATAAAATTTATACTCTGATACGCCAAGTGTGAATTAGTTGGTGATGAGAAACAAGAATTGAATATGTGGCACGTGTGAGGAGTAGTAATCATGAAAGAAAGTTCAAAGGTAAGGGATTAGGTTTGGTATGTGAGCTGCTCAAAGTCTAACTGCAAATCTTTGCTTTCCATCACATGATATTGAAAGCAACCTATCACCTAACTTTACTTTTTCTTTTTTTTTTTAAGAAAAAGAAATTCCATTCCCTGTTCTATACGTAGAGCTCAAATTATTGAATCAATTTTCATTAATTAATCTTATTATTATAATGTTAATATAAAAAAACACCTTGTATATAATTAAATATATAACCGACATCTAGTTTTTTTTTTTGGTAAAGGACAAAAATGATATTACCAAAATTTTAAGGTCTTACAAGGAACCAAAGCATACATTACATATATTCTGGCTCATAAAATGACTATAAATAAATGAATGAATAACTCGAATAGGCTTCAATGTAAATCTCTTCAACAGAGCAAGAATTTGCTACCAAGAGATGCTATTTAGAAGAGTAGGCTATATGTGAATCCTGAGGAAAGCTTTGTTGATGCAAGTTATGCTTAGTTGCTGTTAGTGAGATGATTCATGAAGATTTGAATTTGTAATCTAGAGAAAAGCGACTCTCAGACATCTAACATGGAATGAAGTACCAGAGATACCTGCATTTTTCTAGATGAAGTGGATAATAAGAGATCCTTGATAGCAAATGTAACATTAGCAGAAATGTCCCCTCATCTTTTTAAAGTGATGCAAGATAACATTTCATTGATTAGCTTCAATAGAGTAGTCTATGTTGGCAAAAGTTATTGTATGTGCTTACTATCAAATTTCGATGGACTTGATCCTCTAAGATGACAGTTGAGCTTTGCCATTTGACTTCTCTAATGATCATTTCTGGTGTTGGCTTTTTTCCTTGGTGCAATGCTGCATTTCTATTAGTCCATAAAACATGAAACATAAGAATAATGGAAAACATAAGACTAGATTCATTATTTTGATGTAGATGAACACTACCACAGGAAACACTTTTAATGACCATTTTTTGGCCCTTTCTATGTCTTTTTATAGAGAGATGCCTATGTGAGCGACATAGTAAAATATGACATTTAACGTCCGTTAAAAAGAGGACACTTAAAGTGGACTTTATGTGTCAATTTTTCTAAAAAAAAAGGGACGTCTAAAGTATGTTATGACGTCCCTTATTCATTACGGAGGTTAAAAGGTATTTTGTTTTAAAAAAATATTGATTAATATTTTTCACTACCCAATAATTAAAAACTACAAAAACAGGATTGAAGAATTATCGATAAACCACAATATTCTTACAAATATTAAGGAAACATTCGGCACTAGCTAATTAAATTGTTAACTCTTACTAATATGTACAATAATCACCACAAAGTGTTAAAAAATTGTCTACTATATAAACATAAACTATATTGATCTATGTGTTGAAGAAGATGTCCAGTCAAAAGTTCTCAGATCAAATTAATATCTTCACATAAGTAGGCATTTTCATCATCAAAAATCTGTAAATTGAAAAATAAACTTAGATAAAATCAGTCAAATGATTTCTTTTTGATTTTGTGGTGAAGTTCACCAAAAGCATTACACAAAATCTCATATATTCAGAAATTAAAATAATCTCAAGTAATGAAAAAAAAAAACACAGCCATACCTTGAAGATTGAAGAGGGGAAACGAGTTTCAACAATGGAGAAGAGAGAGGAGGACGACGAGCTTCAACAATGGAGAATGAGAGAGGAAGACGACCTTCAAGTCATTGTGAAGTGAGAAGACGATGATGGGAATGTGAGTGAAGACGACGAGCTTCAACAATGGAGTATATGAGTGTGAGTATGGAGAGAAAGAGAGAAGACGATGATGGGAATATGAGTGTTGAGCTTCAACAATGGAGTATGTGAGTGTGAGTGTGGAGAGAAAGAGAGAAGATGATGATGTTGTGAGGGAAGTGAGAAGACGAGTATGGAGAGAAGAGAGAAGAGAGAAAGAGAGAAGGCACCGATGAGAGTATGGTGCTTTAGAGGAGTGAAGTTAGTCATTTGACTGATATGCACTAATTGAAAATTTAAACATCCCAAATGGGAAAATTGAGACGCCTAAACTCACCTTTAGGCGTCCCAATATAAGTTTGAGAAACTTAAAATGAACTTTAGGCATCCCAATTTTATTTAGGGGTGCCTAAAGTTACCAATTTCCCTCTTAGAATTATAAAAATGTCACCGCATTTGTTTTTTACTTCATTTTTTAAAAAAACGGATGTTTTTTTGGGTAGTAGAAGTTATATTTTGTAATAGTGGAAGAAGAGTGTCCTTGAACCAAGATATCAAGGCTTCAAAATCCAGTAGAGATACTCTTATATGAGCAAGATAAAACTTGACTGCCCTTGAAATTGGGCAATGAAAGAAAATGTGTTGTATTGATCTATTTTCCTCACATCCAAACTGACAACAACCATTAATATTCATATGATGCTTTTCAAGAACATCTGTAGCAGGAAGAGCATTGTCAAGTAATTTCCATAGCAGCAGAAGAAATTTTGGCATGATAGGTAACTTCCATAGCATTTCCCAGAATTCATTATCAGTTGACTGTGGATTGTGAAAGTTATCCATGAGAATTTGAAATCCATCCTAGACCTTATAATACCGGAGCAATTACCTTGCCAATGAAAACTATCCGGGACATCAAGTAGGGATAATGGAATACTGAGTATTTGATTCTCAATTTCCTGTGGGTAAATGGTTCAAATTAAAGAATGATTCAATTGAACAAGATTCCATGGAGAAGAGACATGCATTAATAGATCTTCCACTCGATTGATAAGCCCAACCGAACTATGATCTGACTGCATTGGCCACCACAATCGGTGATTGAGTAAAATGGATGAACCATTATCTACTTTCCATTTCAACTTGACAAGAATCAGACAAGCATTGTCAACGATGCCCTTCCATATCCAAGAGAAGTAATGTGGTAGCTTAATAATGAAGTCTGAGTTAAGGTTAAAGTATTTAATCTTCAGTGTCTGTCCCAATAATGAGGATGAATCAACTGAGAGAAATCTCCACAATTGTTTGGCTAGGATGGCTTGGTTAACCAATTTAAAAGGCCTCAATCCTAAACCGCCTTTATCGATGGATTGGAAAAGAATATCCTTTCGGACCAAATGAATTTTTTTCGTCTCACTATTTGTTCCTCAGAAAAAAAAAAAAAAAAATTCACACAGCAAGAGTCCATTTTGTCACAAATATAATTAGGCAAACTGATACAAGATAAAACATGAGTATTTACTGCCACCAAAGTGGATTTAATCAAAGTTAACCTAGAAGCTTGAGAAAGAAGCTTCACCTGCCATGCATTGGTTCTTTTTTCTATGGTGGAGACGACTTACTGATAAATCACTCCCTTGCTTCGCACTGGATCAATCCAAGTCCCAAAGTATTTACGCAGCTTTGATTCAAATCGAAGCCCAAGCAGTTTTGATAAGGTGGACTTTTGAGCAAAAGTGACATTGGGACTGAATATAAGGAAGGATTTTGATTTATTCCAGAATTGACCAGATCACATTGCACACATATTGAGGACCATTTTCACAACACATACATTCAGAGCAGAAGACTCGGAAGAACAAGGAATCATCAGCATATAATAAGTAAGAAATGAGTTAAGCTTGCTGACATATTTTAACACCCCTTCAAAGACCAGAAGACTCCAACTGGCTATCAATATCATACAAGAGAGAATATTTGCAGCCAAAATGTAAATGTATGAAAATAAGGAATCTCCTTGTCTAAAATCTCTATTAGGCACGATCACATTAGTCAATTTAGGTTTGTATACAAACGGATATCTAGGTTTGTTTACATTGTTAACGTTACGTCAAATAATAATTGTTATTTCCCACAAGGCCCATGACTAATATTAGTCTAGGTCTTATAGGGAGTACATAATGTTGTTATTATGTTAAGCAGTACCGATAGTTGAAAAACAGCATAAACAAAAACATTCAAAGCTTTATGCGCACTTGCGAAAAGAACCCATAGCTTAAATACAAGGCACATGCATAATTATATTGAATTTTGATGAAATTATATATGAAACTTTTTTAATTAAAATCATCGCATCTTATTTGTCAAAACTCGTAAATAGTTGGTCATATGACAATACGTGTTTGCGCGAGGCGAGGGCTCTTTCCTTTTGAGGTCAATATTCAAATTAAAATACATGGCCTTAAAGCTACTTAAAACTATGAAGAAAACGGAGCCAGCCACTCCTCCAAACTTATAAAGACTCATCATATTTAAGAGGATTGGGCCGAATTAGATATAGACATCCAAGAAGTAGTGACCCATTTAGTGAGTGCTTGCTCACCATCAAAAACCGTGGTTTCAGAAGTCCTTTTCCGCAAATCGAGACAACACTTCTTTCACATACTTATTTCATAAATCGTAAAACACACACTTAAAATTGAAATCAAGTATATGAACAGCCGAAATTGGAGAGAGGATATGGATAGGGGGGTATATAATTACATGAAGAAGGGAAAACTAGGCTTCATATATAAAGATGAGAATCCAAGCCTGAAGAAGATATACAGAACATGTTTAAGGTACACATACACAATCACAGGTTTGATTGTAAATAGTGGTAGCATTAGCACGGTGTAAATAATTTATTATTGAGCCAAGGCACTAGTGTTGTACACGAGAAGGGCACCCCCTGCTAGAAGACCTGCCAGTGTTACTGCCCATATAGCCAACCCTGTGGTTCCTGCAGCATCAATATTTTCAAACATTTCACTAGTTACTGCTCACTTCATTTCTATCTATCTATCTATCTATCTATCTATCACTGCTTTCATTCTCTTTACAACTAACTCGCAAAACGGGAGTGTTTGTGTGTGTTGGTGTGTTCATAGACACCACGATGTCTTACCTCCTACGTAGACATCGCCACTTGGAGACCAGTCGTCGGTGTTGTAGATAGGACTGTACGTAAGAGCCAAAAATAATGCAGCTTTCATTAGTAATTAACTCTCATGATTCGAATTCCATAGATGAAACACGGCATATATGTATCTTTAATTGGAAATTGAATTGAATTACCTGTAGCCATCCACGTTAGCACCGTACTTGTCCACGAATTGGTATACACCCTTCCCCTGATCACTCAAAACCATTCACACAGTCAGTATTAGAATATAGTCTTACATTGACCAATTGAAATATGAATTACAGGTATATAGTATTGAGGAAAGTCTTATTAAATAGACTTAAACTATTTTAATAAAAAGGCAAATCTCTAATTGTAATAGTAAGTTTATGGCAAAAATATTCTTATAGTAAGTGCAGCCAACTTCCAACAAGCAAACCACCCACACCCACTTTCCTTTCAATCAACTACTGAGCTATGCTATGGCGTTAAGTTATTTTTTGCAGCAAGCAGTTTTGAAAGTAATAACATGATTTAGATGAAACAACTAGGATCAATTTATTTTCTAGTTGCAGGCTCAATATTTAGCTGTGTAAAAAATATCAACATATTAGTATCAACAGACATTAAACAATCAAAGCCTATTCTTCACGAGCCATGTTATGCGCATGCAGCTCAAAATATTCACTTACGAGTAAGAAAATACTCAAAATTGCAATTAGATAGGGAGCTTCCTCACAAGAAGAATGAGATTCATAAGTTCAAGGAGCCTTTTGATCTTTGATTGAGCGCTCACATAGATTCATAAGTACCATTAATTGGAGGCACCAACTCATGAATAACTATGAAAGGACTTTGACATATCCAAGATGTAGCTAATATAATAATCTCATTAAGCACTGAAAAGGCGATATATATATATCTGAGGAATAACCATGAAGATCATGAATTCAATAACCAGAATATCATAGCCCACATGCATCTAGTGTTGTACTTGTTGAGAATATTATTAGGTGTTGGCGAGTGTTATAGTAAATGAATAGGATGTAAAAACAAACCTTTCCTTTCCTGCCAGATGAATCAACGCCACCTACCAAGTCCATGCCACCGTTGATTCCTGCAAATCATTCACCCCATAAATACGTTGTCCATGTATATGCAAACGAACATCAGTTACTTACAACTATCTACACACATATGAAGAGAGATAGATAGATAGATAGATAATTACCATAGGGCTTGTCGGTTTTGATCTTCTTGCCACCACTGGCTACGACCTTGAAGGAAGAAGACTTTGAGAGGGAAGGAAGGCCTCTCACTGCAGATTTATCAACAGCGAAAGGAGCTGGCTTTAGAGACACGGAAGCCATCATAGAGGACGCCATTGATGAAGCGATGCTTGGGTTCTGATTTTGTTCCCTTTCACTCACTCTGGGGTTTCACAATGAATGCAATAAGTGTGCAGATTGCAAAATAATAAATTCAGTTTAGAGAGTGGCGACAGAGAGGGGGCCGTTGCGATTGCTGCCTAACACGTGGCACTCATTTTGTGAAGAGCTTTGGATATCATCTTCCCACTCTTATCCACAGCATGCCAAGTCAAAATATTTTCATCCACTTGTTTAATTTCCCCCAATAAAATCTCCACTCTCAAGATTGGGCCACGTTCGGCCCAATTCTGTTCAGTTCATCAACGCATCCAGTAGAATCTTAAGTGAGACATCACTGTGAAGGGCCATAGCATTGTATTACTTATATGACTCTGCTTGCCCTGGACATGTGAGTTAAACAGTGTGTTTGGTAAATTCTTAAAATTATGGTTTGGCATTAAAATTATGGTTTTGAGAAAAATTAGTTAAACAAACACTCTCTTTTTTTGGAAACCATGGTTTTGGGAAAAGCTTCTTTTTTTTGCTTTTTGTTCAAAACCATGCTTTTTTTGTTTTAAAAAATGTCCAAAAATATTTTTTAAGTAGCATGTATTATTCTAAAATAATTTTTAGTGCTTCTAATCCTTTAAAATATTTTTTCAGTTGTACCTAGTGTGTTTGCAGACTGATTGCAATTTTATCCTTAATTTATTTTTTCAGCTCTAAAAATTACTTTAAAGTATTTTTTCAGTTGTATCTAGTGTCATCCACTCTAAAATATTTTTCCAGGAGCACCTAATATTTTAAAATAATTTTTGAAGCTAAAAAAATAAATTAAGGGTAAAATTGCAATCAGTTTGCAAACATATTGGGTACAACTGAAAAAATATTTTAAAGAATTAAAAGCACTAAAAATTATTTTAGAATACTACATGTTACTTAAAAAATATTTTTTGATACTACATACTTCCAAGAAAATATTTCAAAATACTAGATATCATTTTTTTTAGACAAAAAAAATTTCAACTCCTTAAAACTACACCAAAACTGTATAGTTTTAAGAAAATGACTGGCAACTTTTTTTGGTTTGTCCAAAATATAATCTTATCATTCATATATAATTATTATAAACTTTCAATGTACAATTTATTAATATATATATTTCTATGTATGTATGTACAATTCATTTTTTTTTTGTCGCAATTTATAATTTTTTCGAACAAATTTAGAGAGTTTTTGGTATTTATTATTCAATTTTATGTTAAATAATACCTAAAATATAATCTAATATTTTATATCTAATTATTATAAATTATTTTTTACAATTTATTATAATATATATATACATTTTTCAGATAAATTTATGTCATTTTTTGTATTTATTATGAAATTTACTACTATATAATACATAAAATATAATCTTATCCTTTCTATGTAATTATCACAAAAGTTAATGTTCTTTTCAGTAATTTGACCATGAAAAATAGCTATTCTGATCATAATATCCAAACACTCTCATTTTATCAAAATCATTTTTTTCTCATAATCTATTCTGCTAGAATCTATTCTCAAAAATCACTTTTTTCACATGTTCTCCATAAGCTATTTTCAAAAGCTAATTCCAAACACATCCAAAATCAGGGTTCTGGAATCCAGTTGAGATCGGTCGGTTTGGGTTTCAGAACTGGCGATTCAGTAGTTAAATTGGGCCAGTTCGGTAACCGGTCATGTTTGGCATTTTTAAATTTTTTTTTAATTTTGAAAAATTATTTTTATTTTTTAATTTTTTAGAACTTTATATAAATAAACCCAAAATATTCAATTTCTCACTGATTTGACTCCGGTTTAGTTTCAGTTTGACTCTGATATGACCCACTGACTCTTTACCCAGTACTCCGATCGATTTAATGAACAATATAGATTTCAGAATTTTGGTTAAAACTGTGAGATCTATTTCTGATTTGGTCTTCCATATCTTTCATCCTTTGACTTGACATTCTGTATATCTTTCATCTTCTCCTGCGGGTCATGCACATGTTTCACGTTGTTTTATAGAGCTTCAAAGAAAATGAACATTTTATTAATCTTAACACTGTAGCATGTTTGGAACCTTATGCCTATTCAAAAGTAGCTTTTGCGTCCAAAATTCTTTTTAAACTAGTTATTTTGGCTTGGGTAGCTTTTAAAAATAAGCTTCAGGTCATAAAATCAACACAAGTCACCGTGATGGTAAAACTGGCTTTTCAATTGCTTCCCGCAGCGTCACATCGATTTACATTTATTTTTATAATTAAAATTTTAAAATTTATCTTCAAGTTATCAAACATGAACTCATACATATAATATACATTATAAAATTTATGTATTTTTCAGTCATTTTACATGTAAACTTATTATTTAATTATTTTTAAAACAAGTTTCAGCTTGTGTAACTGGCTTTATATAAAAACATATCTTTTTTATTTATAATTAAAAACATATCTTAACATGAATATATAAACTTTTACCCACAATACTTAAAACAAACGCCTACTCTGATTAACTTGCGACTTGAGCTCTGTCTACAACTTTTTTTTTTTTTTTTTTTTTATGGAATCTGTCTACAACTAGTTGCTTTAGGTGGTCAGATGCTCATATGAATGTAACTATTTAAAAAGAATAAAACATAATTTAGTTTGATGAATAGATCGAAGCGTATGGATATGGGTGTTATGTTGAGTTCCTAACCAACCCCCTATTTAAGTATTTATATTTGCCTTCTTGGGTTTGAATGAATATAATATCATCGTGGTACTGATACGTACGTACGTAGTTGTTAATTTCTTACTTGATTAATTGTCCCATATGTGATTCTACATTATGAATATGATTACAATTTGAAGATGCATACGATGACAAAATGCATGATGCTAATAAATAAATAGGGTTATTTTAAAGGAAAATCCTATGTAAAGTTGTATGAAATGGGGAAATTTTAAATCAGATGGTAAATTCAATATATCCCTAATTAAGTTATCGACCTAATTTAATATTTTAAAATATGAGTTAAATAATTTTATTACACTCTCTTTGTCTTCTCTCTCATCTTAAAAGGGTTTAGTGCTTTCTAATTTATTTTTTCAATAAGTGCATATATATATATAACAACAATAATGTATAATAAAATAAAATACAATTCGCTTAAATCAAAGATTTTTTTTTTTGGTAATTTGGAAAGATCATCAAGAATAATTCAAGCCAAAAGAAAGGAAAGTATAACCCAAAAATAATTAAATTATTTTTAGCTAAATATTTAGAATAGAAAATTTTATTTTTGACTTGAATTTTTTTGGATAAGAAGAAAATTAATAAGAAAATCTTACTTGTGTGATATTATATATCAAATATTTTCATTAAGGGAATTTAAAAAAAAGTTTCATTAACGTAAAAAATCAAACTAAATATCACACATGACAGAAACTATGATTAATGAAGTTTGGTTTTATTTTTACTAACAAAACAAATTTAAGTGTAGTTCTCCCAAGAATAAATTTTTTATTGACAGTATTTAAATAAAAATCATTTAATTGATATTGGGGCTATGTTTTTCTTTTTATTCTTTGGCTTGAATTATTTGTTATCATTCTTTCATAATTTTTTTAATTTAGACAAATCATATTTTATTTTACTATATATTAATGTTAATATATACAATTATATTTTATTTAAAAACTAAGTTTTTCCCCTTCTTATTTAAAAACTAAGTTACAATTAAAAACATTTTTAAAAGAAAAGAAATGATAGACGAGAGGAAAATACAATAAAATCATTTTATTCATATTTTAAAATTCTAAATTAGGTCACTAATATAATTAAGGATTTGTTAAATTTAACAACCTGATTTAGAATTTTTTTATTTCAAGAAACTTTATATAGGATTTTCCCTCATTTTAATATCTACATACATGTCCCCAACAAGATTCAAGATTTTTGTTGCGCTGTAAACAGCACAGGTAATCAGAATTAAGGATAAATATTAAAGTCAAAATTCGCGTAATTAGCCCCCTTTAGTTTGACACTTGCTACTATTTTACAAGTAAGGTTGCAATTGGGTTGGAACTTTGGAAAGCGATTTGAAATGCATGTGAAAGCACCACAAAAATAGAAGTCCTACACAATTACTCGGTCAATTTGCGTTTACATACATATTTAATTACTAATGTCAATTTCAAACATGAATTATGCATGCCCCTAATTATATACGTGTTCATACGCATTCTCAGATAAAAGGGGTTTAAACAATATATATTGCACTTCATTTACAATGGAAGCACGTGTATATACATTTACCAAATATTGAGTATAATATTTTGCCTATACTTATTGTATATTATTAATAAACCAAATTTATCTGCAAACTAAAAGATGTAAAATATTACTCCAGCTAATCCTATATGAGATGATTTTTTTAAAAGGAATATTGTGTTTCTACTTGTCTGAAATTTTTAATATGGTTTTCCATTTCTTCCTATTAATTATTGATTAGTATTACTATATTAAATTATTAATTACCTTATATGCTTACTTTCGTCTCACTCTATAAATAGAGGTACGTATATTTTTGAAAAAAAATATTAGTTGTATTTTTTATATATGTTTATTGTTTTTATGCAATTTCAATTAACTTTTTTTTAAACTATGTAATTCCATTATTTGTATGTTATAAAAAATGGAAAGGAGGTTGACTAATGTTCTGGATAATGGGCAATTTCTGTCAATTAATAATGGCGCTTGTCTTTACAATGAACTTGGAAAGTTTAGAGGAAAGATCAAAGAAGTGCAATTCAAAATAGAGTACTGTAATAATAATTACATGTGTTTGTTTTTTTCTGCAGAGAAAGATGGTTTGGTCAGATTAAGCCTAATCCTTTTTCATGTAATCCAAATTAAGAGAGGATTAATTGATTACGAAGTAGAGAGAGACTGAATGCTTTTGCTTTTCCTGCACTCACGGTTTACCCCAATTTGTCTTGGTCAACCTCCACTTCTCACACCCCCTTTTTTTTCTTAATATAATTATAACATAATTACAAGGTAATAATAATGAACTAAGCAGTAAACATTTTACATAAAATTAGGAAGCAAAAATAAACTGACAACAATCATGGAAAATGTTATAGTATGGTAACATGTACTTAGTAATTAATTGACAGAATTTACTCGCTAGTTCATCTACCTCTATTTTCACTTGACTATATTAATTATTAGTCCATTCAAAGTTGCAGAAGAAACGAAAAAAAAAAAAAGTTGCAAATTGTCAATTTTCTCAACGAAGTTGTTGAGGGGGAAAAATATCAAGTTGATCTCCAATAAAGATCAAACTCTTCAAGACCCTTAATATTCTTTGGTATTAAAGCAACGATTATATATTTTTCTTTGTTTCTTGTTTTCTTTTGGGGATAAGAATAAGAAGTTGATTTTCAAAGTAAAAAAAAAAAAATTATACAGGAAATATTCAATTTTGGCTATACAATTTGCTGCTTGTGTTAAAAGATGTACGTGTTTGGCAATTATTTTTGAAATTATAGTTTTGTCAAAATTCTAGTGTTGTGAGAAAATTGCCAAACATCTCATTTTTTGTGAAATTTTTTGTTCTCAAACCATGGTTTTGAATCTAAAACCATGATATGAAAAAAAGCTACAATTTTTAACTTTTCCTTTTTTTCTCTTTCTCTCTCTTTCCCCATTTTCTTCTTTCCTCTTTC
Organism: Albizia julibrissin; assembly: GCA_037074505.1. Taxonomy (NCBI): domain Eukaryota; kingdom Viridiplantae; phylum Streptophyta; class Magnoliopsida; order Fabales; family Fabaceae; genus Albizia; species Albizia julibrissin. The sequence continues at coordinate 44,700,344 of CM073486.1, forward strand.
CCTTTTCTCTCTCCCAAGTTAATTAAACTCGGATTGATCATTGAACCGGTCGAGTTACTGGGTCAAGGGTCAGTAGGTCAGATCGAAGATAACTTGGAACCAAACTGGTGAGAAAATGAAGATTTCGGGTATGAAATTATAAAGAAAAAATAAAAAAAATGATTTTTTTAAAAAGACTAGATATCTTAGACCAGACCGGGTTTTCAACCTGTTTGTTAGTTTCCAGGCCGATTTGTTTTTGGGAGAATTGTTTAAAAATACCTTGGGAGAAAATTAATTGCTAAATGCTACCATGGGTGATCTATTGCACACGACTGACAATATGTTGTACACGACGGGTGATATGTTGCACACGACCGGAAGATGTTTGTACTTTTGTATGGAACTTTTTTGCACACACGGAAGATGGTTACACACAAAGGAAGATTTGTTGTACACAACGAATGACTGTTTGCACGCGTGGTACCATTTGACAATTAATTTGCTCCCAATGTATTTTTAAGCCGTTTTTCCTTTTTTTAAGGTTAGATAATTAACTAATGTTATAATTTTACATTTTTTAAATAAATTTATTTCATTTTTGATATTTTTTATAAAATTAAATGTCAAATAATACATAAAATATAAATCTTATTCTTTATATATAATTATCACAAAAATTAATATTTTTTTGATAAATTGATCACTAAAAAAAATATTCTCCATCCAATATCAGCTCGTTTGGATTAGCTTATGGAAGCTTCATAAGTGTTTATAAATCGTGATTTACGGAATACGAAGTTGCTTTTACGGTCTACGAGGTACTTTTACGGTCTACGAGGTAAATATGTGGAGGAGATTTATCTCGATTTACGTAAATCGGGCTTATATAATAAACCCGATGTAAATAAGCTCAGGCAAACAAGATTGAACATTTTATCAAAAATCACTTTTCTTCATAGTCTATTATTTTCAGAACTATGAAACAAAGGTACTTTTGTTTTTATTTTTTCTCCCAAAACTATTTAAAAAACTGTATCCAAACGCACTCGGAACAGTCGCTGCGTTTACGGATTTAACATGACATTACGCGGTTGCGTTGATCAAAACTTATGCGCCAAGTCTTGGTCGTCGAACGTGAAAGGTAGCGACACAGAGCCAAGAAACATAGAAGAGTCAAAGTAGGTGCGTGTCCCTTCCTAGACCTTGCCGAGATCACCACCAATTAAATATCACCGCTCTTTTTTCCTCCTTCAATCCAATCTTTTCATCTCTTTCGTTTCTCTTCTCTCCTTAATTTGTTCTTCCCACTTCTTGCTTTCGCCAGTTTCAGGTTCGTTTCCCTCTTTCTGGGTAAATTTACTAGTGTTTTGGTTTTTGGCTTGCCATAAATGGCCATCACTGTTCTTCCCTCGCTGCAAACAGAATTTTATTAGTTTTCTTTTCCCTTTTCGGTGCTCCATATTTTGTTGTTGGGCTCTGCTTGTTTAAAAAAATCGTACTTTTTATCTTCCTAGAGCTGTTAAAGACATTACTGATGACCATTCAGGAGATATTAATGCTTGAATATAGGTTGTTATGCGAACGATGGTGCTTAGTGTAACAGAAGTTCATTGGAAAATATATAAACAGTTCAAAGTACATGCTTTGTTCCTGGTCACCCTGACATTTTATGGAACCCGTAAGTTTTTTTGCTGACAGGGGAAAAGAAAAAAACTTTTGCCCGTCTACATTTGCTAAATCAGTTAATTTTGTCATAAAAAATTTAGCATCTGTGTCTCCTGTAGTATAACTATAATACTGCGTTTGTTTCTTTTGACGTACCTCTCGTATTAGAGGATCCTTTTTCAATTTCATTGTAGTTTTGGGTGGGAAAATTGGAGCTAATATGTCCATTGTTGTGGTTTATATCTGACATGTTCTACCTGATGCTATAAACTTTTGAACTTTGTTCAGTTCCTATGAAGGCTTAAAAGTTATGCGTTACCATGTTCAATTAGTTGTTTGTATCTTCCACTTGCATATCCTCTGAGACATTGAAATTTGTTACTTTGGTGGTTCGATCAGGTGGCCTTGGAAGTGTCTACATTTGAAGCGATTGTTACCATTTTATCTTTAAAGCTGCTCACTTGTACTTCATTCGGTCATGACTTGTTTTCCTGTATTATTTGGTAGAAGGTCACATTCTTCAGCAAGGCTAGATCCGGCGATTGAAGAAGGTAACTGAAATACCTGTTCCATAATAGTTGTGATGTTGAGACAGAAGAGATTACAGAGCTTCTAGTCACATACGTATAATTATTTTCCTAAGCGCATGTTTGTTTGCTGTAATCATGATATTTATTGCTTTATACCTTGGAAAAAAAAGTTCTACTTCTATTGTTAGATTTTGATTAAATGTACTTGGTTGCAGAGTTTTCTGTTCTTCACAATGTCAGACTTTATGCATACAAAGAACTACGAACTGCCACTGAAGATTTTAGTCCTGTTAATAAAATTGGAGAGGGCGGTTTTGGTTCTGTTTACAAGGTAATTGAAAAACTTTCTTACTTGATGCTTTAAGTATTGCTTGCATTTGATATCGATTTAACCTTCCTTTCCTTTTGAATGAAAACTTAGAATGATTCCTGTGAATGGTTAGGGACGATTAAAAGGTGGAAAAGTTGCTGCTATTAAAGTCCTTTCAGCTGAATCAAGACAGGGGGTGAGGGAATTCTTGACAGAGATTAAGGTGATCTCAGAAATAGAGCATGAAAATTTAGTTAAGCTTTATGGCTGTTGTGTGGAAGGAAATCACAGAATATTGGTCTACAATTACCTTGAGAACAACAGCCTCGCACAAACCCTTATTGGTACATGCATTATATTATTTATATTTCGATGACTGTCTTTGTTGAATCCTTCAATTCTGTGTTTGAGATATTCAAATTAATACCATATCTGTTTTCCTGGAAAATCATTGCAAGGAGGCATTTGCTATTTTTATTTTGGCCAATTTGAGAAGAATGATATGCACAGCAAGCCTAATTTTGAACAACATGAACGTTTTCTATTGACTTATTTTGACCCTTGACCTTACACTAATTCTATTTCAATAAATTGCTTTCATTTATTTACTTCCAGGTAGACGACATAGCAGTATCCAATTCAATTGGCGAACAAGGTCTAGAATATGCATTGGGGTTGCACGTGGGATTGCCTTTCTCCATGAGGAAGTAAGACCACATATTGTTCATAGGGACATAAAAGCAAGTAACATTCTTCTTGACAAAGACCTCACACCCAAGATTTCAGATTTTGGGCTTGCAAAACTGATTCCAGCAAACATGACCCATGTTAGCACACGCGTCGCAGGAACTATGTAAGTATATTCATCGGACGCTTTTTTGATTTCTTTTTTACAGTCTGGGAAACTGGAAGCTTTTGGTTTTAATTTGTTTGATCTTTTCCCCCCTTTCAAACTATGAATTATCCTTCCATTTATGAAGACTTATCCCTCCCGCTCAATTTTCCAGTTTCAAACTCAAGATCCTTCATTTGTTTGGGATAGAGGAGTTTCCATTTGACAAGGGAGTGTGATATAGGTTATGTTGTCTTGTTTTTTCGATATAGCTAGAGTCACATCTTATTGGGGATCTCAGTTATAACTATATCTTACCACCCCATGTCTTGATTTACTTCAATGTAATTGGGTACTTAGGAGTTTATATTCATATATTATTGACAGAAGAGTTTACTTTGGTATAGTCAGCGCTGTGCTATGCATCATTGCAATTATAATTAGCCACTAGCCTTCCCTTCTTATTTAGTGAAGAAATAGGATTTGATGGCTCTGATTATATATGATTGTAATATGCTGTTTTTGTAGATGAAGTAGTTACCCTGTGTCAGGATTTAATGCCATGTGTTCTGTTGCAGAGGTTACCTGGCACCAGAGTATGCAATAGGAGGCAAGCTGACACGAAAAGCTGATATATACAGCTTTGGAGTCCTCCTTGTGGAGATTGTAAGTGGTAGATATAACACAAATACACAATTACCAGTTGAAGAACAATACATTCTAGAAAGGGTATGCATCTCTAATGTTAACTTGTCACTTATTTTCTTGGTGAAAAGCACCTGCTTGTTAGGAGAGAGAATACACTAACTTCACTTGCACATTTCAATATAAAATGAGAAATACTTTTTGAATTGAATTGCATTAAATGTTATGTTCATAGTTAATGATAATGTGTTATAGCAATGCTACAATTCTTGGTACTATGTCATATGTGTAGTGTTGCAATCTAGAACTAATATGTAGGGCAGCTGTAACTTGTGCTACAGGTTCTGATTATATATAGGGCAACAAAAACCTTAATTTAAGTGCTTTTGTGAAGATTATTATAATTCATTTGAGTTTAATGAAGGAGCTGCAAAGTGGATCTTATATTTTTCGGAGGTAGTAATTTAGAATTCATGAACCATACCAAGAGCAAGAAAGAAGGCAATGACATCCTCTTGATATCACTGATAGAGCTCTTGAAAACGTTGAGATAAGAATAGGGGGCTGGAGCACTGCTTAAATCATTACTACATTGTTGCTTTTGATGAAGTGGAGTTGTTTAGTTATCTTAGGATTAATCTTAGTATCAAAAGTTGTTAAACAATATTTTTTCTATTATTTAAGCATTTGATGTGATATATGTATGACTATTATGTTCTAAGCTGCATGTTCTTTTATCTCACACCATGTTATGTTATGCATTATGTTTTAATAGATTTCTGGGGACCTTGGGCATTATCAGGGTTCTTTGCAAAATTAATACCTTTGAGTGTCATACCCTTTGATTTTGCCTCTTGGTGGGAATATGCTTACAACAAAGTGGTTTCCTGTGCTTTTGAATTGCTTGCCAACAATTATATCAAAGGACAGTTCCTTCTCAGATGGCTGTTTAAACAAACTAACAAGCAAACAAAAATAAAATAAAATAGATGACTGCCGACCACTTTGAATGTGAACTTATTGGAGTCTCCATATGTATTTTCTTTTGCCTATAAAGTTATTCTCCTTTTACCTATTTGCAATCTTGCGTTCCTAGACTTGTCAGTTAAGCTTATGCTCATGCACTTCTTCATTATTTAAATATATTCTGTGATTTATCCTTCTTAAATTGTCTCCTGTCTTGTCCGTCTAAAGTAATTATATCATCTTTAATGGAAGTTAATCACACAATTAGACAACAATAACAATAAAGCTTTAATTCCACTAGGTGGGGTCAATTATATGCATCAAACAACTCCATTGAGCTTGATCAAAAAACCAAATCTTGAGATAAATCATTAACTAAGAGATCTCGCTCAATAATCACACAACTAGAGTTTGGACAAATTTTATTTCTTTCTGGATTCATCTTCAATGGCAGAATTCTTGTCTTGAAACAAAGAGCCTGTTCTGTTGTGATATATTTTACATGTCAATTATGCTTACATAAGAGATGCAACTTAGCACATAATAATTGGCTTTTGATGACATTGCTGTGGTTGCGACCTTTTAAAGTGAATGATACCATTCATGTCAGGACCTGCTCTGACTCCAGTTTCTGGTGTTGTTACAGACATGGAATCTTTACGAGCGAAGGGAATTGGTAGGACTGGTGGATGAATCGCTGAACGGGGAGTTTGATGCTGAGGAAGCTTGCAGATTTCTCAAGATTGGCCTTCTTTGCACCCAGGATGATCCCAAGGTGCGGCCATCCATGTCCTCCGTCGTTAACATGCTCACCGGCAGAATGCGTGTGGACGAGAAGAACATAACAAAACCAGCCTTGATCTCTGATTTTATGGACCTCAAAGTCAGGAAAAAACCAGTCAGTAATATTGACATGCACACTCAGGCTTCTTCATCCTCCTACCATTCATCCTCCGCCTCCTACAACCAGGATACTACTTTTTCATCAACCGTTTCAACCGCCGCAACTACAACCTTCACGGCACGATATGATCATAGCATGTAGTGCATACTCTCATGTCTGTTTCATTATCAAAGGGTTGTTATCTTCTGTGAATTTTTGTAACCGTTTCTTATAGAGTGTTTGTTGGTGCAAGCTACGAGTTTTGTTCATTAGTATGTATATTGGAATCTGGCTTTAAGGTAGCTATTTAATATTTTTAAGATTCTTTCTCCATTTTTTGCTTGTCCTGCGATTCTCTTTAAAGTCAAGGCCAAATCTCAAGATACCATTTTTGTCTTGTGATGCTCAACATCTTAACCTTAAACGTTGACCCTAATTCATGTTGTCGCTGCTTTAAAAGTTTGGATCTTCTCTTTATTTAATTGTTCCCGTTCAAGTGTAATTTTTGGTCATGACTCGTAAGAATTCAGTTCCAATGGTCTAAGTCTTAAGTTTTATTTGATTTTTTTATATATTGCATTAAGATATACAAATATTTTGAAAAGAAAATAATTTTTGTATTTTACTTCTTATAAAGCAAAAAGAACTTGAAAATAAAAAAATAACACATCAGAGCCAAAAAAAAAAAAAGAATATTAAAACATGAATAGTCCAATTTGAGATTAGATGACTTGAATCTTAGAATGGAGCAAATTGGAAAAAAATTTTCAATGGACCATCTTACTTTCTTATCAATATAAGAAAAAATAAAATAAAATAGTAAATAAAAAAATCAAAATTAAAGTTCACTTCACCACATAAATAAAATTTAATAAAAAATGGCATTAAGACGGGGAGGAAGAAGAAAAGGAATATTACAGATACAGAAAAAGGGGGGGGGGGGGGGAGGGCGTGACAATCGAAACAAAGACTGTGTTTCGACGCTCCGGTGATCGCGGCAGCGGCCTAACTGCTCCGGTATGTGCTCCGTGCTCGAATTGGATTTGTCGTTTATTTCTGCGTCTTCTTTTCCTGATGATTGATGAACGCTGTTCTTCCTTGAATTTTATTTTCTGATATTGCCTCTATCAAGTTTGAGAGTTGGGTTAGCTCTTTAACCCCATGATCAAGCTTCTTCTTCCTCTTCTTTTTTTGAATAACCGTGCAAAATTTTTGTTTTAGGAAGGATAATTCTGTGGATGCTGGCTTTAGAATTCACTGTTTGGTCTTCTTGAGCTTTGACATCAAGTTCCTAATGCTTAAAATATCTGATTTCATAAGGGGCTTAGCCTCTGGCGCTTTATGGGTTTTAGGCTTTGGAATTTATTGTTTGGCGCGGGTGTTGGATTTTTTTTTTTTTTTGGACATGTTGAATACCGAGAAAGCCGAACCAATTTCTTAATCCTACTGGGAACTCGATATCGAGGGTATGCAATCAGCAACTGCAGACTTAATGGAAAATTGAAAGCTTCATTCCCTTTCCCTTTATTCTATCACCAGCATCCTTTGACAAGTGAAAGTTGCCTTTTAATCCTTCCTGTAATTTTAAAAAAAAAACTTATTTTTCAGTGTTGAGTGTTAAAAAATTATTCAAAAAATTCTTTTGGTGCAAAAGAAGAGTTTCCCCCCTCTTTTGGCAGAGACAAAGTTGTAGCACTAGCTTTCCCCTTTCTACTTTGTAACAATGAAATGATTTCCCCATTATACTGCTGTAGCTTCTCGCTTCTTGGAAAAACACAACATTTCTATGAGGAACCATTGTCCCTTAGAGTACTTCCTGGGAAGTTTCATTTCCATTTTTCATCCCTGTGGCATGGTTTCTGAAAACAAATAGGTTAAATAAAATGAAAAAAACATAAACATAATATCATTGTTTAAATCTGACTTGCTTACATTTGACTATTATTACTGTCTCTATGTAAACTTAAACTCTTTTCTCCTTTCATTTTGTATGGCTTTTCACAGCATTGCTTCCCAGTTTCTGTTAACCAGGAACCTGGGGTTGATAAATTTTCAGCTAGCATTCCATCTTCCTCCCTCCTGTTTATGATCTTAGCTATCAGGCGTACACCCCCCCCCCCAAAAAAAAATCCTAGTCAATTTTAACAGTTAGTTTACCAAATATGCTGAGCTGATGGTCCATATGTCATTCACATTATTTTTGTTAAAATGTAAATTTGTCCCAAAAGTCCATGTGTTATCTATTTCATTTTTTTCAAAGTTAGATTTAAAATTTTCAGGGCAAATTTGCACCTGAACAAAAATAACATGGATGATATGTGGACTATCAACTCAGCATATTTGGTTAACTAACGGTCAAAATTAATTGGGATGACGGCCAGAATAAAATTGCCCCTTAACCCTATATATTTTTCATTTGATACCCATGGCATAGGAATTGCAGTCAGTTTTTAGATGTGTGGTTTGCTTATTTTAAATTATATGTATACATCTGAAGTGAATTGGCAATCTATGCTTCTTGAACATGGTCAAGTGGGAGCTGCCCATGCTTGCTTTTAACCCTTGTCTATCTTTTGTCTACCACCTTGTTATGAAGTGAGCTTCATATTGCTGCCTTACATGTATGACACTTGTTCAACTTCTTGTATGCCTATGGAAGAAAGTATATATTGATGGCTTTTAACTCTGGCATTCATATTCACTTCTATGGCATTTTGTGCAAGGGAAAATCATGTACTAAATTAGCATCTGTTGCTGCAGTTTACTTGCAAAAGGACCTTATGTCTAGCATAGAGGATAACAAAGAACAGGGAGTGAATGTGAATACATCTGACGAGTCAGCTGATATGCCATTGTCCCAGGAGGAGGTTGTTGTCACTTCAGTGGCTGCAACTTTTTTTTTTTTTACCAAGAATATACATATTTTTGGAATTATTGATTTAATATATCTTGCAGGAGGAAGTTATAAAGAAAAAATATGGAGGAATGATGCCCAAAAAGCCTCCACTCATATCCAAGGTATATGCGTGGGTTTTTCCCCCTTTATATTTTGGTCGCAAGAGGGAATATATATTCAATATAAGACCCTACAATCACATCACTATAGGTTTTTCCTGGGGTTGGGAGGGGGTGGCTTATAAGTAAAGTAGTTCGGTGTATGTAAGTAACATGGCTAATGACCATACGTATCTGGTGCCAGATGCACTCTCTATATTTCTTTTAAAAAGGTATTTTCTATGCCAGGACCATGACCGTGCATACTTTGATTCTGCGGATTGGGCACTTGGAAAGGTATTTCTAGAAACCTGCCCTCTAATATGTGATTTCAATGAAGTAGAATATGCATGTCTTTTTATACAAAAAGGAAGAAGAAGAAGAATATGCATGTCTTGAGTACATCTCTTAAACTCATCTGTACCCTGGCATGAAACAGCAAGGTGGTGGAAAGCCAAAAGGACCACTTGAGGCTCTGCGGCCTAAATTGCAGGTATTTAATTAATACTCTCATTTTTTTTTTGGGAAAAAGAAAAGAACAATATATTAAAATCAGGGATTGCAGTTGGGCTCCAAGTGGAAAAGGAAGTTAGAATTAGTGTATTCTCTGCACTCAGATATACTTAGATACAATCGAAGCCAACCTTCTATGCCTTTTCAACTTTGCTAACTTCTGCAATATGCATGGGATTGAGGTGGTGTCGCCCCAAAAAAAAAAAAACAACAACAAAAAATTAAGTAAAGCATGCAACAACTAAACACTTCAATCTCGTTTTTTTGGTCAAAAATAAAACCTTCAAAGCGACAAAGCTTGATAGCTATTTATCTATTACAGCCTTCAAACCTTCAATCTGGATTTTGTGACAAATATCTGCCCGGATCTATTTTATTTCAGCCCACGCAGCAGCAAACACGTTACCGGAAATCTCCTTATGCTCCCTCAGATGAAGGTATGCTATTTTTACTGTGGGAATAGTTTTAGTTGATGTTTTTGGGGTTACAGCTTCTTAAAAGATAGCGAACAGGATTCTCACCTGTGTTTTATTTTTTTTCTTGGGCATAAAAGGGGGGAATATTTCACCGGAGGATGTACCTTCCAATGAGTAAGCAGTTGGTCTTTTGATGATCTGCTGACCATTGTTCTGATACCTGAGTGAGTTGGTATAGCCTGTCTGAATAAAAATAAAAATATCAAATATGCAGACACATTGGTAGAAGACGTGAATTTGATCTACTGCTCCGCTGTTAAACTTACAAGTGATCTTTGTATTTTCCATGTCATGTTTCTTCAGGTATTTGAATAAACCAATAAGAAATTGAGAATGAAATGTAATTGGTTGTCTTATGACTAGTGCTATTTCAATCCACATGGCTCCTTCCTAAAGATAACTGAATAAACGCTGCACTTGGTTCTTTTATTGTGGTTAGTTCTCATCCAAAGTTAACTGGATCGAAGGAAATCGTCCAACAGAACTTGGAAAGAAATTTCATAAAGAAGGGATGATATGGAGAGAAAATTGGGAAGTACATGTTGGAGCTTTGCCTGTTTGGGAACTGTGAAACCATGTTTTTAGAAGTCATTTTTCACAAGTTGAGGTAAAACTCATTTAACATACTTCCAACTTAACATACTTCCAACGACATAAAAATACTTCTAAAAATTTATAACAAACCGAGTAGCATAAAAAGGAAGAAAAATCCAAATAACAAGTATAGTTGGCAAATGAACGTCCTTTCTGTAGACTCAAGTAATCCAGCCACTTCGTCCCATCTTGTTAAACAAGGCAAATTTAATAATTTACTCGAACTAGCTTCTGTTCTGTTCGGATCTCTTTTCACAATATTTTGGGATACTCTATGTGGTATAGGAAAAGTTAGACAGGCAGAAGGAAGCAGGTGGTGATCAATATCAGATCTGATGGTAAATTGATTAATAGCTTCGAATGACAATTGGATGAAATTCTGCCAAGGACCCCAATTCATCTAATTGCCTTGAGAAAGAGCCTTCTTTGGTTACGACAACTGATTCATAATTCCAATTTCCAATTTGGAAGATCAACATAGCAGGGTCCAATATCTCTTCCTCCTGATGAGGATACTATGATTCTCCTCGAGTAATTTACTGAATTTCCTTTGGCTTCAAGTGAAGTAGATGATTTTAATCACTGTTTATACTTTGGGACTCACTTGTACCCTTCATTTGGGATTAAGTTGAGCCCAACATCCTAAAGTAATATTATGTATTCACACTTATAAGGTAATAATATAATTTTGCACTTGAAGTATTTTCTCATTAACAAATAGCATCCTAATTTTAAAGTGTTGAATACACCATAATTTAGAGATCCCAATTCATGCAGTGGCCCAAAGAAAGTGCAAGATTTTCGCCATTACATGAAATCGTGATTAAATCTTGCGAAAACGCCGAGAACTTTTGCCTTAAGTATTAATGAGGGGCAGTTATGTAATTCTGCATTAATTAGTAATACTGCCCTAATCCCCTAAATTAGTTAAGGAACTCAACTAATGTTTTTGGCTGATGCCAACATCATTGTCAACTAACATTACTCTCTCCTCAACTAATCATCTAATGATAAAAGATTACAAATTCATATCAATGGCAAAACTCTCGTCTACACGTCTTTCCAATATGCACACTGGATTAATTTAATGGAAAACCTCTAAAAACATACATTTGGAACAAGCATCCCCCGTACGTTGTACATGGCAAGTACACATGTTCCTGCAACGTAACGACTGTCCTACGAGTTACTTGAAAATTTCTTTTCTGATTGCTAAGGGTTGACAACAAACATATCATCCATATCCTAGCAAAGATCTCAAATTGTTTTAGAGGGCATCAGTATAGCCATCACGACCACATTACTCGTTGTCAATATTAGTAAAACGGTAAATATTACAGACAAATCACTCGCACTGGTTAATGCCAATTGCCTACAGAGAGATGATAGCCTATTTGGGGTTCCTGAGAACAATGATGACAGAATCTCCACGCAGGAACATTTTACTGATGAATCTATCCTTGTTAACTGGTTGTGCCTTTTTCTTCCCTTTCCCAGTCTTGGGCACCTGGATGCAACACACATGGACTGGATTAGATGAATTTAATTACATGTATAAGGGAAAGGAATCCATGATATACAAACACAAACCTCAGTCCACATTTCCCGGACATTCTCGAGCACCATGTTGCAGTGCCTATCAAAAGCTCTAACTCTGCCCAAAAGCTTCCTATTGTTCCGACAATTGATAAGTACCTGCATAAGCGAGATATCTGGTTAAAACCTTGATAACCCACGCATGCCCTGAACCCCATAGTGTTCTATAGAAACAAACATACCTGTGTGTTATTCTTAACACTCATCATAAGCACAGACAGCGGTCCTGTGTTAAACTCCTCCTCTTCATTCTTGCCACCCTATAAAAACCAAGAATAATTACAAGTCGAACAATAGTATACATCTTCCAGAGTTTCTATTGTGCACAAGAACCCCTTATAAATAACACGTTGGAACCCGTGTCAGACTTTCAGTGTGATTGCAAATAAAAAAAGCATTAAATTATTATTCCGTTCAAATCAAGGGTTTCCCAGTGATTATTTTAACTATAAATGATTTGCAATTCAACTTAGAAAAACGCGCACACATATCAATAATTCAAAATCAAACATAACTTGACGAAATTTTATATTTAGCTGAACACCAAAAAAAAAAAAAAAAAACTTACATCTTCCTCCATTGGCCGGCTGAAAAGAGATACAAGGGAGGGAAAAACCATTTTAGTGATTCTGTAAAACTCTCAAAATATCTTAATTAACAATGAAGATGACCAATTGAAAACTAAAGTATACCTCATTTTAGATAGAACAGATGTTCAGTTGCAAAATTCTTCAAATATATCAGAAATTGACCTGCCAGAGAACATGTCAATTAATCCATAAATTCAAAGAACAGAACAAGAATATAATGACTAATTTAAGATAAACCATGAGTAGGATGTAAAATGGAATAATATAAACTGCAAAGAAAAGAAAAGGAAGAGAAGAAAACTTGTTCTGACAATATAGTTACACTGCATATGACATGACACATATCAAAATAAAGTGATTAGATCAATGATAAATTTCATATATAAAATTCTATTTTCTAAAAAAATACAATCAAATTTAAGCCCGGCCAGTAAAGAGAAACTTATAAGCCTTAAGCTTTCTTGGTTATAATAAATTAATAATTTTAACGAGGTAGGAGTAAAGACAAAAAAGCCTCCTCAGTTCAGGTCCCCCTGAATTTTCCACATGGGCAACTCAGCATGGAAGTTACCATCTGAATCTGATTATCCCAAAGGCATTTTAGTTCGTAAAAGTCACTTTTTCCCCCTCCATTTTTGCCTTCTTGGTTGAGGTTTAGGAAGCAAGAAGAAGAATTGCTAACAGAAACAACCCCAAACCCTTCCTTACAAGACAGAATACCATGATGGTTTGAGCCACGATGATCCTAAAATCCCTGAATCCTTATCTAATATCTAAGCATATCTCATCCACAGAAAATAATAATTGGACCAAACTTTTCATTTAGGTTAAGGAAAATTGCAGGTTACTATATACCACCATGCTCTAGGAACCCCAGATAGAGACCCAGGTACTAAGCTCTAAAAAACTAAGCAAAAATAAGATGATGCATTAACCAGAGAAAAAGGAGGGACTGTCAAGCATCATTTTCTAGTCCCTGAATGCATCCTCCAGATGGTAAGGAATCAATAAGAGAGAAACAATGGATGTTTCTCAATTAAGTATCGGCCACTCAGACATCCAGAAGTATTTCTCAAGAAGATAAATGAAAAAAGTAAGATATTGATCTAAGAAACATTGGTGACTGAGAACGAAAGTTCAACGAATGAAAGAAAAACGCAGGTGCATTTCAGTATGTCTCTTCAGTTCAGGTCTCCAAAAGCATTCTTCATGAATAACTAATCAGAAGAACGAAAGTTTACTGAATTTGTTCCACATCAGAGACGAAGGCTCGGTGAAATCAAATTGTAAAGCAAACACACTGGCACAGAAGCAAAAACTTCCCCCAATGGAAGCAAGGGGGAAAAACAACAACAACAACATAGAAGCTACAAAATGATGCATACCTCAATTTACAGTCATAAAAAGATGTCGATGCTGAAGCTACTGATACAAAGTGGAAGGCGGGATCCTGGGGATACCTTATACTGATAAATTGCAAAACCCTAGTTTCCTGCACTAGAATTTCGTTTTAAACCTGACACATATCGGGTTGGTCCAATGAGCGATACGGGCCATACGTAGTTTTGGGTTGCATTTTTGGGTTTGTGTTGGTTGGGAACTTGGGTTATGTAATTCACAGAATGAAATTACCTTATAATCAATATATCATTAAATAATTTTTTATTTCATCTTAAAAAAAATCACTGTTTATAGGCCAAAACATATATATTGGGCTTCATACCAGCCAAATATTTTCCAACTCTGGCTTCGTGCCCAATCTGCCTTCAATGGAAAGTCGGAGATGAAGGACTAAAAAGTAATTATGCATAAGGACTAAGTCAGAAAATAAAATTCAATGTGTGGCTATATGGGAATTTCGCCAGAAATAAGCATCATTTTCTATAATATTAGCCTCTTCTTTCAGTGAATAACATATCAGCATAAATTACAGAACATGACCCTGAATTTCAAATTGCCATTTTGATCCGAAAATCCGAAAATCACCATCTTCCACCTATGTAATTGATTTTCCTGGCCTCATATCAGCGTAAATTACAAAACAGGACCTCGAATTTCACATTTTTTGAGTTTGATCCAAAAATCAGAAAATCACCATCTTTCACCTTTGGAACTGATTTTTCTTGCCCTTTATGTGGAATCTACGGCAACCTGATCTGAATATAATCTTAGAAGAAAATGAAATTTAAGTGGAATATAATGTTAACCATAATAATGACAACTAATATTTTCTCTCTTATTTTTTTTTTCAATTTTCATTATTTATTTTTTCTTTTAATTACCTTTTAATTTAGGGTAAATGTGCATCCAGCACCCTGATCTATTTTTAGTGGTGTAATAAACACCCTAAAGTATTTAAGGGTGCAATCAGCACCCTAATGTATATTTGGAGGTGCAATCAGTATCCTAATGTATTAAAAATTGAGCAATTACGTTCCTTCATTAATAAAATACTAACTCTGTGTGCTGACACAATATTTCATTTCTTCTTTCATCGATCTTCAACATGTTCATCCATTCTTTTAGTATTTAAGGGTGCAATTTTGCCCATAATGTATTAAAAATGGAGCAATTGCACTCATTCACTAACTGTGATAAGGAGTTATTACGAGGAAAGGGAAACCTGTTAAAATAACAGAGTTGGCATTTTGTTAGTGAATGGGGTAATTGTTCCATTTTTAATACATTAGAGTGATGATTGCACTTCCAAAAATAATTTAGGGTGCTGATTGCACCTTTAAATACTTTAGAGTGATGATTGCATCTCTAAAAATATATTAGAGTGCTGATTGCACCCTTAAATACTTTAGAGTGCTAATTGTACCTCTAAAAATAGATTGAGATGTTGGACGCATCCTTACCCTTTAATTTAAAGTAAAATATTTATAATTATATCCCCAAGATATCTGGTAAAATCTCAATAGAATCATCTTAAATTAGTATTGATAGATCCATAATTATATCGAAATATATATCAAATATATTAAAAATGGGGAGTTATCATATATATTTTTATCATTGACTCATTAAGTCAATTAATTACATTTTGTTTATTCCTTTCAATTTCTAAATTCTTTGGGCATGACAATATGGACCAGATGATTAATCCTCACAATAGAAATGACATTGTATTCTCTATGATCTTCTAATTTAAGCACGAATAACCAATGCATGAAGTCTTTTCGTCCCTAAAATATTGCACGAATAGTCTTCATCCCTAAACATTGGATTCTCTGTGACATTCTAATTCAAGGACAAATATTTTTACTAATTCAAACATCTTTTCATAGGTGAAATAACTTGTTAAAAATCTAATTCAAACATTGGATAAAGTTGAAGTTGGAAAAATCTAGAGAATGTGTGAAAGCTGGCGTGGATATGAAGCCAACTAGGGATGTCCAAATTTGGAAAAATATTTAAGGGATTGATTGGATTGATAACTCTACAATTAGAACAAAATATATCTCAAATGGATTAAAAATTGGAACTTATCATATATATTTTTATTATTTACTCACTAAGTCAATTAATTACATTTTGTAACGTACTTTGATTTTATAAATTCTTTGGCGAAAAATATTTAAGGGATTGATTGGATTGATAGCTCCACAATTAGAATAAAATATATCTCAAATAGATTAAAAATTGGAACTTATCATATATATTTTTATCATTTACTTACTAAGTAGTCAATTAATTACATTTTGTAACGTACTTTGATTTTATAAATTCTTTGACCATGACAATATGGATCAGATGATTAATTATCACATTAGAAATGACATTGGATTCTCTATGACGTTCTAATTCAAACACGAATAACCATTGCATGAAGTCTTTTCATCTCTCAAATATTGCACGAATAGTCCTAATCCCTAAATGTAATATTCCAAACTCTTGGACTAAAAGTTAGAGAATAAGCCTGAATAAAGTAGACTACCAAGCCCATTTTAGTAAGGGTCCTAGGAATGATGAGATATATAAAAACTCTCAGGGACTATGTGATTTAGCCCTACCAAGAAAATAGCGTGGTATTTTGAGGCATCATGATTAGAATGTCGGTGCAGATGTGCAAAAAACACATATACGGTGTCATTGGGTTGGTAGAAAGACGTCACCCAACTATGTCATGAGGTAAGGAATCGATTAGTCGGGTGAAATATGTCAGTGTAGGTGTGCACATGCCATATTCAAGGCGTACATGTGTACCTTGCGTTTTTAAAGTGGATGGCGGCATGTGGCGCCATATGGGGCCCACATACACACTCTAACTTGGTGTCATATGATGGGCTTCGATATGCATGACGAAATCTCGAGTAAGTTCCAAGTAGACACAGATAAAGTAACTTTATTAAAGTAATTTTAATAAAGTAAACAATCATAACATAACTTTTATGTTGGATAAATGAGAAGGTGACACATGTCCCATTCATGATGAAATGTCCTTTTGCCTTTTGTGTTGGCATTGTAAGATGGTGACATATGGCACAAAAGTTAGGGGAATTCACCGGTCTCCGGTCGACTCATTGACTACTTTCTCGAACACTGAGCCAGGGAAAATCATTAGACCCTTACTTTCCCTGACAAAAGGGACGGCTAAAAGCTTAGGAAAAGATGCGGGACCCACTTTATAAAAAAGAAGTGACACGTGTCATCAAATCAGTGGAATATCGAACAAATGGCACTACCGGAATGCGACACATGGCATAATTTTTCAAGACCCTTTCTTGGCCTTAAAATTTTGTTCAGCAGCCCCAAATATTCAGAAAAATCATGAAAAATAGAGAGAAAATGGAAAAGGAAAGAGAAAACGTGAATAATATTTTCTAAGAACTTCAATCCGCCGAAACACTATCGAATTTGTGTTTTCTCTCAAAGTACCCTTCACAAAATTTCTTCTACTCATCCCAATCTTTATTTCTATGGTTTCGGATTTTCATTTGGAGGTGTTTGACACTGTCTCGCCAGCTGGAGTACCGCCAGATTTCCAAACTGATTGCGGAAACCCGTAGAGGTAAGCGTAAGTTTCCTTTTGAACCAATTGGTTTGTTGTTTGGATGAGTTTTTGTAAGGGTTGGGTACTGTTCATTTTTTATCCAAGGGATATTTTTGAGGTTTAATCATGTATTTATGGTTAGATGATGATTTATGATGATATTGGACCAAGTTGTTAGACAAAATTCTAAATTGGTGAATTGTTGTAGAAAACCCTGATTTTCTGGTCTGAACAGAACGTGATGAAGAAGTATGAATTTTTTAATTTTGATGATTCCATTGAATTCTACATAAAAAATTGTGTAGGTATGCAAGTTTTCATGATTTTTGGATGCTTGTATATGAATTTGGAAATTTATGAAGTTGAATATACATGTTGTTGATTTGTCCTGTCTGTAACAGTGACATTGTGCAAGATGTTTCATAGGGTAAACCTTATCCAAAAATCCTAAAAATTTCCAGAATTAAATTAGACATCCTAAGATTTAATTTTATTGGTAGTTTGTAATTTTTGGACAAGTATGTTGAGAGATATGAATTTTTAAAGTTGTGTCCTGTTTCTGGAATGAAATCTGGAATAGGTTATATTTGGAGAAATTATGGGAATGTTGTGGTTGTAATAGATAAAAATTAGTATCTTTATGTGAAAATATAATGAAAGATCTTCATATAGGATTTTGAACCACCACAATTGGAGTTCTATAGAATTAATTATGATTTTTCAAAGTTTGGTCAAAATGCTGGCATATTTTGGCTACCATGCGAATTTGAGAAAGAAAGTGACCAAATGTAATTAGTATGAACTCCAAAGGTGAAATTAGGACTTTAGGGCTAATATAGTCCATTGGGCATTTACTTTTCATTACTCTAATAATGTCATTACTTATCTAGGGCCATAAAGTGACAAAGAAGAAGCTATGGTTGGAATATCAAGGTACAAGAGGAGGAGGCAAAGTCCAAAATGTAGTAAACTTACTTACTTACTTGTATGTATGTGATGTTTATGCTGTGTATTGATTTTTGTATTGCTTTGTTTGATTATGTGAAGCATGTATGAATGAATGAAGCTTTGTTTCTATTTTTACGGTGGCCATAAGTATGTTGCATGAAATATGGAGCCTGCAGAATATCATTATGAGAACATAAGCCTATGTAAGGCAAGCATATCATGCACTGGCATTCATCTTACATGCACTGTCTATATGTTTACTACTGAGATTCCCCAAATCTCATCCTCCCTCACCTACCATATAGGTACGAGAATAGGAAAGAGAAGAATGCTTGAAAAAGAACAAGAAGGAAAGAAGACAAAGATTTAAAGAAGAATGTGTATTAATTTACTGTATATAGATTAATTGCACGACCTAGATATTTGTATAAATAGTATGAATAGACGTGTATTACAGTTGAACTATAATTGGGATCGCTAAGAGAAAGAATTAACTCTGATATTCTGTAAGAATCATGGCTCAACAGTCGGAAATGAGGAATAATCCCCTAAGAGAATATGAGTAAACGCTTCCGTGTACATAATAAAGGGGTAGAAATGTAAGGTGTTACACCAAACATTGTATTCTCTATGACGTTCTAACTCAAGGAGTTCTACGTCAAAAATTCAAAAAAGGTCGATTAGACTATCAGTTCATAGTGGATGATACGATCATTCAAAAAGTTATGAATTTTCCCCAATTCATGGGATTATGACACAATTTGTCTGTCTAAAAAGTCATGATTTATCACAAGGATATAACAGTTTAGCTACTGTTTTGTTTGAAATTGAATTTTCTTTTTTTGACTAGTGTTTGAAATTGAATTAATCACAAAACATGGGGATGGTCCTAAAGTCACAAAACATGGCCATTACATTCCCACATGTCATGATGTAAGTTTTCATGATATGAAATTGGAGAGAGAGATGGACGTTGCAAATAAATAAGGAGGCAACCTAAATTTTTTTCCCTTACTCATTATTCTTTCTTTCCTACTCTCTGAAGCACACTACACTGTGTTACACATTTTACTTTTCATCATTTTCATAGAGGAATCTCTTACAAAGCTTAAAAATAGGTTCCCAACTCTTCCCAAAGATGTTCTTAAGAAGATTTATATCTATCGACTTGAAAGAATGAAGACATTCAAAAGTTTGGGCATTCCTGAGGATGTACGCTGGATTATTGAAGCTAAGGTACGTCTAGCGGGTGAGATTCATGAGTCATTTATTAAACCTATGCCAGGAATGGGAAGAAGTTCTTACTCCAAAAAGATAAGAGCTTAAAGGATGAAGGTCTGCCATAAATTTGCAAGGTGCACATATGATAAGAACTGTCGGAATAAAGGTATGGTTTCTATAAATTGAGAAGATAAAATTCAATTTATAAAGGATGAACTGAGTAAGGAGTCACTGGACGATATTATACAGACTCTTGAGACGCATCCTAGTGGTGATGTTCATGGTATTCTTCTTGATTTAATGAACTTATTCAACAAAGAAAAAGAGCCCTACTGTCTTGAAGATCTGACATTAGAAGATCCTGTTTGCCAATTTATAAGAAAACTGGACCAAAAGCAAATCCGAGATTCATAAAAGCAGAATCTAGATACCACTCTTCAAAAACATAATCCAGAAACCACTCTTCGGTTGTAAAAAAAAGTCTAATTTCTCTATTAGATAGTTAGTTAGTAAAACTACTAGATGCATGGGGTGTGTAAAGATGGAAGAGTAAAGAATTATTCTTAACTCTTGAAACACATCTTATTAGTTGTATATTTTTGTTTCATCTTATTATTTTTTACTAACTTTAACTTCTTTCTTAAACTATTTGATTCGGTTATTAAGCTCTTATAAATAAGACAATTTACTTTTAGGACCAGGTGGTTTTTTTAAATTTTCTTCTGAATCCACTTGGTAAAAAATAGCTATTTATGCTTTATTAAATCATACTTACATCTTTTGACAAGTGTCAGCATATAAGGTAGCATGAATAAATAGATCAATAGTGTCACATGTAACTATTATAAATGCAAAGAAATTAAATATAAAAACATTCGCAAACATATGTTCGGCTTCGTGTCACATGAATTTTCTTTTTTTGATCAGTGTTTGGAATTGAATTAACCACAAAACATGGGGATGATCCTAAAGCCACAAAACATGGAAATTACACTCCCACACGTCATGATGTAAGTTTTCATGATTTGAAATTGGTAGAGAGATATGGACGTTGTTAAAACTCGATAAAGAGATATAGCAACTATTGCTAATGAATTTTATATTATATATATATATATATATATATATATATATATATATATATATATTGTTTTCTGAAATAATTAAAAATAAGAATAAATTTATACGGGGAAATGAGGAAAAGCAAAAGTTGTTTCCTTCCTTGAGGAGAAGAAAAAAAATTATAATTAAATATGATAAATATTTTTTAATGAATTAGGATTCATTCAATGTCATTCATTTCTTTTAATGGTTCCTATATGTCTTTTCCCGGTTAAAAATAATAGAGATAAATGCAGACTATTTTTATTGGTCAAACGCAATTAAAAGATGCGTGCACGAAATAGTTTAAGAGATAACTCTCGTTACTTATAATAATTACCCACCACTAAAGTAATTCGATATAATAACAAAGTAAAGTAATAGAGGTGATAATACAACACTGTGAAAAAGGAATTGAGGCTTTGATTATTTACTTTAAATTATGAAAAGGTTTGGGAAAATGGTTAAAAAATACCTTTTAAGCAAATTAATTGCTAAATGGTACCAATGTGCAAGCAAGCATCCATCATGTGCAATCAACATCCACATGTGCAAAAAATATCCCTGCGAAAGTGCAAACACCATCCCTTGTGTGCAAAATATCATCCGCCCGTGTGCAATATACTACCCACCGTGTGCAATGGTAGCAATGAGCAATTAATTTGCTTGCAAGGTGTTTTTTAGCAATTCTCCCAAAAGGTTTTTAACTAATGTTTTACGTTCAAGAAAAAAATGAGAAATAAGATTGAGAAAAGTAATTCCATAAGTTACCTTTTTAGTAACTTTCGACAAAAGTAGCAACCATTTCTCCTCAAACTTTGCCAACAAGCTATGCTCTTTGTTGTTGCCATCATGTTTTTCTGCTTTTTATCTTTGAAATCACAACGTTCAACAAAGTTACATGCTTTACTTTTTGTCTTCCAACAACACAATTATACAAGGAAGGAAATGAAATGTTATGATTTCAAAGATAAAAAGCAGAACAACATGATGGCAACAACAAAGAGCATAGCATCTACCACAATTGAAAGACAAAAAGCAAAGCATGTGCAAATTGGTTGAACATTATGATTTCAAAATTTAACTCATCAGTCATCAAAGAGCATAGCAATATAACATTAGCATCTACCACACACAATAGCAGAAAAAAATTTCAATGATAAAAATATATATGATAACTCCCCATTTTTAATATATTTGAGATATATTTTAATATAATTATGAAGTTATCAATGCTAATTTAAGATGATTTTCCTGAGATTTTATAAGATATCAAGTTGATGCATTATTTAGGGGATTAAATTCTAAATATTTTACTTTAAATTAAAATCTAATATGGGCCGTCCATTTTTTTATCATTATTTTAATTCAAAGCTCATGACTTTGTAGTCCTCATTAGAGGGCCATCACTCACTTTTGCATTTTAGTCTTAGAATTGCAATATTACACGACCTGATTACTTTCTATAAAGTTATTTTAAGGATGTTAGTGGTTTGAATTATAATGTCATAAAGAATCCAATATCCTTTATATTATGAAAATTACTCATCTGCAATAAAAAAATGTGCAAAACAAAAATTATAATTAAACATGATAAGCATTATGCAGATAATCAAAAAGTTTAATTAGCATTGATATTCAAAAAATTTAAAATTTTCCCCAATTCATGGGATTATGACAGAATTCGTCCGTCTAAAATGTCATGATTCATCATACAAAGATATCACAATATAATCACAACTACTGTATGTAATCATGATTTTTCCTAATCTGTCTTATCTTTTTAGTAACTTTTGACTTCCTTTACTCATTTTGTTTAATTTCTTCAACGACATTATACCGGTAATTCATGTCGGTAATTTTTTTTTCAAACTGCTTTAAAAAATACATGATGCATGATCTTTAAGCAGCTGTTTTAGTAATATAAATATGCACTCTTCCACTTGTAACCACAAAATGTCTGAGAGAAAAAAGAGAGAAGGGATATCACCCTAAAATGTAGATTTAAATATATCTGCATTTTTTGTGAAACTGATTTGGAAAAGGATGACGAGTTTCAACCTGCAGCAAAAGAACTTGAAAATGCATTAGCTGCTAGAAAGATCAACTTTTTATCCGGGGAGGTATGCAGGGCCTAAAGGGAAGTGTGGCTATTTCTACAACTATTAATGGTAGCATGGGTTTGAGTGTAAGGGTGAAAGAGTTGGAAGACCACATCTTTTTCTTAGGACAAGAGTTACAGGTTTCAAGCTTGCATAAACGAATGAAACGTATATTCTACAATGCTGAAGCTTTTATTGCTCTACCTGGTGGTTTTGAAACGTTGGATGAGATTTCTAGTATTGCATATTGGGCTAAACTAAACTTTCACAAAAAACTATTAGGATTGTTAAATGTTAATGGTTTTTATGATGATTTGTTGTCTTTTTTTGATGATGCTATGGAAATAGAATTCCTACCCCAAGCGACCCGCCAATCCATAATTGTTGCGTTAACTGCTGATCAACTACTTGATCAATTGCAAACCTATGAACCTAAACTTCATCTATTAGTCAATCAAATAGGTGGAAAATCTTCAGATAACTTTCAAAAGCAAAATCCAAATACCATTCTTTGGTTGTAAAAAAAAACCTACTTTCTCCATTTGTAAGTTAGTAAAAACATTAGATACATGGGGTGTGCAAAGATGATAAAGTAAAGAGTTATTCTTAACCCTTAAGACGTATCTTATTAGTTATATGTTTTCTTTCATCTTAACTTCTAAATTCTAAATGAGTATCATCAATACTTTTTTTAAATTCTTGGACTTTTATTTTTATCTACTTTTCTTTACGTAAGTTTACCCATCCTAATTGTTTTGCTTGGGAAATTTATCATTGAAAGTTTAAAATCCCAAATTGATTTTATTAACTATAAAAATAATAGGGTTGATAATGCTAGGAAAAATCAGCTGATATTTTTTCCATTAAAACTCTGTTGCTCCATCATGTAGACATGCTCTTATTCCTACGTTGTCTTTTTAAAGTAATTATTTTTACTCTTCTGGCCAAATAATTTGTACCTTCACTCTCTTATATGCACTCATGACTCATCTAAGGAAAAGTGGTCTGAACAAATTTAAAACAATTATTGTTATACTACTTATTTCTTAGTCCTCTCAGTTTCTTTTTTTCAACCTTATTCATACGTTGTCTTTTTGAAGTCATTATTTTTTCCATATATTTTTATTGGTTGTATGGGAATTTTTCCAGTAATCAGTAAATCACAAAACAATACCCTAAATTTATAAATTTCCACTTTGGTCCAAAAAAGAACCGTCTTTTATGCAACTGATTTTTCTGGCCTCATATCAACGTAAGTTACATAAAAGAACCCTGAATTTTTGAATTGCCAGTTTGGTCCAAAAATCAGAAAATCACTGTCTTTCACCTCTGGAACTGATTTTTCTTGCATTCTATGCAGAATCTAGGGCAACTTGATCTGAATATAATATTGGAAGAAAATAAAATTTAAATGGAATATAATGTTAACCATAATAATAACAACTAATATTTTCTCTCTTATTTTTTTCCAATTTTCATTATTTATTTTTTCTTTTACTTAGCTTTTGATGAGTAAAATAATATGTGGCTTCACTCTCTCACTTGCACTCACCGAAGGAAAGATGATTTGGACAAATTTGAAATAGTCATTATTATACCATTCATTTCTCTCTCCTCTGAGTTTTTTTCCCAACCTTTTGTGGAGAAAAACAAAAGGTTAATAAGATAAAATGGATC
Organism: Albizia julibrissin; assembly: GCA_037074505.1. Lineage (NCBI taxonomy): Eukaryota > Viridiplantae > Streptophyta > Magnoliopsida > Fabales > Fabaceae > Albizia > Albizia julibrissin. The sequence goes on from CM073486.1 coordinate 44,724,965, forward strand.
CCTCTAATATTATTATACCCATTACTCTCTCCTTCCTAGATAATAAACATTTAAATATTGTCATTTTTAATGGAAAAAGCTAATGAAAAACAAAACAGTTTCTTCAATCTCTATTTAAACATTTTACTTCATCCCTCACATTTACATCATCCTTCATAACATATTCGTCCTAACCATATTGTTTTCCCTCTCATACTCACTTTCCATGACTCCACCATGTTTAGCCCAACATTGCTTACAGATATTCATGATGGATCTGACCTCTGGACCATTATAGTTAGAGTTTTACGCAAGTAGAATGTCTATCAGAAAACTGATCCAAACGAACTTTGTTGTGTTTCTCTGTTGTTGGTTAATACTCAAGTATGCCTATTTTATTTTAGGTCTCATTTTACATATTAAATACTATGTTCAATAGTTTACTTATCCTTGATACATTTTCACACAGGGGACCAAGATTCAGGCCAGTGTGCTCATCAAGTCCATGCATAATAGATTTTTCTAGTCCATTAAAGAAGGGAATATTTATGAATTCAAAAATTTTGTTGTCTCATCAAACAATTTTAAATACAAGCCAACAACTCATCCATATAAGCTCAGTTTCACAACTCATACATCTATAATGGAAAAACATGCTATCCTGCTACTCTTCTATTATTCATTTAAATCCATAGCTGAAATTTTGAGTCTTCTAAATGACAAGGATATTACTCATCTATTTGGTATTGGATTTCCTAACAGTTTTTTCAATATCATTACATATTTGCTTTTACTTTGATTAGCTTAATCTGACTTTTATAAGTTTGGGTTTACTCAAATATACCATTGCTCTCTGTTGGGTTGTATTTGCTATTTTGCATATGTATTCAAGCAATAAAAGTTATAGAGATGTATGTATGCAGATGTCCTTACTTTTGTTAAGTGTATTGGTTCTCTTGAAGAGCAACAAAAGGATAATAAGACCAAATACTGGCTTAGGATGATATTGTCCGATGTTAAGTAATGCACATATACCCTTATAGTCTCATATTTGTTTCATTCTTATATTAGTGTTCCACTCTAAGTGATTACACATGTTACTTTTCAGGGAAAACGAGATAGAGTGTGTTTTGTTTGACAACTATGCTTTAGATGCTTATATTGCTTATCTGGAAAACAATGACACTCCAATTTTAGTCCTCTTGAATCTAGCTAAGCTTGGTTGAACTGAAGATAGTAATGCTCCTTATCCTTTGACAAATGCCACTTTCATCTGTATTTGCTTATCGTTTAATATTCTTCTCATGTTGCTATAGAGGATCGTCAACCATCCAGCTCTTTCACTGTCATAAGGGTCTATTTCAACCCTACAATGAAAGAGGTCAAAGACTTAATTCAAAGGTTTGATAACCATATAAGACAATAAAGTAATCACTTTATAAACATAATTCATTGTGATCTTTTAGTCCCATGTTTTAGTGCCAAATATCTGTCAATGCCTACACAAACAAGCCATATTTATGGAAACGACTCTCTTCACACCCAAAACAAGCTTGACATTGCAAATATTAGAGACCAACCATCTGTGAGTAATATATATAGCCTTACTAAGTATTTCAATGTTCATTGCTTATAAGTGATTTCCCATTTCAGAGAACTACTTTTGTACTGAATTGTGAGATTGTCAAATTTGAATCAAAATATTAGTGGAGCTACGATGAGTGCACCAAGTGTTCTGCAAAAGCAAAACATAAGGATGAGAATAATCCCAATAGTTCATTATTTTGTCCTACATGTAAATCCCCCACTAATTCATCAAATCATCAGTCCTTTGAGCCTAAATATATTTCCAAACTTTACTATTTACTTCTAGCCATCATAGTGTTATATATTGAAGTTCCTTATATTCTAACGTTAGTGGTATCTATATTTATATAGGATGAAGCTACACTATATTGTCAAAAATGAAAGTGGTTCCACTTCTGTCATATTTTGGGACAAGCTTGCAATGCAATTAATGAATAAAACTGCCTCATAGCTAAAACTGACTATTCCTGAGGCATATTTTCTTAATATCTTCTCTATTATATCCTGTTAATCAGTGGTTAGTACTATAATTTCTAAAATTGTTTATACATGTAGGACAAGTGTAAGGATGGCTTTCCAAAATCTCTAAACAATCCGGTTAGGAAGAAGTTGTTGCTTAAGCTCAAAATCAATGATTATAATAAAAAATTTCCAGGATCAAGCATTTCTGCAACTGAATTTACTGTATGCAAAGACTTAATCAATCAGTTTGATGCTGTCTCTGCTGAGGTTAAACTCAATTTCTATTTGTCCATGATGGCAATTAATAGTACCTAATAATTAAGGAGATTTTGAAAAGTACTCTAATAACTTTACTTTACAGGAGGTTGGGTTAACTATGCTTGAACCAGATTAGGTTCTTCCTGTAATCCTTGAAAATTCTACTACTTATTACATGCTACTTTTATATTCTAAATTGTTCAATTTCTCTAAATAGGACAATAGGTTTGCATCTCAAGCATGTAAAGAGGCCAATGATGTTGTTAATGACTTGGTTGTACCAGTTTCTAATTGTGTTGCTCAATATACTATAGATGTAGATGATGATACTCTCCCTAACATAACTGTGCATGTCACCCAACCAGCCACAAAAGGAAAGAAAAGGAACTACAAGAAGAGGGGTGGAACTAGAGAGGATTCTGCAAACCATGCCCAACTATTGGCCAACCCAAGTCAGGATGGAAGACTTACTAAGATTATAATGCAAGAGAAGTAGTGCTGCTGTATTGTGCCCCTTATGTTCCAACTATTCTGTCAGTGTTGAAATATTTCCTTTTAGCCTGTACTTTTTGTGACTTTATGTCAACTCCAGTTTGTGTGCAAATTAGGAATAGGTTTAAAGCAAGTAGTATGTTTTTGGATTTTCATTGTCAGTTATTACGTTCACTACGTTATGTTTGAACAATTACTATGTCTCCATGGGTACAACCACTTATTTTTGTGTCACTTCGTGTAGCTCCTTGATAAATTGCAATTCTATTTCTTAAATAAAAATTGTCTAACTAATTTAATTCATGCATCCTACTATACATATCATTAGTAAGGAAGAAGTCCTTAGAGGGAATATTACAGAATGTAATATTATGAACAAAATAAGCCACAAATAATACCATTAGATTATTGTCTTCAGCAATTGCACGTGATCATAATTGCATGACATATGTATAAATATGAAATTCTTCATTCCGAATCATTATATCAGCATTAGCCTTAGAAGGTATGCTTAAATAAAATAGATACAATAGTGTTAATTTACATAGTAAACTTGAATGTGAAAATTTTCATAAAAAAGGCATGTGCAAAATATTCCTAATATATTTTTTTCATTAGAGTATATTATGATGGTTATTGTCCACTATATGTAAAAACAATTCTTTAGCAGATCTTCCATGAAAACGTGATTTGCTTATTTGTGCTTTAACCAATGCATCAGCACATTAATGCCCTATAATATTTTGTAATACACATCTACATGTTAAGAGTAATGGTTTTACTAGGCATACCTACAAGTTTCATTGTCAAGGTAAGTTTATTTATGTACCTTCAAGAAAGCCTTTATTTTATACGTGGTAGTCTTGGGGTGGCTATTTAGTTTCATATCTCTCCAATCAACAGAATTTTCTCTTGTATTTTTTGTCTCATAGCTGTGCTTTTGCTTATTGTCTAACTTGTATGTGTACAGTTGGCCTGAATTTTTAGGGATACTTTCAACAGGACACGCTCTTATACCCATGTTGCCTTAATGGATACAAACAAACAATTATAGCTCGCTACCTCTATGTTTTCCTTTTCCAAGACCGCATTTCTTTAGAGGGGCAAACATAATCAAATTCATATAGATAAATATTTCAGCAAGGATGTTGCTTTCCATCATATTATATTGAATTTACTCGGTTAACTGATACTATTGTTTCATTCATTTTGTCTCTCCCCCTTTATTCATAAGAGATAAAACAACAACTTCATGTAATGGTTACGAAGGCAACCTTATGAGCAGAACAAATGAGACTTCTAATACCATTCCACCCCTCTCCTGTATTGGAGGAAGCAGTTATGGGTCTCAAGAAAACACACCATCATCGTTTGATGCTGAGTTTACCCAACCATCATTAGTACAGACCAAGCTTTCTCAAGCTGAAAGGAATGGTCGACGAAAAGCAATGAGAGCTTCTGCTTTGAAGGATACAAGCAATGTTCAGTCAAACTTAGCTACACGTTTTGAAGGTATGTTCACTTTACCCATTTAACATATATAAACTAATGAGGATAAACTTAGCTACAACATGACACACAAATATCTTCTAATACTAAATTGACTAACTTGCATCCTTTCCATTTCAGATGCTGCTAACAATGATCATTTCAAGCATGTATGGAAATGCAAGTCTGCAAGATTTAGAGGGATTAAACAAAATGAAGATGCTACTATTAATATCAGAAATAAAAGATCTGCGACTACAAAGCAAAGTGAAAGTTCTATTACACAGCATGTATTGTGTGCCTCCACCGCCATTGGTATGCATGCCCTTAGGTTCCATATACTTTTATTTGCTTTATCTTTTGTATGAAATGATATTCAATGATAAGTTGGACTTAATTAGCATAGTTTAATTTGATATGTTGCTATCATTATGAGTTGGTCTGTCCTGATCAATAAATATTAGCACTGTCTATTAGGCGTACAAAACTTTTTTCGCTGTAACATAATGATAATAGTAACTGGTAATATACTATATAGATGTGTTTTTTATTTTTCCACATTATAATACCCTTACTACCTTTACCTAAGTTCATATTCCCTTATTAGCCTACACTTTTTTCCCCACCAACTATGGTTATTTAACGCTGCATTAAATGTTCTTCCAATGAAGCTGTTCAACAAGAAGCACATTACAAGAACATAGAGATCAATGTTGAGGAGGAACAATGGCATGATAGTAAAGCAGAGAACAACAAGTATGCCTCCAGTAAAGGTTATTATCATTTCTTCATATGTTTTCCATGAACAATCTATTTTGTGATTAAATGGCATTATGTACGTTAAAGTCATGGCTCAATGAATTTAAGTAATCATTTATGTTGCCTTACCAGATGATATTGAAGACCAAGCAATAGGGGATGAATAGCCAAAGAATGGCCCACTAAAAGGAAATGGATCTGAAGACATTTCATATCAAGGTTTGTATTTCTCAATTGCATTATCAATATGACAATACAAGATTTTTAACTTAGATCACTCAGCCATTATTTAGTTGTTGTTCATGAAGACTAACAAAAATACATGGACAGATGAAGGTGACCCAATCTATGTATGCAAGTTTTGCCATGCAAAAATGTGGTTCAATGAAAGAGTCAAGAATGATAGGAAGCAAACAAATGTAGGTATATTTTCACTATGTTGCTTGAAAGGCAAGGTTGTTCTTCCTCTGCTAGCAATGCCTCCACCCTTATTTCAAAATCTATTTCTCAACAAGGAATCTGCATTTTTATGCAATGTCCATGCAAACATTAGACAGTATAATAACATGTTCTCATTCACATCAATAAGAGGCAAAATTGATCATTCAATGAACTCTGGTGGTGGACCATACACATTTATATTATCAGGGATTAATTACCATACTATTGGCTCTTTATTACCACATGAAGGTGCTAGACCTATATTCTCTTAGCTCTATATTCATGACACTAAGAATGAAGTTTACAATCGAATTATAGCAGTGAGGTAGTCAACTATATAATTATCAAACAATATTATGCCTTTATTAATCATCTTCTTTGAATTTGGCTGAAATTTTTTTTCCTTGCATGCAGCAAGCATCAAAAGGAGGATTCAATTGACCCACTTATTGTTGATCAAATAAAGAACCAATTAGATGAGATAAATCCATTTTTCCAGCAATTTCGTTTGGCCTCGAACATCCTATCTAGTTCATCTCCAACTACATTTAAGATGTGTTTGATTAGTAGTAGACAACACGATGGGCGAACATACAATTTACCAACTGCATCAGAAGTTGCAGCATTAATTGTCGGTGACATAGATATGGATTTTGGTGTTAGATCTATCATTTTGGAAATACACACAGGAAAACTTGAAAGAATCAATGAATTACATGCCTCTTATCTACCTCTTCAATATCTGATACTATTCCCGTTCGGCGAAGATGGTTATAGGGATGACATTCAGCATAAAGAGGAGACATTGATCATAATGAAGACACGTAAAAGGGTTAGCATTCGTGAGTTCCTTAGTTACAGATTAATGATTAGGGAAAATGAACTCTCTTTACTATAACATGCTTCGAGGTTGCTTCAACAGTTCATTGTTGATGGGCACACTATGATTGAGTCGCAAAGATTATTGTGGATTAGAACTCACCAAAAGGAGCTAAGAGCTAATTTATACCAAGGATTGTCAGATGCGCTAATAAGTGAAGAGACAAATGCTTCTTCCATAGGGAAACAAATTATACTCCCAGCATTATTCACTGGAGGAGTAAGATCTATGGTAAGAGATTACCAAGATGCAATGGCAATATGCAAAACTATTAGCTACCCTGATCTATTCATCACTTTCACTTGCAATCCATCATGGCCTAAAATTACTAGATATTGTGAGTAACTTAATGTACATCCTTCAGATTGCCCACATCAACTATTTAGGATTTTTCAGATGAAGTTGGCCTCTTTAATAAAGACATTGAAAAATAAAAAGATATTTGGAACAATTAGTGCAGGTATAGTGTTTACTGATATCTACAATCATGGTTTTGGTTTACAAATGTTTGACATGCGAAATATCGATGCTCTACACTAACAATTACATTGTCCTTTATATGTCACAGAGATCTACACTATTGAGTTTCAAAAGAGAGGTTTGCCTCATGCACATATCCTTCTATTTCTAGAAGGAAAAGACAAGCCATCTGATCCGGAATCAATTGACAATATGATTTCAATAGAAATTTTGAATAAGGATTCTTCACCACAATTGCATGAGTTAGTAAAGAAATTCATGATCCATGGACCTTGTGGATTAACCAAGCCAAATGCTCTATGCATGAAAGATAAGAAATGCAACAAATATTTCCCAAAGATATTTACTGAACTTACTACATAGATGAAGATGGTTTCCCAACATATCGACGAAGGGATGATGGACAAACAATTTAATTAAAAGGGGTTCCTCTAGACAACCGGTATATTGTTCCCTATAATCCAATTATGTTGCAGATGTTTCATGCACACATAAATATTGAAAAATGTAATCACTCAACTGCTATTAAATACTTATTCAAGTATATCAGCAAAGGGAATGATATAGTTGTGGTTGGATTGTTTGATAACAGTAATGAAGGCATTGGTAGAAAATTCATAGATGAGATACAACAATATTATAATTTCCGTTATGTTTAAGCATGCGAAGCATCATGGCGAATTTTTGGGTTTTCTATCCACCACAGGTACCCTTCCGTAGAGAGACTAAGTTTTCACCTCCTGAATCAACAATTTATTATTTATGCAAGTACTGAGTATGTTTTGGAGTTGATGGATAAACCGCGAGTTTGTGAATAATAATTTATATCATGGATGAAAATTGATATAGATGACACTTTTGCTTAAACGTTAACTTACTCAGAATTCCCCAATCATTATGTATATTAAAGGGATAAGCGGCAATGGAAGAGAAGGGAAATAGGATTCTCTGTGGGTAGAATGGCTCATGTCTCACTATCAGTTGGCGAACTCTATTACCTTCGTGTTCTTTTAACACAAGTTCGCGAACCATCATCTTTTGATCAGGTTAAAACAGTTGATGGAGTTATATATAAAACCTTCAAGGAAGCCTACTTTGCACGTGGTTTATTAGATGACGATAGAGAATATGTTTCCGTAATTAAAGAAACATCTTTTTTGCCATCTGGGCATTCTTTGCGGAAGCTATTTGTCACGATGTTGCTGTATGGTTCCTTACAGCGTCCTGATTATGTCTGGACAGAAACATATAAATTACTTTCAGAAGATATGCTCTACATTTCTCAAACAAACTCAGGTTATTTTATATGAACAAACATCTTATTTTGTAATTCCTTTCACATCCTTTACATAAGTTATTATGATAACTTTTTTCTTATAGCTGCTCTCCAAAAAAATTTGCAGGTATCCACATACCAACGAGTGAAAAGGAACAAGCTGCTCTCAAAGAAATTGATGCCCTCCTTCGTCCAAATGGTAAGAGTTTGCATGACTTTACCACACTTCTAATTCCAAAAGAAATATCAATCATTGACATTAGCAACAATTTGATTCTACAAGAGTTGATGTACGATAAGGAGTCTTTGAGATCACAATCAAAGTCATTGCTGAGGTTACTAAATTCAGAGCAGGGGGATGTGTATGACAAAGTAATGGCATCATTGCAATTACCTCATGGAGGTTTCTTCTTTGTCTACAGGTATGGAGGCACCGGAAAAATCTTCTTGTGGAATGCATTGGCGTCAAGTCTTCGTTTGAAGGGGATATTGTACTAACTATTGCATCAAGTGGAATAGCAGCTACACTACTACCATCAGGAAGGACATCACATTAAAGGTTTTCAATACCGATTCAAATTATAGAGTTCTCAATTGTTCGATTTGGCAAAACTCAGCACTAGCAAACCTAATTAAGAGCACAAAGTTAATTATTTGGGATAAGGCCCCTATAGTTCAACGTTACTGTCTAGAAGCCTTTGACATAACTCTTAAGGATATAATGCATTCTAACTTACCATTTGGGGGCAAATGCATTATTATGGGTGGTGATTTTAGACAAATACTTCCCATGATTCCCAAAGGTACAATTTTCAGGTTGACAAAAATATTGTGCAAATGTATGTGTATATGTGAATCATTTTGCTGTACAAATGTATAAGATTCAGGAAGGAAAAATGTTACTTAGCAAAGTTTGATAGTAATAATGTGCAGAAAGCATGAACAGTTCGTGCAATGCACGAAATGCATATGCTCGTTACTTCTAAAGGTTAAAAAATAAGAATGAAATCTAAACTGATACTGAATAATAATATTAAAAAAAGATATATTTTTAATATTTTTAATTTAGCCAGTGCTATAACAGGAATAGGCTTAAGAAGCCTATTGTGGAATAGCATGCAGAAAATGGAAAGTGGAACTGAGGCTTGTTTAGTCACATTTTACCAAGTACAAGTAATATTTTCCTCCAAATTGCACATTGCACTAGTTCTAAACATGTTGCTGGTCAATGTATTACATTATTACTACTTCTTATCTTAAATATAAGAGTTATACAATATGTTTAGTTTGGTGCTAAATATAATATTTCAATCTTCTTTATCCTTATATGTATAATTTTCTTTCCAAAATATTCTTAATGGTTATACATAGAAAGTAGCTTTCATTTAAAGTAGTTACAATATATATAATTAGAAATGACATGTTAAGGACCGGTGAGAGCATCGTATATGGATTGCTACGGAATAAGTAATGAAGATTGTACTGTTACAGCTATATATACATGAGCATCATTGGAATAAAAGGAGGCACATGACACACTTTGGATTGTTTTGGTTAGCCAAGGCTGTTTTTTAATGAACGAGGCTTCTCTCTACTACCACTCTTGGTCCACTGTGTTCTTTTCTCAAAACTATACTGTTTGGATGTAAAATAAAGGGCTGAACCTTTTTTTTTAAATGCTGTCTAGTATTTTGAAGTATTTTTCTAGAAACATATAATATCTTAAAATATTTTTCAAGTAGCATACAATATCTTAAAATAATTTGTGGTGCTTTTAACTCCTTAAAATATTTTTTCAATTATACCTAATGTATTAGCAAACTGACTACAATTTTACCTTTAATGTATATTTTCAGCTCTAAAATTTACTTTAAAATATTAGGTGCTATTGGAAAAATATTTTAGAGTGAGTGGAAATTAATAAATCAGTATCTTATGTTTTGGGTGCTCGTTACTACTAAGAAAAATACATTAAAGGTAAAATTATAGTCAGTCTGCTAAAACACTGGATACAACTGGAAAAATATTTTAAGGGGTTAAATGGATCAAAAATTATTTTAAGATACTATATGCTATTTGAAAAAATATTTTAAGATACTAGATGTTTCTAGAAAAATATTTCAAAATACTGGACAATGTTTTTTTTAAAAAAAGATTTAGCACTTCATTTTACAAAAAGGTGTAGTTTTGATAAAAGGACGCAATCGACCGAGAGTGGCAACGATGAGTAGCCAGGTCCCTTTTTTATGTCGTGAAACAAGAAAAAACATTGATGTTGGCTTTGTTGATGCAGAGATCAAGTTGAGATTGCAACGTGTAACGACCCTTTCTCACAAACAACAATTATCCAATACAATTATACAAAATCAGTGATAATATATTTTTTTCAATACATATCAGAGTTCAATCCAATACATATAAGAGTTCATGATACAAACTCACCCACAAACTCTTTCACAACATATCGGAGTTTAGGGCACAAACTCGCCCACAAACTCACTACAGATAAATTTATTATTTTGATGTCATATCACAATTAACCCATGGGTCACAAAATGATTTCCAACAGTAAATATGACATTTTAAAAACATGTAGGCCCTATAATGACAATATAGAAATTAACACAACACCAATACCAAAAGAGGCCTACAAGATTCTCAACGTCTATGTCTCTGGTTGCTTCCCTTGACCTCTATCCAGATTAGAGGTTTCGCCTGAAAAATTATTTATAATGACGGGGTGAGACATAAAGTCTCAGTAACCAAAATCAATTTATAAAATATGCAGGAAAAGATTGTAAGTCAGAGAAGCAGGTTTAGCTGACATAATAATAATAATAATAATAATAATAATAATAATAATAATCTCATAATTCAAAACTTAACATGTTATAATCAATGAATAAAACCATTCCCACTCATCCATCCTGCTCCTCCTTATCTCCTCTGGATTGGTACAGCCTATCAGTGCTAGTATACTCGGCTAAAGGTTAGCTAGTCACATCAAGAATACTGCCCCTCCCATGCCACCACCAATATACCGTAATAAGGAGGTGTCCGCCCAAACACTCAGCTCCAAAATCCGGGCCAGGATTGAGAGAGCGATGGGCACACAATTCACCATATCTCTTCCACACAACCCAACAAATCCCGTAATATAAAAATAATAAATTAATACAGCTTTCGAAAACAATTATAAGAATTCTAAATTCTTATACAACATTCCATCTCAGACAACATATCCATCATAACAGTAACAATTTAATAATAATTTTCACTTATATATGTAAATTGGAAAATATACTGCTTCACTGAAATAAATTCAGATTCAGACATAAATATAATCTTGCAAAACACATACAAGTAATATAGATAAAAGTAAGGTTATTAAAACACCTTACAGTCCAAAACAAGCATATAAAATAAATTAACCCCGGTTACCTCAACTCCAAGCTTAACCTTAGTTGAATAATAAAACCCGTGCAATCACCGATTACAAGATGATTCTACATTATCAATGTAGATACCAATTAACCACAAATAACAATAAAATAATTAATTTACATAATTTAACGCCTATAACCAAATTTTCTATACATCTACTATCCTCAATTATTCTAATTTTCTTAAAAATCCTTAATCATAGATCATTCCTTATAAACCCAAATTACTCAATAAAAATCCTTGGTCACAAATGATTCCTAAAAATCCTTAAATAACCTTTAATATACCTTTAATTACAAAATCCTCCATATCAACTTTCTGAATAATTAAATCTCATCTCATAATTTATATGGGTATAATCCAATTATTAAACAACTCCTCAAATATCCACATAATTAAAATCATATCAAATTCTAATTCAAATATTAAGTCCTAATTTATATTTTTCACATAGCTCAAATCTAATAAAAATAAACCGATTAAAATCTCAATAATACCTCCAATAATCCAAATAAAATATTTAAACTAATTTTTATCGGTAAAAACGCCCTATAGGGATTAATTTATACCCTATTTATAAAAGAAATTAATTATAAAATCACATGACAACTAAATAATAAATCTAAACCGGTTAAAATTAACTATTAATTATTCTCTACATTTCTACAGTCTTTTATTGACAAAACTCAAAACTTGCCTAAAATCATATCCCCAAAATATTCTCTAACTAGCATAAAATCACTATCATAGGAAAGAGAAAATTATTTAGAACATATTTCATAAAAGAAACTTTATGATTAGAAGAGAGTTTGAGTACCTTAATGATCCCCAAAAAACTGAAAATACTCCTAACAGAACCTCACTTTCCTTCGTTTTGCCTTAACACTTCACGCCGGAAGTGTTAAGGGGGAGGGGGTATTTATAATACCCCTCCTCAATCAATTGGTGCCTAATGGCGCCAATTTTAATTAAATAATTTTTTTTATTTATATAGATAAGGGGACAACCCCTTATCTAATTGTTGGTACGGCGCCTACCAACTTTAGTTTATATTATATTATTTATAATATAATAATAAAATATTATATATTATAATAATAATAATAATATTATTATATATATATATATATATATATATATATATATATATATATATATATATATATATATATATATAATATTTAAATTTTTTTTAATAGGATGTCACACAACGACTATAATATCAAGGTTCATTTTCTATAGGAGGGGAAGGGAGGAGGGGGTATGAGCATTTTTGTGAGCTAAATTTAAAAAAAAAATTAGAGAAGTGGGGTTATAAAATTTTAATAAAGAGAAAATGTAAAATTAAAGAGTAATACAAATTAATTAAAAACTAATAACTTCTTTAATTTTTTTAAATTTAACTCTAATTTTTTTATATTATTATCTAGTATTCCATTTAGGATTCTTGACTGCTTTTCCCACCATGAATATCTCTTTTGGGATTCAAACTAGAGACCTAAAGGGATTTGTTTTTATTTCAAAATAATACAATGGTAATTGTATCCACCTATATCATCAATGTTATTAAAAATGCTATAATCTTAATATATTCTATATTATTAACTAATTTAAATTTAAATAACATTGTTGAATTCAAGTAAAAATTTATAATTTTTTATTTAGCCAAACAAGGTAGATAAAAATAAGGGTTAAGGATCCGGCTTTGATCCTTTTCTTTTTTGTCATTTTCCGTCCTTTTCTTGATCTGAGCCGTTGAATTAAAATCTCAACAGTTCATATTTAATATATTATAAAAATATAATAATAATAATAATAATAATAATAATATTTTTATATCCGGCTTTGGTCCTTTTCTTTTTTTGTCTTTTTCTGTTTTTTTCTTGGTCTGAGCCGGATTAAGATCTCAACGATCTATATTTAATATATTATAAAAATATTATTATAATAATATTATTATTTTTATAATATATTAAATTTGGACCATTGAGATTTTAATTTAACGGTTCAGATTGAGAAAAATAATGGAAAGATAAAATGACCAAAGCCAAATCCGTTAAGATGCGTTGAGCATCCATAATTATTTTTTCAGATTTAATAAATACCTAAAGTATTTAAAGGTATAAAATGTTAAAAATAGAACAATTTTAAACCAACTAAACAGAAGATACCATTTAAAGCTGTTTCCTCCCCCTTCTACCAATTTCTAATCTAGTATGGTTTCTGGGAAGTACAAGTGCCAGGAAAAAGAAATGGTTGTTTCGTTGGTTTGTACCTGTGAAACCTGCGTTCATGTACTGACAACACGCACCTGGCTTGTTCGAGACTTGAGCCAACGAGTAGAGGAAACTCTCATTTTTTTCCCTATAAAAGCCCCATCCTTCATCACACGGTTTGCAAACACACCTCTATTCTGCTCTGTTTTTCTACTTCTCCTGTCCATTCTTTTCTTTTCTCCTCCTGCCCCCTCCTTCACGCTCTGCTTCTCAGTTTTCTGATCAGGATTACCCTATTTTCACTCTCGCAAGCATTCATTTTTTCCTTCTTTCCTCAATTTTAATTCTCAGGTCATGTCAACACTATTGTTTTGTTTGGCATTTCGCACCATTCTTGTGTTTGTTTGCATCCTAACACTTGTTCTTGAAACTTGAATAAGCTAGATGCATACGAAACAGTGTCTTTCTTTTATCCTCAATCATTGCTCTATTTCTTTCTCCTGCTGTTAACCTCCATGAAACGCGAACTAACAATTGACTTTTGACTTCTATCTTTTTCATAATTCTTGCTGCGTGCCCTTTCTAGTCCAAACGCTATGAGGAAGCAAGTTGGAGGGGGATTGGGGAAAAGGAAACGGGCTAGAGGATATGTTAAATTGGGTCAAAATTGATCTATTTTTAATTCTTAAGAGATAAAATTGTATTCTTGAATACTTTAGACCCTTACAAAATATTTGAAGTCACCTTAACCTTCAAAATAAAAAAGGGAAAATTTCAAATAAATACCAAATAAACTTGCAAAAAAACCCCAAAATGTCTATTAACATTTCAAAAAGACTTCAAGGTACCAAGTACTAAAGTAGAATTTTAAAGTTTTGACACTTTTACCATTTTGCCCTTTACTTAAAAAAATATCAAAAAAATATCCATTACCGGAGCACCACCACCGCCAGCCGCCGCCGTCGACCAGGACCCTCCGTTGGCTGGAGCTCCGGCTGCCAGCCTGGTGGGACCCGCTGGTGGAGAGGATGGTTTTTTTTTTTTTTTGTAAAAAGTGGATGAAGTGTAAGGGGTGGGGTTCGAACCCACCCCACCCCGATACCAAAGAAGCCTGGTGGCCACTAGGCCACCAGACTTTTTTGACATGTGGGTGCATTAATATATATATGTATAATATAAATGAAGACATGCTTTAACAAAAACAGCAATGGAAATAACAAAACTCGTAATGAGTTTAACAAAAACGATAATGGAAATAACAACTAGCGCATGAGCTCCTCACCAAATGTGTGAAAGTATTTTTCCAGATGGGGGATCTCACCAATTCACTAATAGCAATGATTAAACCCATGACGGTTTTTACAAAATGATATACATTGCTCACATCTTCACACATTTAACAAATTCAGTAATTGAAATAACAAAATTCATAATGGTTTTCACAAAACGGATAATGGGAATAACTAAACACATAATGGTTTTGACAAAATGACATGCGTTGCTCATATCTTCACATATTTGACAAATTTACTAATGAGAATTACTAAAACCGTAATGGTTTTCACAAAATGATATGCATTGCTCACCTCTTCACACATTTGACAAATTCAATAATGGAAATGACAACTAGTATAAATTTTGTGAAAACCATTATAGTTTTAATAATTCTCATTAATAAATTTGTCAAACGTATGAAAATATGAGCAACACATGTCATTTTGTCAAAACCATTATGTGTTTAGTTATTCCCATTATCCGTTTTGTGAAAACCATTATGAATTTTGTTATTTCCATTACTGAATTTGTCAAATGTGTGAAGATGTGAGCAATGTATATCATTTTGTAAAAATCGTCATGGGTTTAATCATTGCTATTAGTGAATTGGTGAGATCCCCCATCTGAAAAAATACTTTCATGCATTTAGTGAGGAACTCATGCGCTAGTTGTTATTTCCATTATCGTTTTTGTTAAACCCATTACGAGTTTTGTTATTTCCATTGCTGTTTTTGTTAAAGCATGTCTTCATTTATATTATACATATATATATTAATGCACCCCCATATCAAAAAAGTCTGGTGGCCTAGTGGCCACCAAGCCTCTTTGGTATTGGGGTGGCGTGGGTTCGAACCCCACCCCTTGCACTTCATCCACTTTTTACAAAAAAAAAAACCCTCCTCTCCCTCAAAAAACCATCGGCCAGTGGGTCCCACCAGGCTGGCAGCCGAAGCTCCAGCCGCCGGAGGGTCCTGGCCGACGGCAGCGGTGGCACGGCGGCGGCTGGCGGTGGTGGTGCTCCGGTAAGGGATATTTTTTTGATATTTTTTTAAGTGAAGGGCAAAATGGTAAAAGTATCAAAACTTTAAAATTCCACTTTGGTACTTGGTACCTTGAAGTCTTTTTGAAATGTTAATAGACATTTTAGGGTTTTGCAAGTTTATTTGGTATTTATTTGGAATTTTCCCAATAAAAAAAAGGAAAATCTATTTAAAAGTATTTATAATTTTTTTCAATTTTCTATTTAGTATCTATATATTTTTCTCTCATATTTAAATTTTTTATTATGCTCTAATAACACCATTAATATAATGGTATTAATAGAACAAAGTTGTAGAAGCCAACCTTATTTATAGAACAAAATTAATGATTTAATTAAGAAAAAATACAAGTGTTAAATTAAAAATTGAATACAAGTATACCAACCACCCAATAAAAAATCATTTTAATTATTTATGGAATTGTAATTTGTAACGACAACTATAATTTTTAAGTATCTTTTTAAACATTATAAAATAATTTAGAATTCTCTAACATAAATATTTAAAACTTTTTAGCAATTTTTTCCCTATGTTACCAGCTCTAGAATCTCAAGTAGAAAGCCAGATGGCAGTTCCTAAGAAGACCGTGGCGTGAACCTTGGCGGTGCTTTGCAATGTTAGCACGAAGCATCCATGTGAATCTTTACTTCCCCGCCTCGGAGATTTCAAATTTCAAAACCTAACGGTCTCATTTTTCCATTAAGGCTAATTCAATCTACACATCCTAAAGATAACGAAATTAACGCCATTTCAGTTTTCAGAGCAAACTCGCTTTTCCTTTTTCTTTTATTTTTTCCTTGGGTAGATGCAGTAGTGAGTAGTGACCTCTCTACGCTTTGATTGTTATTATTGCTGTAAATTCAAACAGTTGTTATTTTATCAATGGAAGATCGCAATCAATGGCATCTTTACGACCCACTTCTTCTCACAGACGCTTCTTTGCAGCATAAAAACTCTTCTATTCACTCCATTTGTAAGGACCCTCCACGACTTAGCTTTGTCTGTAGTTGGGCCACCTTGGTTTATCCGTAAATTTTTGTCTTTGATTTGGCAGACAATTCACAAACATCACTGAGCTCTCTAAGTCCAACAATGGCGGAGACTGAATGGCAGGACAGCCAAAATGACGGTAAGACTCCATAATATATCAGACAGAGCCCAACTTGGAAATTTAACTACCCATCATGGTTTTGATTTTCTGGTGTAGAATTTTCATGGAAAAGACGAGAGTTTGACCAAAAAGATGTGCAATTCGAAGACCCAATAGCAAAAAAGGTGGTTGATGGTAAGAGAGACCATTTCTTGCTTTGTTCCACACAACTTCTTCGGCAATAGATCTTATATTTTTCAATTGTGGCTCCTAGAGAATCTGATCGAATTGGGAATGAAATTTTCAGGCCGATCACTGTTAGGGTATTCTTTAACGTCGCCTGATTTGGTCATCTGCGCTGGCTTACCAGATATGGCCATGGAATCTCCTGAGATGTTGGAAAACAAATCTCGTCAAAAGGTGGAGTCGCCTATGGAGCTTTCTTTAGAGAATGGAATTAATGGGTCTGATGTTGTAAAGCCTCAGAAGATTCCAACCGTCAAATTCTCTATGTTTTGTGAAACCTTCAAAGAGCTGCCTCCCGATGCCTCTTTTGAGCTTTTCCCACCCCCAGAAGTGACCGATAAGTCGCCTCAAGACTACCCTTCTAGTTAGTGACATTTTTTGCTTTCTCTCATGTGGAGGGAGATTTTAGAATACTGCTATGTTAATTTTTTTTACAAGATTCTACTTTGAATACAGGTGAAAATGAATTGCAAGAAGATTTGGAAGTATCACAAGAGGCAGAATTGGATTCTCCAGATGTATGCATCTTCCTAAACAATATCATTTTTATATCCTAGGGATGAAATTTAGTGTGTTTCAGTGCGCACTATATGTTGTTATTGTAGGGTAGCGGAGATAACGAGGAAGAAGAGGATTTTCAGAAGCTGAGAAGGAAATTTAAGTGTCAGAAAAAGGAGCTGGCTGGAACTAGGAGGATGTTGGAGGGACTCAAAAGGGAGAATCAACGGAAGAATACAGAATGCCAAGAAGCATTGAAGTCTTTGCAAGCTCTTCAGAATGAGCTCATGCGCAAGTCCATGCATGTAGGATCATTGGGTATGCATCCCTTTTTCATGTTCTTATGAGCCAGCAGCTAATATTTCACTCATCTGATATAATGAGACTTCCATAATTTGTAGCATTTGCCATTGAGGGGCAAGTAAAAGAAAAAAGCATGTGGTTTTCCTCTCTGGGAGTCCTGATGAGGAAAGTAAAGGTACTGATATTTTGATAAATTAATTAATTAATATTATTAAAGCATTAAAAAAACATACTTATATTGTGGTAAACAACTGGTAACCAATTTCATTGTACAGATTATGAAAATGGAACACATCAAATTATCGGAGGAAGTAGAGACATATAAGAAGTATCTAGAAGATATGAGTGAAATGGGGATTACTATCAAGTCCAAGAGTAAGTAGATACGAAGAAGTTTCAGTTTCAAATCTTTATGTTAGTTGAAGGTCACATTTTCCCATATACTTATTCCCCTCTTTATAGTACATGAGCAGCTGGAGTTCCACGAAGATCTCAAGACCAAATATCTAGATGGCGCTAGGAAACAAAAAGAACTTTACAATAAGGTTTTGGAGCTGAAAGGTAAGCATGCATTTGATTTTTAATTCTTGATTACAAACTCATATAATAGAGCAATTTGGAATGATTTACAAAATATTCTTCCTCACAGGGAACATCAGGGTCTTTTGCCGGTGTAGGCCTCTTAATGCAGAAGAGATGACATCGGGAGCAAGAATGGCAATAGATTTTGAATCAGCGAAAGATGGTGAGCTTACTGTACTGTCAAATGGGGCTTCTAGAAGGACTTTCAAGTTTGATGCTGTTTTTGGGCCTCAAGCAGATCAAGGTAATTTTGAATTAATATGCCAAGAATTCTCTGATATTTTTAAGGTCGAAGACTCGTTAAGGCAGCCTTTGCTTTTTCTTGTTTGTGTACATATAGCCGACATATTTGAAGACACAGCACCATTTGCAACCTCAGTTCTAGATGGGTATAATGTATGCATATTTGCTTATGGGCAGACTGGAACAGGAAAAACATTTACAATGGAAGGTACAGAAAAGGCACGTGGAGTTAATTTCAGGACTCTTGAGAAAATGTTTGACATAATCAAAGAGAGACAGAGGCTCTACCGTTATGATGTCTCTGTAAGCGTGTTAGAAGTCTACAATGAGCAAATAAGAGACTTGCTTGTCTCAGGAAATCAGCTTGGAATAGCTGCAAGAAGGTTGCTTCTAAGTCACTTTGCCATTTATGTTATGTTCATTCCTGAAGCCCTTCAAATGAACCCAGTCTTAAACTTATTTTGATTGATTTTCAGATTAATAGCTGGATATGCTAACTGATTTTGGGTTGAATATAGGCTTGAAATAAGGCAAGCAGGCGAAGGAATGCACCATGTTCCGGGACTTGTGGAGGCACACGTAAATAACATGACTGAAGTCTGGGAAGTCCTACAAACTGGCAGCAACGCAAGGGCTGTTAGCTCAACCAATGCCAATGAGCACAGCAGTCGATCCCACTGGTTAGTTTTATTGTTTATTGGTTCACATCCTTAAATTTTAAATAATGACAAGACTTTGGCGAAGCTTCTTTTGGTGTTTGCCATCAGTTTTATAAGTATAAATATAAATACAAAAGTGCAACTTTCTTCAGGTGTTAAGTGTTACAATTCTATTGATTTGAAGAACTACGTTAAAAATGCATATCTGAAAAATGTCTCTTACATGATAGAGAGTAAGAGTGCTTAACTGTTTATGAAAGATTGTTCCTTCTCTGCACAGCATTCACTGTGTGATGGTGAAGGGGGAGAATTTGTTGAATGGGGAATGCACAAGAAGCAAGTTGTGGCTAGTAGACCTGGCAGGCAGCGAGCGAGTGGCTAAAACAGAAGTGCAAGGGGATCGACTCAAGGAAACTCAGAATATTAATAGGTCTCTCTCTGCACTAGGAGATGTTATATCAGCTCTTGCAACAAAATGCTCACATGTTCCGTTCAGGTAATCATGATAGATATCAGCTTTGATTATTAATATAAATTTTGAAAGGAGAGCCCCATATTCTGTATTGTTAGTACTGAAGTTTATGGTGTTCTTCATGGTGCAGAAATTCCAAACTCACACACTTGCTGCAAGACTCTTTAGGTACTTCTGGTTTTTATAGAAGCGTGTTTTTAGATCTGCTTCATTTGCATCTCCGTATTTGTGCAAGGAAATATTATAATTGACCAATAAACTTGATTTTTAGGAGGAGATTCAAAGGCGCTCATGTTTGTACAGATTAGTCCTAATGAAAATGATTTAAGTGAGACGATTTGCTCTCTGAACTTTGCTAGTAGAGTGAGAGGAATAGAATTAGGGCCTGCAAAAAGGCAATTGGACCCTACTGAACTTCTCAAATACAAACAATTGGTATGACTACTTTGTACTTTTGCATTAATTATCCACTTTCTTTGTTTCATCTATTGCATTTTCTACAATTTCTCTCGTTTTGTCAGGCTGAGAAAACCAAGCAAGAGATGAAGATCAAGGACTTGCAAATCAAGAAAATGGAGGAAACAATTCAAGGATTAGATTCCAAGATAAAGGAGAGAGATGTTAAAACTAAAACTCTGCAAGATAAGGTATCGTATTGAAATCCATGATATTTTGAAATTTACTTTCAAATGTCTCTCGTAGCATTATGTGTTTTGGTTTTTGAAGGTCAAGGAATTGGAATCCCAACTTTTGATTGAGAGAAAGCTGGCGCGTCAACATGTAGACTCAAAGATAGCTGAGCAGCATCTGCTTAAACATCAAGAGCAAAACAACACACCAATGAGACCAGCACTTGCAAACAAACCACTAGGGATTCACAAGAACTTGAATGATTTCATGAGTTCGACTAGACCACTTATGGAGAACAATATCTTAAAGCAGCCCTCACTTCCCTTTTCAACGTTGGAAAACTCCATCAAGTGCATTGATCACGCCGAGAAAGAGAACAATCCTGACATAGTTGACAAACTTGTATTGCCTAAAAGGACTGGAAGAGCTTCTATCTGCACAACTACTCCACGTATTCCTTCAGTCATAACTTTAAGGCGAAACTCTCTGATACCTCTCCCAACTGTGGCTAACTTACCTCAACTCACACCAACAGTAATGCCAGTGCTAGAAAGTAGAGCTGAAGAGGAAGAAAGCAATGATGAAGAGGGAAACTGTTTGGCTACACAGACACATCTTGAGAGTCCTAAGCAAAGAATGAGGAGTGAAAGTAAGAAGAGAGGAAGCAACATGCTAAGGCGAAGCTTATATAAAAAGATTCAGAACAAGTCGCCAATTCAACAACATATGAGAAGGGTTGGTGTAAATGTAGGTATGGAGAAAGTGAGAGTTTCCATTGGGAGTCAAGGGAGGATGATGGCAAAGAGGGTGTTGAGGAAAAATGGTAGAAGAAATGGAACAGAAGAAACTCAGCAAAAGAATAGTAAAAAAGAAAAGGAAAGAGGGTGGAATGCAGGTACAGCAGGCAAATCCACTTTTTGAAAGCAAAGTTGAAGAGAACTTCTTGAATACACTAAACCAATATAGAATAGCTATGTGAGAATGTCTCATAGGTGTAGGGTTTAATGATCTCACGTATTTGTTCCTCGTTGGTTTGGTTTCCGTATTCAGATGGATTCAGCTTAATTATCTACAACTTCCTTGTATAGGTTTGCATTTTGGCAAACTATTTAGATTTTAGAGTGAGAAAGAGTGTGTTTCTCTTTGATGATTCTATCATCTGCTTGACTGTTTGTCTTTTATTCAGAATCTGTGAGTGTACAAAATTTGTAGACTTTGCCATTGTGAAGTTTTAAACAGTCCACCTTCTACTAATTTATCATTGTGTAATGTAAGCTATGTGAATTGGTAAAAGACATGTAAACAAAATTTTTTAAAACAAAATCTTAACCAAATTGTATGATGGAGCTATTTGTTCCTCTAAAATAAGTTATATATTTCTCATTTTATTTGGCCTTTTTTTTTTGTGCCCAATCTAAAATTTTGTATTACATTCCCTTCCCTCTCCTCCCCTCCCCCCTAAGGTTTTTAACTTTTTAGCATTATTGACTTTTACAATTTTTATGCTCAAAATAAAACTTGTTCATTTCATTACATTTACAAATTAGATGGGATATAAAATCAGGATGAAATCATGAGTTAAGAATGAGTAGATACAAAATTTGGATGAATATAATTTAAATAATCAAAAGTTGAATATTTCTACTTAAAAAGTAATGAATCAATGGATAGAGTGAAGATGTTAATGGATATAAGGAAAAAAAAAAGAAAAAGAAATTTGTGCTTATTGAACTCTTGGCTTGTTGGTTAGAGCATGTTTACTTCACCTTACAAGTTAGGGGTGTTCAAATCTGGGACCGGGACCGAGATCCCCCAATCCCGGTCGCAGTCCCGGTTTATGGCCGGGATTACCGGGACCGGGAATTCCCGGGGTTTTTAAAAAAAATTAATTTAAAATATATTATTATATTAGTTAAATTTTTCATAATTTAGTGTTTAAAATAATCATTTAACGGCTAATAAGGCCATAATAATCATACAAATTGATTTAGAATTGAAGATTAATATTTTATTATTATTATTATTATCACCTTCATCATCTTCGTTATTAGCTTTATACATTATATAGTTAGGATTAATATTATGATATATATGGTTTAGCTCCAACTAAAAATGTAATACACATCTTATCAAATAATAACTTAATTTATGGAGTAAAAAATACAAAAATAAAATGATAACTTAATTTATAAGATAAAAAATTATATACATAAAAAAAAACGGGACCGGGATCTCCAAGGGTGATCCCGGTCCCGGTCCCGGTCCCGGCCGAGACGGGATATTTCCAGGATTAAATGTCTGGGATTGGGCCAGGACTACTGAGACCGGAATACTTTGAACACCCCTATTACAAGTCATGGGATTGATTGTTCATGCCTAAGCGATTGCTCTGAGATTCATGAGTCATATCTAAAAAGAAAAAAATGTTAATTTAGTATTTTAAAATATTTATTATATTAGCTATTGATAAAAATATCATTTTTATACACATATTACAATATTAATGTAATAATTTAATTTAAACAATGTATAATTATAAAAGCATAAAGTAACATACAAGAGTAAAATGATTAATTAGTTATTACCTCCCATCCCTTCCCTTCTCCTACCAAATAAAAGATCTTCTTCCATCCCCTCTAACAAACTAAAAAAAAAATAACATACCCTCCCATCAAACTAAACATACCCTTAGTATCAGGAACAACCCCCCTAAAAAAAACCCTCTCTTCGTGGGCTGACTAATGCGAAGGAGTGTGTTTCATTCGATAAATTCCTACCTCTCCATATATTTTTGAGATGTGACTTTTCAAAACTCCATAGACATACAAAAGAGAAATGCTATGCCCACTCAGACCAAGACATAACTTGTTCAAATAACAATTAAGGTAAAGTAGAGTAAAAAACAATGAATCCCTTTATATTAAACAGATCCATTTCACAAGAACTTTCATGTCACTGGGTAATATTAAACAGATCCATTTCACAAGAACTTTCATGTCACTGGGCAAATGGCCTTTGGCAGATTCATGAATTTTTAATGGCAAATTTGCACATTAAGATCATGTCACTGGTTGATCTGAATAGAAAAACCAAGTGTGGACTACCTACAATTTCATTTCCTGCCTTGGACCATTCGCTCTCCTATCTCAAGCTTGTTCCATCCATTAAACAATGAAAATGCAAGCTTACTGCTGAATAAAACATCACCAAGTCCATAGCTTAAATTAAATCTAAAAAGATTAGCTGAATTTTTAAAACCAATATTGGAGCTTATCAATCACCTACCTGGAGAGGAATGGTCCAGGATCTCATAGATAATGGATCAATAATTCCACTATCACCTAAGTGTCATGAGTCCTAAGACTAAAGACACTTCTTCAAGTCCTTTAAACACTTCAAGCATGCTCCAAGAATAGTTGGAATTGACATGAATATCTCCATTTTCCTACAAAACAAATCTAATGGTTTTGTTATAAATCAAAACAAGGAATCCTAACAAAAATCCATCTTAAGAGATATGAGGTGCAGAACTAAAGGAAAATCAAGCTTATAAAACTGATTGATGTGGACCTGATAAGAACTCATCCTAGAAACCTCAGAAATTACAAATCGGTTAGTGAATGTCGAAGCAGAAACACATCACTAATTAGCTGTTTTAAAGCTAGACTCATAATATGAAATTGAAAAGGATTTGATAAAACCATTTTTTAATATAAAGTTCAGAGTTTTGGAAGTTTTTTACCTAGAGTTAAAAAGACTGTATTGACATGAATTTATGTTTCTAAGTAATGGCTGTATCCAATGGATTCAAAACCAACTCAAAAAATCCAAGTAAATTCGGTTACTCAATGAACATTGCAAATAAGGATATTTTGAATGAACCAAAGAAACAGATATTTGAGTGACTGTAAAGGAAGACATTTTTGTTGAACAAAAAAGGAAATGGACATTACTCATTCAGGAATTGAGATCAGAAAAAGAAATTGATTGATTTTCCACACTTTACCAAACCAATTAAATTCAGCATTAAAACAATAGGGAAGGATTTAAGTCCTTATGAAACTACAGTCACTAATATTTTGGGCAGCATATAGGGACCAAAAGTAAAACTTGTTGAAACTTGAAAGTATAGATACCTAAAGTGAGTTTAAAACTTATTTCTTTTACCAAGTCGTCTTCTACCTAAGCAGTTCACCTAAGCAAATTAAATACCACACATAAGCAAAGTTAACAATGTTAACCTTAACTCCAAGTCCTTATTAAAATAAGAGGGCCAACATTCCAGGGGAACAAAACTTGAGGGATGAGAAACTATGATTTGCACTGGAGGAACTAAAATCAAAATGCGCTCAAACTATAAGGATCAACAGTGATATTAGATCGTTCCTATATATATGAGGAAAAGAAAAACAAGTGAAAGAGATTACCATGGATGTGAATCTGTTTGATTTCTGAGGAAGCTTCTAAGGCGATGAAAAACTCTAAGGAGTTTGGTCTACCACACACAAGAACATCTATCATTATAAATGGACATGGAAGCTTCAAAAACTAATCTTCAAGGACTCTTTTGCGATACAGTTAATCTCCCAACAAGGTCATCTTCACCAGAATTTCCTAGAATTTCAATTACCCTTACATTGTAAGGGGTTCTTAGCACAATAGATTTCTTAAGCATGATTTCCGCAAGTTTTTTAGCCTCTATCAAGTGGCTTTGCTCACAGAGACCAACTAAAAGAATATAATAAATATCAGAATCAATGGTTATAATGCATCCTGTATTTACAATCTCTTCAAGCAAGAAGAACCCATCCATCACACGACCCTTCAAACAGAGCTCTCTTAACACAAGGCTACAAGCCAAGCTATCAGGTTTGAGTGAACGTGCAAGCATTAGTATGAAAAGTCTCTCTGCTTCCTCAAAATTTTATGTCCTCATCAAAGATATCACAAGAGAATTGTAGAAATCTTCATATGATACTCCATGTTCTCTAACTTTTTCACATAACTGGTATGCCTCTTCAACATGACCCTCAGCGCAAAGGCTGTCAATCAATGTACTAATTGTTACATTGTTCGCAGAATGCCCTGAATCTCTCATTCTATCTAAAATTTGCAATGCTTCTTCCCACTTGCCCTTCTAAGAGAAACTCTGAATAAGACATGTATAAGTAACAATATTTGGTCTACAATCCCCACCTTCATTCTTCATTTCCTCCCATAGTTCTATTGCCCTTTCCATAGATCCAAAGCTACAAAATCCATTCAAAAGGGTTGTGTAAACCACAGAATTGGGTGAATATCCATGTAATTTCATATCCTTGAGCATAGAATAAGCACTCTCTAACTGACCCACGTTACAGAAACCCTAAATCATTGTCATGTATGTAATCATATCAAGATAGAGATTCTTACAACTCATCTCTTTAATCAAGTTTTCTGCCATCTTTATATCACCCATCTTGCAACACAAACTTATGACAATATTGAGCATGTAGTGTCAGCACATAAATTTAATTCTTCCTTTTTTCTTAATAGCCATAAAGCTACATTAACCATGTCATCATGCTGAGCTTCTTTACAAAGTCGCAAAACTTCCTTAAATGTCTTAGCAGTAACTAAACAACCCTCAGATTCATACGAACTTATCACATCCAATATGATCTGTGGATTTTGATTAATGGCAACCGATGCTTTCTTATACATGTAAACACTATGCTTGTATCTAGATTGTAGTCCAGCCCAAATGAAAAATCTGATACCCAAATGAGGTTATGTAGGAAATCATCTATCTAAGACTTGGGAAACACATTGAACATCTAGTTTGGCATTTTCCATGGATAATGACTTCTCTATAATGCCCTATTTTTATGCATATTGTTAGAACCAAGTCCCACATTGGTAGGTTGAGAATGTAAGGGGGTTCCTTGGGCTATAAAAGAAGAGCCCTTCCTCCCTTCCAAATCACCCCTTCAAATAGTCTCATTAGACATTTGTATCTTCTCCTCTCTTGTAGTATTTCCTTGTAAATTAATTTTATTATTCTAAGTTTACATGGTATCAGAGCCTGGTTCTGTCTGAGTATGCTATGTGGTTGTAGTAGAGTCTGAACTTCCACATCAGAAAAGAATTAGCTAAGGCATTTGCATTGGCAACTACTGTTCATTGGTACTATTTGGGGTATTGTTAGTAGGTACTGTTTTGTAATGTTAATTAGGGCTGTGTACTGTTTATTGATACTATTCATCAGTGATGTTTGTACTGTTCATTAAGGTTGTGTGTTGTGTTATATGTGGTGCTATTCATCAGCACTATTTCATCACTGTTCATCGCTATACGTTAATTCTTTCCATAGCTGAATCAAAGAAGTCTGATATCATCAGTTTGCTTGAAGCTCTTGACTTGTCTTATAAGAATATTCATTCTCAAATTCTGTCTAGTCAGGAGCTTCCATCTCTTGAAGATGTGTTCTTACGGGTTTTTCGTGCTAATAATTTGGTTCGTCCGACTGTTGATCACAATGCAAGTACTTTGGCTAGGCGTGGTTCCTTTAACAACAAGAATTATGGGTCTAAACAAGGCCCTAGTACTTCGAATATGTCTTCTAGCAGTTTTATCTGCAATTATTGCAAGGAGCATGGTCATAGTAAGGAAAATTGTCGTAAATTACAGAATAAAGAGTAACGTGATCAGCAGCGTAATCTTGCTCAGATATCTGATCATTCTGATTCTAGTCCATCATCTATAAGGGGTCTAGCTACAGGTAATTGGTTCTCTGGTCTTGCTACTTCTTCCACGAAGTGGGTCATTGATTCTGGTGCTACTGACCACATGACATGTAACCATCATTTATTTTCATCATATACTCCCTATACCAACCCATCTTCCATATTCGTCGCCAATGGTTCCCCGATCCGTGTACTTGGATCAGGCATTGTTAAACCAACTAAATCTATTTCACTATCTTATGTTCTTAATGTTCTTGATCTTACGTTTAATCTTTTGTCTCCCAGTAAATTGACTCGTCATTTAAATTGCTTTATCACACTATTTCCTGACCACTGTTTAATTCAGGATCTTTCGACAAAGAAGATTATTGGTAGGGGGTATGAATCTGGTGGACATTACATCCTTGATGATCAGGTTCCGTATTCTGTTGCTTGTTCTGGTGGGTCGTCTCCCTTTGCTGTTCATTGTTGCTAGGTCATATGCCACTTTCCTCCTTAAAAATGTTATATCCTCAGTTTTCTTCTGTATCTGCTTTAGATTGTGAGTCGTGTCAGTTTTCCAAACACCATCGTATTCATTTGGCACCTCGCGTCTATAAACGAGCTGCGTCCCCCTTTGAGTTAATTCATTCTGATGTTTGGGGTCCTTGTTCAGTTTTGTCTTAGACTGGTTATCGATATTTTGTCACTTTTATTGATGATTTTTTCCGCACCACTTGGCTTTACTTATTGAAATATCGTTCTGAATTGTTTACGCATTTTCACAATTTCTGTGCTAAAATTCAAACTCAGTTTAATACTCCTGTGAAAATTCTTCGAAGTGATAATGCGAAAGAATATTTTTCTACCCCATTCACTGATTATATGCACAGTCATGGCATTCTTCACCAATCCTCTTGTGTTGATACACCTGCTCAAAATGGTGTTACAGAAAGAAAGAACTGTCATCTCTTAGAAACTGCCCGAGCTCTCATGTTTCTCCTTGTATCCCTAAATATTTTTGGGCTGATGCTATGTCTACTGCATGTTTCCTTATTAATCGTATGCCTTCGGTTGTCCTTAGTGGGGATGCTCCATATTCTGTTTTGTTTCCCACCACCAATAAACTGTTAACTATTGATCCAAAAATTTTTGGGTGCGTTTGCTTCATTCGTGATGTCTGTCCAAATGTCAGTAAACTCAATCCCAAGTCCTTGAAGTGTGTCTTTCTTGGTTATTCTCGAATTCAGAAGGGTTATCGGTGTTACTCTCCTGATCTTCGTTGTTATCTTGTGTCCACTGATATGACTTTTCATGAGTCGTCTCTTTTCTTTAAGTCTTCGGTATTATCTGAGTCTCCTTCTATTGTTGACGAGCTTGATGATGTCCTGGTTTATAATGTCCCTGTCTCCTCAGTACAAGCTGCTGTTCCAGAACCTAATATCATCGATGGTCCTGATGTTACCAATGCCTTGCCCTTGCCAATGACTACTTCGCCAATGGATTTTGTTCATGTCTCCCTAGTCCCTACTTCTGCTTCCCCAGATCTTAACACCCCAGATCCTCACACTCCTGCCCCTGATCCAATTGACCCTGATTCTGCTGCTAATCCATCTGCTAACCTACTTATTGCCCTCCGGAAATGTACCCGTCCTCATTGTCCTCCCAAAAGATATGTTGAATGTACCTATCCTATCTCTTCCTTTTTGTCCTACCAGCATTTTCCCCTGCTTCCACTTCCCTTATGGCCACCCTTGAGTCTATCTCTACCCCTACCATCCTTCACTAAGCCTTAGCTTACCCTTGTTGGCGTGCTGCGATGGAAGAAGAAATAATGGCCTTTGACAAGGCTGGTACCTGGACTCTTGTTGATCTACCTTCTGGGAAGAAGGCCATCGGATGTAAATGTGTGTTTATGGTTAAGACTAAGGCTGATGGTTCCTTAGAACGACTGAAAACTCAGCTTGTTGTAAAAGGTTATGCTCAAACCTATGGTATAGATTATTCTGAGACTTTCTCCCTTGTTGCTAAGCTCACTTCTGTTCATCTTCTTGTATCTCTAGCTGCTACCTATCATTGGGATTTGCATCAATTGGATGTTAAGAATGCCTTTTGGAATGGTGATCTTCTTGAGGAAGTTTATATGGAGCAACCTTCTGGTTTTGTTGCTCAGGGGGAGTATGAGAAAGTATGTTATCTTAGAAATTCGTTATACGGTCTAAAACAGAGTCCGCGTGCCTGGTTTGATAAATTTTATAATGTGGTTTAGAAGTTTGGATTGAGTCAAAGTAAGAGTGATCATTCTGTGTTCTGTCAGAAGTCCGATACAGGCATGATTCTTTTAGTAGTGTATGTTGATGATATTGTGATTACTGAGAGTAACACCTCTGGAATCTCATAAATTAAAGTCTTTCTTAACTCCCACTTTCAGACAAAAGACTTATGATCATTAAAGTACTTTCTTGGTATTGAGGTTTTGAGTAGCAAGAAGGGCATCCTTTTGACTCAGCGGAAATATGTTCTCGATCTCTTAAAGGAGACTGGAAAGCTTGGAGCTGCACCAAGCAGCGTTCCTATGATATCAAATCCATTCCTAGATCTTAATGATAGCATGTTTGATGAGCTTCCTAATGACTTAAAGAAGAAGATTGATCCAGAGAAGTTGAAGCCGTTTGCATTTCCTGAGAGATATAGAAGACTTATTGGAAAAATGAACTATCTGACAGTAACTCATCTTGATATAACATTCTCGGTCAATGTACTTAGTCAATTCATGGAATCCCTAACAGTGGCACAATGGGAAGCCTTAGAGCATATCTTACATTATTTGAAAAATTCCCCAGGTCGTGGCCTTCTCTATACAGATTATGGGCATACTAAAGTCGAGTGTTTTTGTGATGTGGATCATGCAAGATCTAAGGCTACAAGACGGTCAACTACAGGTTACTGTGTGTTTGTTGGTGGAAACTTGATATCTTGGAGAAGTAAGAAGCAAGGTATTGTGTCAAAATCAAGTGCAGAAGTAGAATATAGAGCCATATCACAATCAGTACAAGAGATTGCATGGGTATTTCAACTCATGAAGGAAGTTGACGTCACCACGACATTGCCTGCAAAGTTATGGTGTGACAATAAATCAGCACTTCATATAGCATCGAACTCTGTGTTCCATGATCGTATAAAGCATACTGAAATCGACTGTCATTTTATTCGTGACAAGATCAAAGAGAATGTTGTATCTACAAGACATATATGATCAGACGATCAGTTGGCAGATCTTCTGACAAAAGCCTTAAATGAGACACGAGTTGAGTATCTTTGTAACAAGTTGGGCATGATCAATATATATGCTCCAACTTGAGGGGGAGTGTTAGAACAAAGTCCCACATTATTGGATTGAGAATGTAAGGGGGGCTCCTTGGGCTATAAAAGAAGAGCCCCTCCTCCCTTCCAAATCACCCCTTCAAATAGTCTCATTAGACATTTGTATCTTCTCATCTCTTGTAGTATTTTCTTGTAAATTAATTTTATTATTCTAAGTTTACACAGATGATTATAAAGTGCATCAACAACAGAAGCGAAACCCATTTTTTGGGAAGAGAAATTACAGTTTTGGAGTCACCTTAAACATAATAGCAATCGATAATTAACTGAAAAGGGCATATCTTAATAAGTTATCGCTAAAGTTTAAATGTTGGAACTTGGAAAAGTTGAAAGGGCAGAAACCTGGAAAAGCAAGTGAAGAGAGAACATGGGAGTGAATACTGGTGATCAGAATCAAAAACAAAATCAATCATTTACAAAACAAAGACAAAAATAAATGATTGATGCACTTGAACAGAAACTATTGTAATCAATAAAATATTTTGAATACAAGAAGAAAACACAGGCTTTAATAAGAAACAAAAACCAGAATTCACTCCAAATAGAAATACACATGGATTCACTGAATTTATATCTCGGAATTTCTGCCATATATACAAGTGAAAACTAACAAGAAAACTTTGTCATTTAAAGGGCCATCCAATTCTTTTAACAAAAAAACCCACAAGGTAAAATGGTGAAGGGTTGAATGCAAACCTATCTTGTGAACTGTTGGTCCACAGACTGTGTGAAGCTTGCAAATATAACTCAGCCCTCAGATTCAGTATACTTCATGACACGTGAAGACCCTGGAAAATAGTAGAGATTAGGAATGTGAAACTCATGACATCTGCATATATAGAGGAACAAGAATCAATGCATGAAGCCACAAGTAAAAGAAGAAGATATGCTTGTTGCATAAAGAAAGTATTCACTCTCTTGGTTTACAAGGCATCTGCATAGAATACACAAGTAAGAGTTCAGAATAAAGTTATCAACCATATACGCTACCCTTGCCTTTGTTCTCTACATATCCTTGGAATGGCAGAATTTGATTCTATCATTACAAGCGAAATCCTTTGCCTCCCCATTTTGCAACATACTCTCATTGCCTTTCAAAATCCACCTTCTTTTGGAATTTGAAGCATCTCTCATATCTATCTCTAATTGATTTCATGACAGAAGAGGCAAGCTCCAACTAATCATCATCATAACTAATTCCTCTGTCTCTGAGTTCTAAAGTTGTTTATATATGAAATTCAGAAACCATTTGAACTAGTTTTGGTTTTGCACTACTTGTGCATGGTGATGAGGATCAATGTAGATTGCAATGCCTGTTGTAGAAAAGTGAAGAGAGCCCTTCTTGAAATTCCATGTCAGCAAAAAGAGGTATGCACATAACTCAAGTATCAATCACTCCAATCATATCAATACGGGATCACATGTATGTATTGAATATGTGGGAAAAGTCCCACATCGGAAATTTTGTAAGGGAGGGGCGGTGATTTTGAGTATAAATAAGAGGCCCCCTCCCTCATTTCAATCATCCCTTTAACTTTCCTTCTTCCTTCTATAAGGTATTTTGTATTTCCTTCTCTCTTATAGTATTTCACTTATAAATTGTTTAGAGTGAAATTAGGTTCTGGTATTTTCCTTATTGTTCTTATTTATTGTTTATTAGCTGCTATTAGATATAGTAGTTGTGATTTATTATATTATTAAATTACTTCTAGAAACTTTGTCTTCTAGTATTATGATTTTTTAGTATAATCAGTTACGCTCTATATATCCCGCTTCCACAACAATTGGTATCAAAGCCAATGTTCTGTCTGAGTATGCTCTGTAGTTGCAATATAATCTAAACTTCTACATCAGAAAAGAATTACCTTGAAGTTTTGCATTTGCAGTTATTAAATAATATTTGGAGCAGAAATGGCGGACAAAAAGATTGAAGAATCCACATCAAGTGTCAACAATTAGTTGCCAGCATCTTCACTTCTGACGAAAATTATGCCCAATGTGAAGTTTATAGTTGAAATTTTTTACGGATCGGGACATTTTGGGATGTGGCAAAGCGAGGTTCTTGATGTCCTTCTTATACAACAATTAGATTTTGCTATTGAAGAAAGGAAACCAGATAGAATGGGGGAGGAAGATTGGAGGATCATCAATCGTGTTGCTTGTGGTACTATTCGATCGTTCCTTTCCAGAGAACAGAAGTATCCATACACAAAGGAAACTTCTGTTTGTAGATTGTGGAAGGCATTAGAGGATAAATTCCTGAAGAAAAGTAGTCAGAATAAGCTTCACATGAAGAAAAGATTGTTTCGCTTCACTTATATTCCTGGTACCACAATGAATGATCATATCATCAGCTTCAACAAGTTGGTAACAGATTTGCAGAATTTGGACATGACTTTTGAAGATGAAGATATGGCCTTGATGTTGTTGGGATTACTTTATGATGAGTACGAGTACCTGGAGACTACTCTACTTCACGGCAAAGAGGAAGTATCTCTCAGAGATGTTTGTTCTGCGCTATACAGCTATGAATAAAGAAAGAGGGATAAACAAAGAGGCGGAGAAGCAGAAGCACTAGTCACAAGAGGGCGTGTTGAAAATCAGTCGAGATCAAGGAAAGGGAGATCCAAATTGAGGTCCAGACCCAGTAAGGATAAATGTGATTTTTGTCGAGAAAAGGGCCACTGGAAGAAGGATTGTCCAAAGTTAAAGAATAAAGCCAAACAGAACAATGGTAAGGATGCTATGGATTCAAATGTAGCTGATTGTGATGATGAAAATTCAGATTTTTCATTATCTACAGTGACGTCGTCAAAAGCGTCAGGCGTATGGTTGTTGGATTCAGCTTGCAGTCACCATATGTGTCCCAACCGAGACTAGTTCACTAATTTTCAAGAAGGAGGATGTGGAGTTGTCCACACAGCAGATGACACTTCACTCACCGCATATGGCATTGGTTCAGTTTGATTGAGGAACCATGACGGATTGATCAGAACATTGACAGATGTTCGATATGTACCAGATTTGAAGAAAAATCTCATTTCTGTGGGAACTCTAGATTCAAAGGGGTTCAAGATCACTGCAGAAAGTGGAGTGATGAAGATACTTTCTGGTGCACTGGTGGTAATGAAGGGTATTTGGAAGAGCAATAATACATACCACTATCAAGGTAGTACGGTTATTAGAATGCAGCAGTGACATCCAGTGATGAGAAGGAGGTATAAGCGACAAGGTTGTGGCATATGCGCTTGGGACATGCTGGAGGAAAATCCTTAAAAACTCTTTCAAATCAAGGGTTGTTAAGAGGATTAAAGCATTGCAGTTTGGAGTTTTATGAGCACTGTGTAAAGGGGAAGCAGACAAGGGTTAAGTTCGGAACAGCTATCCATAATACAAAAGGTATTTTGGATTATGTTCACTCTGATGTTTGGGGTCCTTCCAAAACACCATCATTGGGAGGAAAACATTATTTTGTAACCTTTGTTGATGATTTTTCCTGAAGATTTTGGGTGTATACGATGAAGACTAAGGATGAAGTGTTGGGAATTTTTCTCAAATGGAAGGCGATGATAGAACCACAAACAGGCAGGAGGATCAAATTTCTTCGTACAGATAATGGATAAGAATACAGGAATGATCATTTCCAGAAGATTTGTGAGGATGATAGCATCGTCAGACACTTCACCGTCAGAAATACACCGCAGCATAATGGAGTGGCAGAACGCATGAACCAGACTTTGCTGGAGAAGGTTTGGTGTATGTTGTCCAATGCTGGCTTGAGCAAAGAATTTTGGGCTGAGGCAATTACATATGCAAGCCACCTCATTAATCGTCTACTATCTACAGCTATTGGTGGTAAAACACTGTTGGAACAATGGTATGGTGAACCTGCTATAGATTATGATTCTTTGCATGTATTTGGCTCAATTGCATACTATCATGTGAAAGAATCAAAATTGGATCCGAGAGTAAAGAAAGCTATTTTCTTAGGGATCACTTCTGGAGTCAAAGGATATCGTTTATGGTGTCCAGAGACAAAGAAGATTGTATTTAGTAGGGATGTTACCTTCGATGAATCTGCCATGGTAAGAAAGGTAGCAGCTGAAGATACCAGCAAGGTGATAGTGTTTGAAAGCAGGTGGAGTTTGAAGGAAAGATGATTTTTCCAGTACAAGGAGCTGACGGGGAAACAAGACAAGACTTTCCTAAGGTAGAAGAGGAGCCAGTTGATAGGGAGGTTTCGACTCATGAACCTCAACAGCAACGTGAATTAATAGCAACCAGCAAGCCAAAACGAACAATAAGAAAGCCTACTCGTTTCGAAGACATGGTGGCTTGTGCAACCTCAATTGCAGCTGATGACATTCCTTCAACTTATAAATGGGCTATCCAGAGCTCAGAAAAGGAAAAGTGGAGGAATGTCATGAATGAAGAAATGCAATCCCTTCATCAGAACGGTACGTGGAAATTGGCCAAACTCCCGAAGGGTAAGAAGGCAATTGGTTGCAAATGGGTATATGCAAAGAAAGAAGGATTTCCTAACCAAGGTGATGTGCGCCACAAAGCAATATTGGTAGCTAAAGGCTATGCTCAGAAAGAGGGAATTGATTACAATGAGGTATTTTCTCCAGTTGTGAAACATTCCTCTATTAGAATTTTGTTGGCTTTGGTAACACAATTAGATTTGGAACTAGTTCAGATAGATTTGAAAACTGCATTTCTAAATGGAGACTTGGAGGAGGAAATCTACATGACTCAACTAGAAGGATTCAGAGTTGCTGGAAAGGAGAATATGGTGTGTAAACTTGAAAAATCATTATACGGATTAAAACAATCTTCGAGGCAATGGTATAAACGATTTGACAAGTTTATGTTGCGACATAAGTACAGAATAAGTAGATACGATCATTGTGTCGATTTGCAAAAGCTTGAAGATGGGTCCTTTATATATCTCCTTGTATATGTTGATGATATGTTGATAGCTTCAAAAAATCAGGCAGAAATTGAGAAGCTGAAGGTTCAACTAAAAGGGGAATTTGAGATGAATGATTTAGGCGAGGCAAATAAAATTATTGGCATGGAGATAATAAGAGATAGAGAATCAAAGAAACTTTTTTTATCTCAAAAGGAGTATTTGAAGAGGGTGCTAAATCGTTTTGGTATGAATGAAAGAACGAAGTCGGTTAGCACTCCACTCGCCCCTCATTTTAAGCTTAGTGCTAATATGTCGCCAAAGGATGAAGATGAACGAGAGTATATGTCAAGGGTACCATATGCAAATGTCGTTGGTAGCTTGATGTATGCAATGGTTTGTACAAGACCTGACATTTCACAAGCTATTAGAGTTGTGAGTAGGTATATGCATGATCTAGGAAAGGAGCATTGGCAAGCTGTGAAATGGATTCTACGGTATATTTGTAATACTGTAGATGTTGGATTAGTTTTTGAGCAGGAAGGTGATTGATCTTTAGTTGGGTATTATGACTCAGATTTTGCGGGTGATTTAGACAAGCGAAGGTCAACTACTGGTTATGTGTTTACTTTTGCAAGAGCACCAGTTAGTTGGAAGTCAACTTTGCAATCAACAGTTGCTTTGTCTACCACAAAGGCAGAGTACATGGCGATTACAGAGGCTGTAAAGGAGGCAATTTGGCTTCAAGGATTGCTAAGAGAACTTGGTATTGATCAAGAAAACATCATAGTTTATTGTGACAGTCAGAGTGCTATTCAATTAGTAAAGAACCAAGTTTACCATGCAAGGACGAAGCACATTGATGTTCGATATCACTTCATACGAAAAATTTTGGAAGAAGGTGGAGTCATGATACAAAAGATATGGACAACTGAAAATCCTGCTGATATGCTGACAAAGGTGGTGACTTCTATCAAATCTCAACATTGTTTGAATCTGATTAACATTGTTGAACATTGATTATTGAATTGTTAGCACAAATTTGTAATTAGGAGAAATTGAGAATGTGGGAATTTTCCCAAGGTGAAGATTTGTTGAATATGTGGGAAAAGTCCCACATCGGAAATTTTGTAAGGGAGGGGCGGTGATTTTGAGTATAAATAGGAGGGCCTCTCCCTCATTTCAATCATCCCTTCAACTTGCCTTCTTCATTCTATAAGGCATTTTGTATTTCCTTCTCTCTTATTGTATTTCACTTATAAATTGTTTAGAGTGAAATTAGATTCTGGTAGTTTCCTTATTGTTGTCTTATTTATTGTTTATTAGCTGCTATTAGATATAGTAGTTGTGATTTATTATATTATTAAATTAATTCTAGAAACTTTGTCTTCTAGTATTGTGATTTTTTAGAATAATCGGTTACGTTCTATATATCCCGCTTCCGCAACAGTATGCACAAGATCTAATCAAAATAAAAGCATTAATCAAACAAAGGATTACTTTTTCAGCTAGAATTAATCACCTCAACATTACTGTTTCTACTTCAATGGTTACTTCTTTTTTGAGGTTGGAGTCTTGCTTTACATTTTTGAACTTTTCCGTGAGAAGCAGTCACCAAGCTCTGTTCTATGCTGCGCTGCAAAATAAAGCTGCTTTGTGAAATATAGAGAGTTCATAAAATTAAAAACCAACAAAAAAACAATAATTATCAAGATTAATGATAATTGCCCAGGAGCCAGAATCGCTCATGAAGAAAAGGTGTGGCTTATGAAAGTAGGAAGGAAGAGAAGTTGCTTGGAGGAAAGAGTGAGCTTCTGCTCAACTCTACATTTACCCCTCTTATGCGTGAACCTTCGATCTTTCTCTGTTATTTCTCACTCTCAGCCTTTTATTTCTTCTGCTCAATGTTTCTTTGGCAACAGAGGGGCCTAACAACTGTAATGCTTGCTTCTCTGGGATGAACTTCTTCTTTATTAATGTTTGATTATGAAATTTTTCAGTGTCTCTCTCAGATTTATGTTCATTGTTTTCTTCTCTTCGATTTTTTCTGTTCAATCTTTCTCTGTGATGCTATATTAAGAAATTTGTCAGTGTTTATTTGAAAAGAATACTTGATTTTTTCAACTGAAATGCTTTGGGAATAGAGGGTGTTAACGACCGTTATGCTTGACTTTTTTTTCGCATTTACTTGATGAAATTAGAAATACCTAAGTAAATGAAAGGTACTATTTGCCTTCAAACTCCTCGTTCTTGAAGCCCGATGCTATGAAAAAATGAAAAGAACAAATCAGGCTGACCCATATATTCCACTCTAACTAAAAGGTTTACGCTCGTATATAAATTGCAAGTGGTATTAAACCTTTTTACGTATTAATGGATGAAATTATTGGAAATTTGCAGCTTTTAGAGCAATGAATTAGTTTAGTAGACTTCATTTTTATACATGAAACTCTTTATGATGCTTGGTCTTCACCATGTTTTGTCATTATGGGCATATATGTTGAAATGGCATTGGAGATTTAAGATAGACAAAACTATAATCTGATAAACCTATGTTTTGATGAGTAATTTGTAAAAACAGGCTTTATATTGAACAAAACATAACTCGCTTCCATATTAAATGTAATACAATTTGCCATATTGCGAAACAGATTGGCTTATTGGAGTTTAAGAAAATGGTTCAGATGTAACTTAAAAAGCTTAATGGTGTGTCACATTCTGTTCTGAGTGCTTATATTAATTCAATGGACGGAAATTAAAATTGCACAGGGATGTGCGAAAGTTAGATGCGTCAGGGATCCAGAATTGTGTTAAGAAGCAGAGGGCTGTCAGACGGAAGAGAAATTGGGAAAGGATTAGAAATTGAATTTGGAGACAGAGTTGAGATTGAGAGAGAGAGAGAGAGAGAGAGAGAGAGAGTAAAGGGTGTAAATCTGGCGGGTGTAGACTTGTAGTAGTGAGATGAAGAAGTTGAGTTGAACAGAGATGGCTAGATGCATAGTAAGATGGTGAGGGTGATGCTTATAATGCATCAGGTAATTTAGAAAGGTAAAACTATCATTCCCATATGTTTTCTTTTCTATTCTGAGTTTTCGGAAGGGCCTTCATTGTAACTGATGACTCTTTTTCTGGAATTAGATTTTCTTTTTATTTCATCCTCCAAGTTGTTGATTCAGTTGGTTTTGGCCTTTATGGAATTTTGCATGTTTTGGTTTCCTCTGTTTATTGAATTTGGTTAATTGTGGCTTGAATAGGCTTTTGAGGATCCAATTATTTTTAGTCTTTCCTTCAAGTTTTGATCAATGTCGGATGGAATTTGAATATCATCTGTGATACTTTGTTTCCTGTGGCAATTACAATAAGAATAAGTGGACCACAATATTTTGCACTATTGGCTTGTGGTAATCATTCTAGAGAGGGATAAGATGCAAATTTGACAACCAATTTTTAGCAAAGGAGCGCTTGACACAATATTGTTTTGTTGGGAGCAAATACATGAAGTTTTTTTAAAGGGGCAAAAACATATATCCATTAACTTTTCCACTTCTTCTTCACTTTGTTTACCTTAGAAGCATCTTCTCCTTTATTGCCTCTCCCTCTCCCTTATCTTTCTCTTCCATGCTTCATCGCTCTTGCTTTTCTACCTGAGATGCAGATTTCACCAATGGAGAGGAGATCAAGGAGGATGTCAAAGTAATTGGGTTATTGTCAATGAAGTACTCAACCCGATGAATGTCGAGGATCAGGTTTATGGTGTCACCGAACATTGCTCCGAACATGGAATTCCGGCTGACGTTGGCAAGTGTTGTGGCCGTGGTTTCAAATACTCTATCACCAATCTTGAATTTAACCTTGTTCAAACTGGGCTCAGAAGGCCAAGTATTGTCTCCCTATAGGGGTTTCTCTTAACTTCCACCCCAAATGGCTCAGAAGAGAACGCCTCCCCAGGGACTTGAGGCCGTGACCTGGGGCTTAAGTCACGCCTTAAGAGCTCATTGGTAACCATTTGCACCATCAGCCTGCGGTGGCAGGGGGCCGTTTGTAATAAATCTTGCCTATAAGAAATCAGTAAGACAGAGATGCAATGGCTTGAAGCCCGCTCTCCATTTTTGGCCTTCAAAGCTTAAGGAAGAGAATGATATACATGAAGTTTTTTTAAAGGGGCAAAAATATCATATCCATTAACTCTTCCAAACGACTGTTATCTTTTTTCTTTTGTGGGACCTACTGTTTTCCACCTCATCACACTTCTCAGGTAACCATTTGCACCGTTAGTTGTTTGGAAAAGTTAATAGATATGATGTTTTTGCTCTCTTAGAAAAACTTCATGTATATTTTTGCCCCCAACAAAACATTATTGTGCCAAACGCTCATTTGCTAAAAATTGATTGTCAAATTTATACCTTATCCTTTCTTGAAAATACGAGTTTTGTGAGAGTTCTGATGCCTTCAACATATTCATTTGTATTTTGTAAATTAAAGCTTGCGTTTCAAACATGAAAGTGCAATGCCACCACTTGAAGGCTAGATTCCACCGTTTAAAGAGTAACTTTACTGTAGAAACAAGAGGCTTGTTTGATTCTTTTTTTTTCCCTCACAAACAATTTTATAAAACAAATTTTTGAAACAAGTTTTAAAAATAAAAAATAAAAAAATATGTTTGGATATATTGTTTCAAAAAATCTATTTTTGAAGTGATGTGGCGATTCGTTCGTTGCTGGTGATGTGGTAGTGGTTGTCATTGGTAGTGTAATGTCAATAATGGATAGGTGACGGTCTCAAAAAAAAATAAAAAAATAGGAAAATAAAAATAAGAAAACAACTAAAAATTGTTCTTGTTTTCTAGTTTTAAAAAAATAATTTTTTGAAAATTGTTTACCAAACATGTTTTATTGTTTTTTTATTTTTAAAAACATAAAAACAGTTTTCAAAAACGAAATCAAACAGTCCATAAGGGCTTGTTTGATTTTGTTTTCTGTTTTTTGTTCTCACAAATAGTTTTATAAAACGATTTTTAGAAATAAGTTTTAAAAATAAAAAAACAAAAAAATATGTTTGGATAGATTGTTTTGAAAAATCTGTTTTTGAAATGATATAGCAGTGAAGTAGTTGGTGGTAACGTGACAGTGGTCGCCATTGGTAGTGTACAGTCAATATTGGATAAATGACAGCTTCAAAAAATAAAAAAAATAAAAACAAAAACAAGAAAACAACTAAAAACTATTTTTGTTTTTTAGTTTTTAAAAACAACTTCTTGTTTTTTTATTTTTAAAAACAATTTTTGAAAACAGTTTAACAAACATGTTTTATTATTTTATTGTTTTTAAAAACAGAAAAACAGTTTTTTAAAACAAAATCAAACAACCCCATTTTTTAAATCTCTCCATTTTTAGCAAAAAATATAGGGGAGAAAACAGATGGGACCATATCATTTTTTTTTTCCTCTCACTTTTCTCTTTCCCTCATTTTCTCCTCCAATCCAAACAAGGGAAAATCTATTTTTCCCTCTATTTTCTCCCTTACTTTTATTTACTCCATAATGTTTTCCCATCCAAATACACTATAAAAGAGGGACTTAATTAACTAAAAGTCTTAAAGTTGCATAACCATGTTACTATTTTCTGCATTGTACATTCTCTTCAGTTTTTGTTGGACTTTTGGATTTTTTTTAATCATGTATCAGACTTGTTATAACATAATTATATATAGGGTTAAGATTGGTATAAAAAATGACTACAATATACTTTTAGTCCATAAGTTTACACAATTTGATTTGAGTCCCTCATATTTATAAAGTATATTTTTAGTTCTTAAATTAACATGTTAATGTTACCCTGATGAAGTAAAATTAAGTGGTAACTGTGTAATTTTGACGAAACAAACTTATAATGTAGTCATCAAATTATATCAATTCTGTAGCAGATGCCTTCTCATCAATCATAAAAGTCTTCCAACCATGGCATGTATATTTGATACGGATTTTCCAACAACACAATTGTCAGCAAAATTTATGCGCAGCTAATAGATTTTTTTTTCTTTTATCTTTTTTCACACGCACCGATTTTCTGAATTGTCAATTATTGGCTTATTCCTCCAATAACAATATAACAGTGCCTCAAACTCCCAACTATTTCAACCCATATGTTCTTCTTTGACTTCCAGGGGATGAAAGCGATGAGGAATTTGAAACACTATCTATTATGTTTGATAGAAGAGGAAGTTATGGACAACTCTAAAATGAAACATTTAAATTGTTGAAATAAAAGTTAGAGGCAAAAGTTCCTAAGAATAAAAGTGAAACCACGCATAAGTCAATCACAAGGAGGCTTAAAACAGAGCATAACAATATC
This sequence comes from Albizia julibrissin, assembly GCA_037074505.1. Taxonomy (NCBI): domain Eukaryota; kingdom Viridiplantae; phylum Streptophyta; class Magnoliopsida; order Fabales; family Fabaceae; genus Albizia; species Albizia julibrissin. Next base: position 44,767,115 of record CM073486.1, read on the forward strand.
CATGAAAAACAATTGACTTTGGATTGACTGGGTTGAATTAAGATTTTAGTTGATAATAATGATATGTCTTCTTTTACCATGAGTTCAATCAAGTAATACAACTATTTTATTTGCTTATATGTATTCAGAAATATGCAAACTTTAAGAACTAAGAAGACAAAACATCTCTTTTATAATCCTATTGTCATTCTCTTTTTGTTGATAATATTTGAAAACGACTGTTACCGGAAAGAGTATTCATAGTGATGCTTGAGAAGATTTGAAGAGAGAACACAGTCCATAAAACAATGGTATTTAAGAAAAAAATCTATAAAAAGATAGTATATTGAATAATGATAACATTCAAGATGCCACTCAATCAATGTCTGATCCAAAAACATGAAGAAACAGCAATTGGCAATTTTGTGAGTTGACATGTAAGAAAGAACAGCCGAGGAAAGTATCTATTAGCAACAAGTATAGATAGACGTTTATTGCCAAAGTTGAGGAAGTTGCAGAAAAATTTGCTGCTGCTAAATGTCATGGTTAAAAATGCTAAGTCTACAGCTAAAGGTGCCGAGTGTATAATTGAATTTGCAGAAGTTTCGTGAAACACTGATGATGATTCAAAAGCAACTTTGAGTTGATGAAACTGGAGGACCCTACACTTAAAAGAGTACCACACCCACAAGGCTGATTGTTAACTCACGCAGAGGCTCACCCAAGTGGGAGTTTCAAATTAAACAAAGGGTTAACTTTAGAAAAGATTTGCTTGAGCATAGAGCATTTGTTTCCAGATACAGCATACATAAGAAATATGATTATTCCCATCAGATATTACTGATCTTAAATCAGTCTTGACATATATTTCTACCCAATTCCAGGGTTGACTAAAACAAAATATTACTGATTTGCCGTACCACAGAATGCATATAGTTAATTGTATTAAAGCCATCAGTCATTGTATCTAAATTCCAATACCTATAAGATACCAAAACTAGAAGTACATGAAAATGGCTTTTATTTTGCCATATGATAGCCCAAAACTATCATAACCAAAAACTCAGGAAAAGGTAGGGGCTGTCAACAAAATGACTGCAACTTACAGTAGCCATCATTTTTGCAAACCAACCGTACACCTTTCTCACAGACCCCTGCCAAGTTTCAACAGAATATAAAAATGCAGAAATATACATACAAAATAGAAGCATAATGAATACTTGACATTTATGAAAATCACAAAGATCATATGAGAAAATTACTTAAGCAAAAGGAATGAAGATACAATGGGATATTCATCAATTTTGACTAGAGTATGAATTGAGAAGTGGGGCAAGAAGCTGAATGCTTCCACTTCAATATTTAAATTTTGTGGGGGAAAAAATCAGAGTCAAAATCTACCACTAGCTTTTTTTAAAGAAAAAGAAAATTACCACTGGTTTGAAAGATGTCCCAACTATCCAACCTATACAGTTCCAGCTTTGCACAAGATTACTATTGCTTAAAAAACACGAATTAATTGGTTCAAATAGTAACAAATAGAAGAATAAAATTTTCACCGGCTCATAATCTGGGGCAGAATTATTTCTCAGTTTCAACTAAATTGCGGAATAAAATGACGTAACATGACTAACATAGCATCTTTGTTATCTCAACTTATAGTCTCTCAGGAATCAGTGAGTAAGTAAAATATAATAGTGCAGTATCCTATTGTCCATATTTTATACTTGGGGGAAATTTTAGCCTATAGTAAACAAGATGGTATTGTTTCATAAAATCTTTTGAACCCCACCAGGATATATTAAAAGATTAAACCAAAATCATATATTGGATTGTCTGAAAAAAAAAACAAAAACAAAAGGAAGGCTTGATATAAGCCTCTAATTACCTGACTTTCTTGAGCAGAATGGCCTTAAGTTTGCGAGCAAGGTCCTGTGATTTAATTTTTTGCTCCAATTTCTTCTGGGCCAATACACGCTTCTCAGAGTTCTTGATATGGTGTCTCTGCACCTGTTTTATCATGCGCTCCATCCCACTTGATTGCATCGTGCGCTGCATAAGTGCCAGTGCCCTTCCTAAGTCCCCATTCTCAACCATCACCCGTATCCCTCTGCATTGCTGAAGCTGCTGCAGTTGATTACACCCATTGCTCAGCGGTTCAACAGTTCTAAGTGGCTGTCTGAGTAGGCCTGATACGTACCGTACAATTGAGCTCATATCCAGAGAAAACTCCGTACAATTGAGTAACCTTATTATCAAGAACCAGAACAGACGTAAATATTCAAAACAAAAACAAATTCAACGAGGGCAGATGCTCCCACTGAAATCTTTTAAAGATGAACAGTTAATATAATATCCTTTTTTATTTTTATTACAGATACTTTCACAAAGATGCCTTAGTAAGCCAATCGATTCAAGCAACTCACCCAAGGCCCTGAAGCATAACAACTTAAACTCAAGCTTCTAAACTGTTACACAACTCGAGCCAAGTCATTTACGAGATCATGCATCACAAATACCTTGAGAATTTTCTTATTAGATGATAACATAAAGAGATTAATAAACAGAATGGCAATACACAACAAATATCCAACATTGATGAAGAGGACAGAAGTATAGTAGCTGATTACACAACAATGAAGCAAAAACTTGTAACAAAATTATTTTTAAAAGAAATAAGTAAACTCAATCTTTATTTATTTTTTTTTGCCAAAAAATCAATCTTTATTCAAAAGCGTCAATATTCAAACTATTACCGACCAGGTTCCATGCCCAATTATTAAAACAGAGTCAGAAATGGTGAGACGGCGTCGGACACAGGGTTGACAACAACGTAGGGAACAGATGACACGGGGAAGAAATTCAGATATAGATTCATGGCCAGATTGAACAAATCAATCTTACCGGACTTTTGGGAGTATATGGAACCCTAGAGTTTGAAACTTCTTCAATACTTGCCCGAGAACAACCAGGCAGAAGAGACAACGGCTGACGGCGAGCTCGACCGTGTGGGGAGTGCGTGTTCGTCGACAAAGGAAAATGGATCCCAGACAATAGGGGTTATAATTTGTAATTAATTTATAATCTAAAAGTATTACTATCTTTTTTTTTTTTAACATCATCATGACAAGCATACCTTGAATTAATAAAAGCTAAGAAAAATGTAGACTAGACGGGATAAAAGTTTTGTCCCTCAAAAAACAACTCCTACAACTTAACGTGACCTCCGGTATTAGACAGATCTCAGGAGTTCCTGCCTGCGTTTCCTTTACTAAAATATCTGCACATTGTACCCCTATCTGTTTAAATGAAGCACCTCCACCTTCCAAGCATCATATATAAGATTCCTGGTATCTTGTACAACTCCCATTCATGATGGATTTATCCTGCCATCTCGTAACAGCCAGTTGATCACCTCTAGGGAGTCAGAATACACTTGTATATCATCCAACTTTAATTGCTTGCACACCTCGAAACCTGTCTTTATGGCCAAGAGTTCTGCTTCTATAGTGGATGAACTGCTCAACGTCTTCTGAAAGCCCATGATCCAATTCCCATGCTCATCCCGTATGACTCCTCCACATGCTGCCTGATTAAGAAATCTAACAGATGCATCTACATCCAGTTGAACTGCTCCAGTTGGTGGTGGTCTCCAATGCAAACCTGTACTTTCTGCTCTTGGGAAGATCTTGTGCTTGAACTTTCCATGTATTGTTTCCTCCATCAAATGATACATGCATTGAGTAAAAATTTCATTGGCAGAAACTTGCTTAGATTCAAAGATCTGTGCACATCTAGACTTCCATATGAGCCAGCGTGCATGTCCAAAGATCTTCGACCAAGGCCACCTATGAAATCTCTTACACCCAGGATGATGACAAGAATTCCAATGAAGCCAACCCTGCAAATCAAAAGAAAAGAAAACATTGTATGCACTCGGTATAATGAATTTTTCCCACACCTCTCTGACTTGCTCACACTCTCCTCACATGAACAACCCAATGGGCACTCTCCTAAAGATATGAACCCTCTCTTGGCTCTAAGTGAGTTTGTCATTATTCTCTCATGGCTAGCTTGCCAAAAAAAGAATTTAATTTTTTATGGAAGCTGCCACCGTCACAATTTTCACCAAATCGGATTAACCACCTCATCATTAGGTTTTGATAGGAACTGATATGCTGCTTTAATCGAGAAGGTATCATCCGTTGAACCTCTCTAATATACCATATCATCTCTATCACTTGACGGAGGCCTGATGGTAGCTAGATAGTTGGTAATGTTATTAGGAAATCGCTTCCACCGAGCCATGTTCTGTCCACCACCCGGTAGAATAAGATCAGCTACCACCTCCCCTGAATTAATCTACTCGTGATTATGGATTACCACGTCAATAAGGGGCTTATCCAATTTTGTCCACTTATCGAGCCAGAATTTACTAGTTAGACCATTATTCATTTTCATACCTAATCCCTTGTTGAACTCATCCAAGACGCCTGTAATGGCCTTCCAAATTGAAGAGTTAAATTTCAACCTATTTATCATTGGCATTCTATCGAACCCATGAGCATATTGAGCCCTTAAACATCTAACCCATAAAGCATTTGGCTTTGTAATTAGACCCTAATAAAGCTTCATGATAAAAGCCCTTAAACATCTAACATGTAAAGCAGCTGGCCTTGTAATTAGACCCCAACAAAGCTTCATGATAAAAGGCTTGTTTTGATTCTCCAAATTCTTAATTCCTAATCCACCTTCCTTCTTATCTTTTTGAACCTTCATCCATACTACCATATGCATCTTCCTATGTGTATCATCATGATATAAAAAATCCCGACTCATTCTTTCTATGTCTTGAATAACACCTTTTGGGAGTAGAGTCGACTGCATCTGATAGGACGGCAAGGCTGATAGAACAGCCTTAATAAGTACAGTACGGCCAACTATATTAAGAAACCTCCCTTTCCACGCCGCCAGCCTAGTTCTTTCTTTCTTCGTGATATATGCATAAGTATTTTTAGTGACTCTGGCATGAATGAGAGGCACTCCTAATTATTTCCCTAGATCTGCTGTAATCCCCAACCTCTGACACAAATTCTAAGCTCTATTAAAATCACATTCCTAGAAAAGAAAGCTCTGTATTTCTCCAAATTTATTCTATGACCAGAATATTGACAGAATTTAATCATGGTTTGCTTAATAATTTCCACTTGGGAGATGGACGCCTCTGCAAATAACAATAAATCATCAGCAAAAAAGAGGTGAGAAATAGCTGGGCCACCATTTTTAAATTTTAAAGGCCCCAATCGACCACTATGACATTCCTTCTGAATTAGATGGCTGAGTCGCTCCATGCACATAATAAAAAGATATGGACTCAGAGGACCCCCTTGCCTTATCCCTCTTGATGGAATGAATTCATGGCCCGCCATACCATTACAAATAACCCTCATAGTAACAGAGCTCACACGTCATTACCAGCCTAATTAATGTCTCTGGTATCCCTATGATTTGCAGAGTATGGTGAAGAAATCCCCAATCCAATCTAGCATAGGCATTTTCCATGTCCACTTTAATAGCCACATATCCTTTTCGACCAGGATTCATTCTCTTGAGCTGAATAGCTTCCTGAGCGATAATAACATTATCACAACTCAACCTTGTCAAGTTACACTGTTCTTAGCCAATTACTTCATTTATAAAAACTCAAAAACGATTAGCCAGAATCTTATTTATTATCTTAAAGCTCACATTACATAAGGAAATAGGCCTAAACTCCTTGAGAGATGACAACCTATCTATCTTAGGAATTAACACAATGTTTGTGTGATTAATATCCTTCACACATGTTGGATCAACAAAAGCCTTCCTCACCAAAGCACATATTTGTCCACCCGCTTTATCCCACTCATTCTGGAAAAAGCGAGCCTAGAGTACATCAGGACATGAAGCCTTAAAAGCCCCTATAGTGAACGCAGCATTCTTTATTCCTATATCTCCTACTTCCTTTCCAAGAATATTTAAATGCTCTTCCTTCAAGGCTGGAAATAAACTGGGCCACTCATGATTTTGTAACACAACAACATCCTTTGTGTACAAATCCTTATAAAAGTTACTTGCCATTGATTGAAGCAAAGTTGTGTCCATTACCCAATTACCGGATTCATCATTAAGGCCTAAAATCTTCTGCTTCTTCCTTCTAAGAATTGTTGAGGCATGAAAGAAACGAGTATTTCTAATGTGTACTCCCTCCCTCCCCTCTCACAATATGAATCGTTTTTAAAAAGAATGACTTGGTACATAATATAAATCTTTTGACAACAACTAAAGCTAATTTATTAATTTTATCTTTGTAGTTAATGTAATATGAATCGTTTTTAAAAAGAATGATTTGGTACATAATAAAAATCTTTTGACAACAACTAAAGCTAATTTATTAATTTTATCTTTGTAGTTAATGTTTAAACATGATTTATTATATTTTTCTCTCACCTTTAAAATCTCATTTAATAATTTGAAGTCCAAAGTGAGGGATACTTTGGTTCATACCCCAAAATAAAAAATCCAAGAAAATATTTTGTAGGGAAAGGGGGAAAAAAGAAGCTGCTAACTATAACATTAGTCTGGATGATATGCTATGAATCACAATTATAAGTGATGAAAGTTTTATATAATAATAAAAATAATGAAGAAGAAATGTGAGGTGAAGGAAAAGGCAGAGAGGATAAGAAATGGACATGTGGATTAAGTGCGTGGGCAAGCAATTGCAAGCACCACTTTCTGGATCTGATGATTTACGCTTAAACAACCACGCCATCTTCTCATATTCTAATCTAGCTACCCTATAACAGTAACTACCGGAGACAGAATATGTGAAATGAAGTTTGAAATATTAGATGAAGAAGTAACTAATAAAGAGAAAGAAATAAAGCAACAGAAGATTTAATTACCTGAAAAATATAGAAATGCTTGGATGGATGAGGAAGTTGAGATTCTAGCGCTGAAAGCCGCCGTCGAGTTTCAATCTCTCAGTCCAATAATAGAGTCCACGCCCAAGTGAATATATAACATGCGTTTAAGTGCTGATGTAATAAGAACAACAGATGTCTAAGACGTTCTCCTCCTTTCTTAATATATGATTCAGTTAGTTAAAGGATTATGAGAGATTAAATAAGTTAAATAAATAAATTATTTAATTATATCATATTCTTTCTAATCTACAATACATGATACTTCAATTATATCATAAAAAATGACAGTTAAGTCATTTAATATATCCTAAAATGTAAATACTTTTCACTTTTATTCTTTTTGAAAAATGTGTTTAATTGTATTGAGAATGTTATTTTAGAGAGAGATGAGCTATGATGAGTGAGTAAAGTTAGAAAATGAGTATGGGCAAAACAGAAAAAATAACATCAATTAAACTAGAAATAACTTATATTCTGGATCATGCATTCTTTCTAGAAGTGCCCTATATTATGGACTGGAAGGAGTATGTTACATCATCTTTTTTAAAATACCTATGTGTAGTATATCAATTTGTGTCATGAAAATTAATTTGAAAAAAAAGATAGATATAAATACTTTAAAGTAATTTATTTAGTTTTCTTAATCTTTATAAATTAGTCAACTAGATGTTATATTAAGAATTTGATCTACATAGTATTTATTTCTAATTCAAAATACACAAACAGAAAAGTAAACAATAAAAATAAGGAAATATAAAAGCCCGGATTAGCGGTGGAAGAAGTAGTTTTTTTTCAATATAACTTGTACAAACTTCAGGTAGGATAGAAGTTATATTATAAATGTGATTTATGTTTGGATTGACGGTGGTTGAAGCCTATCTGCAAAAGCAGGTCTTAGTCCCTTCTTCTTAAAAATAGCTTTTGACCTAAAAGCCCATTTAAAAAATTGTCAACCTAAACACCTTATTTTACTCTCATCGTGCTTTTTCCCTTCCTATCATGCTTTTTCGCCCTACCACCACCTTTCCACACAGACTAGGGGTGTTCATGGGCAGGGTGAGGCCCTCGCCCAATGCCCTACCTAAAGGATCATCGGGCAAATACAGCCCGATGCCTGGCCCTGTCCGGTAGAAGCCCTAACATGGCAATAATGGGTTGGGTAGGGCGGGCTTCCTTGCCCAAGTGGTGATACCCTGCCACACACAAGTGTGCAAAAAAACAGAGCGGAATAGTTATCGACTAAAACTTGCAATCCTCTCATGTGACTATATAATGAACATGTAACCACACTTTTGTTTCCTCTTCAACAGGACAGGTATATAATGAATACAATAAACTCCACTTTTGATTATTAAAATAAGTACTTCTTAAGTTCTTATTTATAACTTCACATGTTGACAACTTGACATTATATTTACGAATCTCCAAGGTACATGTATTAACGGTACTTTTAAATAAAGCATCAATATATCATAGATATGTTCCACAGAGACAGAGGCACAGAGCTAGGGATAAGTTTAAATAAAATATACAACCGTTTTGCCAAATATACAGACACACACACAACTCGTGCAGATCTAATAGAACACTACAAAAGCTTCAAAATCACAGTGTAATTGTTGCCTCAAGAGAAATGAAGTGTTGTTCATTTAACCATAGAATATGACGTGAATTTTTGGGTAGATGAGAAACTAATAAATCAACAAACATACACATACTTAACAGGACCAAGCTCAAAAAAAAAAATCAGAAGAAGAAAAATCACAAGCTTTACCCGACAGAACCCACGAGCCGAGAAAGAAAGGATCTAGACAAAGAAAGCAAAACAGAACCAAGCTCAAAAAAAAATCAGAACCTGGAAGTGTCGAGTTGCCGAGCTAGTTCGCCGTCAAGGAGACGAGGATTGCCGCTTGCGGCTAGGGCAAACGACGGGAAATCGCAAATATGAGAGACAGAGAGAGTGAGAAACAGAACAGAGAAAGGGAAAAGTGTTTAATGAATTGCCTTATGTCCATTGTCAAGAGGCGTGCGTAGTGCTCTGCTAACTAGTAAAGCAAAGAAAGGACTTAATAATGGATAATGGTTAGTAAGACATATAATATAATTATATAAATTATTATATATAAAACAATTCACACATACTATCGGGTAAGGCTAAATGGGTAGGGTGCATACACTACCCAATGCTTGGCCTTGCTCGTAAAAATGTCCAGCTTAATTGTATCCAATTTTTTTGAGTTAGTTTTTTTTGAGTTGGGTAGGGCAATTTTTTTTCAGGCTCGGCCTGGCACATTGGATATCCAGATTTCATGAACACCAATCACATCATATTTTTATTATGCTAAACTTTTCACAATAATAATTGTAAAGAACTATATGTTATTATGCAGAAATGGCAATACTTTTGGTCAATGAGATTGGTTGGTTATGATATATGATTCAAATAATTGGCATTTTACTTGAATGACTTTAATGATACAAAATCATTTATAATGGTAAGGATTTTAATTTTTTTGAATTGAAGAAGATATTAACGGTCAGAGAGATTACAAGTGAAATTGAATTGACCTCTCACTTAGAGAGCTCTCATATCATTAGGTTACTAGGCCTTTAGCTTAGGTTTATAATTTATGATTATGTAGTATGACTGAAATAAAAAAAATAAAAAACTAAAATTATTTAAGTTTTTGATTATAGATTTTGCTCAATTACGTTGGGATCAAACATTGAAATCTAAACTCTATGCCATTTATAAACCAAGTAAATAAAACCAAGTAAATATTGGTCAACAAGAAGTTGCCTTATTGGCAGTGCAAGCCGCCATGCTTGGATGGGGTTCTAAGCTCGAGCCTAGCGCTGATACATTTGTGTGTGCGCACGTGTTTGGTTAGAAAAAATAAATAAGCAAATATCAAGATTATTAAACCTAGACCGGTCACTGAACCAATCGAGATATTGGGTTAAAGATTATTGGGTCAAATCGAAGCTAACTCAGGACCAAACCGGTGAGAACATGAAAATTTTAAGCTTATTAATATGAAATTCTTAAAAAAAAAATTGATTTTTTTTTTTTAAAAAGACCAGGTCATTATCCGATCTAGACCAGTTTCCCGACTATTTTGCCAGTTTCTAGGCCAAACCGACCGGTCCGGTCTGGGTTTAATATCAATGGTAAATATTGATGTGCCTCGTTTATATTATTTACTTTCGTATGTGAGAGAAACACGACATGTTCATAGTTGATATAAGACAATCTTTACAGATCTTCCAGCACTATATTATCTGCAGAAACACATGTTCCTGAGGAAACTGAAACATGAAGCAAAAATGCAGAAACAGAGAAATAACCTTATCACAACTTATGGCAAAATGGATGAGGTGAATTCATTTTGAATGAACCCATCTCATATTCTACACTGAAGCTTAGTATTTGGATAACATATATCTATTGTCAATAATAATTAATAATCTAAAATATGATTCCAATTGAGTTTTTAAACCTTTGAAAGATGCATCATCATGTAGCATGAGGGGATTCTGATGTAGGAACTGAAGAAGAATTGCTGACACACTCTCTAGCATCGATCAACATTGCAATGACCTCTTTCATTGTTGGCCTATTGAGAGGAGAGGCACTGGTGCAGAACAATGCAATTTTGAGAACAAGGGACATCTCTTCAACTGTTCTTTGTTCACTCAGATTCAGTCGCTTGTCAAATAGGTCCAATGTTGGCACTGATGCTTGAATTGATCTTCTCACCCAAGTCACCAAATCACCACCCTGTTCCAGCGGCTGAACTGGCGAACGGCCGGTGACTAGTTCCAACAAAACCACCCCAAGGCTATAGATGTCACATTTCTCAGTCACCTTCATGGTGTAAGCATATTCTGTAAAATAATCATAATGTTCACAAAGATTGTTAAGACCAACTTTTTGACATTTTAATGACAGATCAAACTTAAAGCCTTGGGACTCAAGGCAGGGAAATAATATAAATTCAGAATCCGGAATTGTAATCAGTAAAAGGTACTTTTTCCATCTAATTACTTACCAGGAGCGATGTAGCCAAATGAACCCGCCACGGTAGTCATGGATTTGGAATATGAAAAGTCAATCAACTTTGCCAGGCCAAAGTCTCCAACGCGTGCCTGAAAATTTTCATCAAGTAGTATGTTGTTTGACTTAATATCGCGGTGAATGATTTGAGGTTTGCAGTCATAATGAAGGTAGCACAAGCCTTGTGCAGCCCCAAGAGCAATCTTATACCGGCAATTCCAATCCAGTGGACATGATTCTGGATTTGCATGGAGTTGTTCTCCAAGGCTGCCATTTTCCATGTACTCATATAAGAGAATCTTTGAATCCTCATGAAAACAAAATCCATACAACTTCACAATATTCCTGTGTCTGATCTTCCCAAGGGTTGAAATCTCTGCAAGAAAACTTCTGTCAACATTTGCTCTTTCTCCAGAAGAATTCAGCTTTTTGACAGCAATCACCTCACCGTCAGCCATAGTAGCCTTGTAGACAGTGCCGCATGCTCCATTTCCTATAATTGCAGCTTCTGAAAAATTACCAGTGGCTTCCAAGAGACCCTGGTATGTGAAACCTTCTTTCGGAAAATAATAGTTGTTTAGGGCATGAGGCATTGCTTGCCTCTCTAAGGAGACAAAAGAAGGGCTTTTGCGCTTCATAGCAAAACATATACAGATTATGAATGTAAGAGAAACCAATCCAGCCACACCCGAAACTATACTCACTATCATCTCCCTGGAAGAACCATCTCCAGTCCAACTTTGTTTTGGGGGAGAAGGGGGAGACTTGGATGAATGGCAATAATAGGAACCTATATGGCACAGTCCATTGTTTCCAGCAAAATTTGTGAAATCCATCTTTTGAAATGCAGGAGTGTTTGGAATAGTTCCAGTCAAGTTGTTGTTAGAAACATTGCAAACCAAAAGGCTGGGTAAGTTACCTATTGAGGTGGGAATTTCACTAACAAGCTCATTGTCATTTAAATAAAGGAATTCCAACATCTGTAAGTTCCCCAAGCTGTCAGGAATTACCCCAGATAGTTTGTTATGGCTCATATTAAGGTCAATCTGAAGAGCAGTAAGTCCTCCCAAATGAAGAGGAATGCTGCCTGAAAACAAATTACCACCAAGCTCCAGCTCTGTGAGACGAGTAAGATCCCCTAAAGCGCTTGGTATTGCACCTGAAAATTTATTATCAGAAAGTTTCAACAATTCCAAATTCACCAGCTTGCCAATTTCACCTGGAAGGGTGCCAGTGAACTGATTCCTGCTAAGATCAAGCCTCTGTAGTTTTACACAGTTTCCCAACTCATCAGGGATGCTTCCACTAAGAAGATTAGAGGAAACATTGAATGAGACAAGCTGTGCTAATTTTCCAATCTCAGGAGGTAGATGCCCAAAAAAATGATTATCTGACAACAGAAGCCTCATCAAACTCTGGAGTTGACCTATCCCTCGGTTTATTATCCCAGTGAACCGATTCTGATGAAGTTCAAGTGCAGAAAGATTATGAAGTTTGTTCAATTCAACGGGGAGGCCTCCTGTCAGCTGGTTGTTTCCCAGCATAAGCTGCACAAGTGACTTGCAAGTTTTCAGATCATACGGAATATTTCCAGACAACTTATTTGACCCAAGGCTTAGAAATTTCAGTTTCTGATATTTGCAAAGATGGGCAGGTATAATACCGACAAGATTGTTAGCAGATAAATCAAGAACACTGAGGTTGCTTCTAGCTCCAAGATCAGGAGGTATCTTACCCTCAAGTTGATTGTCAAACAGCTGCAAATCCACCATGAATGTAAGATTTTGAAACACTAATGGAATAGTACCTGTTAAGTTATTTATTGACAAATCTAAAGTATTGAGTAGCCATAACTGCCCAAGTTCCCAAGGGATTTCTCCCTGCAGAAGGTTTTCAAATAGATGAAGCAATCCAAGATTAGAGATCTGCCCCAACTCTCTAGGAATCATACCACTCAAAAGGTTCTCAGAAAGATCAATCTCCAAAGCACTTGTAAGGTTCCCTAGCTCCGGAGGAATTGTCCCATTCAAGCGGTTGGTATACAGATACAACCATTGTAAGTGAGATAACTTCCCCAGCTCCTTTGGAATAGCTCCACTGAACAAATTTTGATGCAAAGCAAGTAATTCCAACCTACTGATATTTCCAATTTCTGGGGGAATCTCTCCGGATAGAAAGTTTTGGTACAAATGTATAGTGGTAAGGTTCTGAAGCTTCTGAAACTCCCTTGGGATTGAACCTTCTAGCAGATTCTGTGCCAATCCTAACAGCACCAGGCTCTCACATTCACTAATTTCTGCAGGTATTGGGCCTGAGAGACTATTGAAGCCTGCCTTGATAATTCTTAGTTGCTTCAATTGACTTATTGAAGTAGGAATTCTTCCAGTTAAATTATTGCCATAAATGACTAGCTCTTCAAGGGAATTCAAATTCCCAATCTCTTCTGGCATTTCACCGTGAATAAAATTTTCACACAGATGAAGCTTTCTTAGTGAGGTAATTTGGCAGAAAGGGTTCTCAAGTTGTCCATGAAATTTGTTTGTACAAAGGTCTAATATTTCTAGACTACTGCAAGCAACGAAACCAACAGGAATAGGGCCAGAAATGAAATTCATTGACAAATTCAACTCAACCAGATGAGGAAGGTTGCAGATGATGGGAGATAAAGAGCCAGATAGAGTAAGGAGACTAAGATTTATAGAAGTTACCACTGAATTATTGCAATGCACACCAGTCCAATTGCAAGGAGTCAAATCAGAAGAATTCCAATCATGAAGACTGTTTTGTGGGTCAGAAAGGAATTTTTTAAACTCCAAAAGAATCGAACCATCCTCATTAATCGAACTTACTTGGACAACACCAAAACAAATCAACATCATCAAGTAAAACCCTTTTTGAATGAGGAAATTCCTCTCAAAACCCATTTTGGGTCAGAAAAAGTGAAAAGCATACAGGGTTAGTTCTATTGAGTTGCAAAAGAAGTGATCAGCTGATATTGAATAAAAAAGCATTTGGGAAATGGAAAAATCAGAAATTTGAGAAATATTTCACAGAAGCAAGAAAGACAGGGTAGAAAGGGCTTGGCGGTGAGAAGAACCGAATGAACAAAACCAAAGGGAGTTAAATTATTTGGAGAGAAATAGAGAGCTACAAAGGCAATGCATATGCATACCGAACGCGATGGTAAGGACAAAAAGAGACAGAGACAGACGATACAGTGACAGAGACCTAACTTAACAGACACATAGGGAGAGAGGTAACAAAACACTTTACCCAGAAGAGGGTGAAACTAGTTGCTCTGTTCTGTTTGTTCTTCCTCCTCCTCCTCTTGGTTATTCTGGAAATCCACCACCATACGTCCTCCGGCACTGATAACACTATCATTTGTGTTTGAAAGGATCACAACGAAAGATGTAGTTTACAAAGCAAAGATATTAGTATTACATGACAATCACCACCATTGTTGATGGGACTCCCATTGTGGTCGTACTCTAGTACGAAATTTTGCTCTGTTTCTTGCTCAAGTCTCAATAATGGTACTCTCGAAATAATGATCTCGAAGACTACTCATCTCAATGCATTTGGGCGCACTTGGGTTTCTACTAATGAATTTACATGATGGTGAGATTCTGAAATTCAGCACCAATTTCGGATTTCTTCTTCTTCTTCTTCTTTTTTTTTTTTATTTTAATTAAACGGTGGGGTAGTAAGTAGTAACATATTAATACCAAGAAGACTCTTTTGTTCTGCCAAGTTATGATTAGCATATTTGTGCTGCGTATCATCCGATTATGCATATTTTTTATGTTAAAGCCCAGCTATATAGAACTTTGACAACACTGACACGGTATAATTTATTTTAAACTATTTAGCATAATGGATGGTTACAAGAGTGTACTATAATAAAATATAGAATACAAAGTGGAGAATTATGGAATTTTGTTGCCTGATAATTTGGCATCTTCTACTTTTAGAGGAAGTAAATGCTGTGTGCCTCACAATGCCCTTTTGTCGACTTCAATAGCTATAGCCGCCGCCTCCTCTTCCTCTTTGGATCAAATCTTTTTTTCCTGATCCTATGCACAAATCAGTACTTGATCGGTAGTAAATTATATATGAATGATAATTTGATGTTATGGCATAAACGTAGGCACATCTATAATTACACAAAAGTAGCAATTTGTTTTAATGAAAATAAAATGTGAACTTTATTGATCCCACCAATTTTGCATTCCAATTCCAACTTCATCATTATCATAAGAGAATAAATTTCGAGATTATAATAATAGGAAACTTCCATTGGGTTAGCCTTTGTCAATGCCGTTAGTGTCATTATTATGGTAAATACCATTATCATTAGTGCCAAATCAAGTATCTTTATCATTATGTGCCTAACCCTAATTAGTGGAAAAATCGTACAAGTAAATGCCAAATGCTCAGTGGATGCTCTGTACCGTTTTCCCTGAAATTTTCTTGTCATATCAAAACTGAGATAATTGTATTGCATCCTTCGCCTTCACCTTGTTTTTCAACAATAAATTATTAATGGATTTATGTGTTTATTTATCTCTGATGTCACAAAAAATGTTATTTTAATTTTAAATTTAACTATGACTATGAGATTTATAAATGTTAAAGTTGCAGAGAAGCTATTCCATAGTCTTCTTTAGTTTCTTGTCAGACTCTGATCTTGCTCAGTTTCTTGTCAAAGACTCATTTCAGAGGCAATTTTTCTTTTTAAATGAATACCTAACTTCCACGAGAAAGAGCCAAGATGTGACTATTCAAAAGACTCATGCTTTATGGACATTTTTTATTTTTAAGAAATGACTTGATTCGTATCAAACTGGCATATACATTTTCCATTATATATACACGAGACAGAGAACCAAGAAAGTACAGGCGAGACTTGAAATGGAACAGGTAATACTGTTGGGCTTCTGGACAAGCCCTTATGTGATGAGAGTGAAGATAGCTTTGATGGAGAAGGGAATTGAGTTTGAGTACAAGGAGGAAGAAGATATATTTGAGGATCAAAACAAGAGCCAGTTGCCTCTCAAATCAAATCCCATTCACAAGAAAGTTCCAGTTCTTATTCACAATGGCAGGCCAATCTGCGAGTCCCTCATCATCCTTCAATATACTGATGAAGTTTGGAGGCACAAATACCGTCTTTGCTCTGATGATCCTCACAACCGAGCCAAGGCAATGTTTTGGATTGATTTCTTTGACAAAAAGGTCAGATCCTAATTAACGATTATAATAATATTGTTTCTAATTATCCCTCTCATACCCCCCACTTGGTGAGAGCTTGTGTACTGAGCCGCCTTTTTAATGATATTGCTTCTAATTAACATCACAACTTACCGATAATCTTGTGAAGTTGAACAACTCTTATATTGCTTATATAACCAAATCAGCTCTTACGAGATAGGGTCATTTTTTAACGTGAAGAGTGATGGATTGATGTATATATGCAGATAGGTGATTGTGGAAGGAAGATGTGGGCTAGCAAGGGAGAAGAACAAGAGAGTGGGAAGAAGGAGTTCATAGATTGCTTGAAGCTGTTGGAGAATGAACTTGGAGACAAGCTTTATTTTGAAGGAGATCATTTTGGAGTGTTAGATATGGCCTCAATACCAATCACGTGCAGGTTTTATACCTACGAGAAGATGTGCGAATTCAGCGTTGAAGAGGAATGTCCGAGGTTCAAGGAATGGGTGAGAAGGTGTTATCAGAGGCAGAGTGTTTCAGACACACTTCCTTACCCATTGAAAGTCTATGACTTTGTGTTGCAGATCAAGAAAAGGTTTGGAATTGACTAAAATTCCTACTGAACTAATTCATTCCAAGTGTTGTGCTTGTTTTGTGAAAAATGATAAGTAAACAATAATATCAATAAAAGGTTGAGTATTGGGATGTATTTTGGAGTGGTTGTGAGTTCTTCACTATAATTTCAATAAAAGGTTGAGTACTTTATGTTTCAAGTTAGGTCATTCTCATTCCTATATATTTTATTGCATGTTCAGCATCAAAGCCAATTGAGTCAAATGTGCACATAGGTAAGCAACTTCACAATAATTATAAAAATAAAAATGCTATGAACCTTCTTTTCCCCCCTAAAAAAAAGTTTTCAAGTTAACCACTTTTAGATGAATTTAAAATTTTGATCTAAAAGAACGTGATATGTTGCACAAATGTATTTATTATTTTTTAAATAAAACAGATAAATTTATCAATTTAACAATTGATTGCACAGCACAGGCAATTTTTTTTTGTTTTCATTTGGTTTTTCTCAGCAACTAGAAACTGCAGCTTAAATTTTCTTATTATAGACAAATTTATCTTTCCCAATGCGAAATTAGCAGCAAATGCCATCCGTCAAACTGACTTTTCAGACAACGATGACGTGCAAAAATAGAAGAAGAATGAAATAATTAGATAGAGCGTGAGAAACAAAGGAGGAAAACAAAAACACAAACACCTAACCTTTTTGCCAACATAATCCATCCAACATGGGATAAAGTTGATGTTTCCACCTTTCATAGAATATAATGAATGGCATGCCGATCTGGTATGTTAAAAAGAGGTTTGTGTGTGTGTATATGCAGCACAACGTAGCAGAGCATTTGTAAGCAACTAGGAACGAAGTCAAAGATGTTTCTGCCAAATGAAGTATTGCAAAAAGTTTTGCAGTTTCAGATATTGAGTGATGGATTCACTAGAGTCATGAAGAACCCCCAAGTTGAAAACTTAAGCCTGGAAGTTCAAGCAAGAAAGAGCTAAGGTAAAATATAAAGAAGACAAATATGCTGCAATGTTGAGTCACCGAATAGTAAATGTGCTCAGCCTTTTCCTCTTCATATAATAGGTATTGCATAGTGTACAAATGGTGTGAACCACTAGAATATCAATACGTATACAAGAATAAATAGGATACAATTGTATACAAATATACAAAAGCATTAATCCTAATTATGTCTTAACATCCCCCTTAAACGAGAGGGCGTGATACGCAACCCGAGTTTGTCTCTAAAATTTGAAAACTAAGTATGTGTTTAGTCAAACAATCTGCAATTTGAGAAGAAGATGGAATATATCTTACATCAATGTATCCTGCAAGAACCTGATCTCTAATAAAATGCACATCGATCTCAAGGTGCTTGCTTCTTGCATGTTGAATTGGATTAGAAGCCAATGCTTCAGCACTCAAATTGTCGCACCAGAAAATATAAGGTTGCCTTAGAAATAATCCCAGGTTAAACAACAAAGAATTCAACCATTTTACCTCTGATGTCCCTTTTTCTAAGGACCTGTATTTGAACTTGGTGCTGGACGTAGATACAGGATGTTGCTTTCGTGAAGACCACGATACTAAAGTGCCATTAAGATATACACAATACCCAGCCATGGATTTTCTATCATTTATGTATGTTGTCCAATCTACATTAGTGTAAGCAGTTAATTGTAACTAATTAAAAGGTTTCAAATGCAAGATGAGATAATATGTTCCCTTGAGGTATCTCAAGATACAGTTGACTGGCTGAAAATGAGTAATTCTTGGTTGAGACAAGAACTGACTTAGCTTGTTAATTGAAAAGGCAATATTGGGCCGTGTAGTAACTAAGTATTGAAGGGACCCAATAGCTTGTTAATAAAGTGTTGGATCTTCCATTAGCTCACCATCCTTTGAAGAATAATGTCGCTCTATAACCATCAGAGTAGACACTGGAGTACAATCATGTATATTGAATTTCTTGAGTAAATCAAGAATATACTTGGCTTGGCTTAGATAAATTCCAAAATAATCTCCGTAAATTTTTAATCCAACAAAGTAATAAAGATGACCTAGATCCTTAAGAGAGAACAAGGCATTCATCCTCTATACAAAAGCCTTCACATAGCCTGAGTTTTTACCAGTCATAAGAATATCATTTGTTCTCAACATAAATAGAGAGATATCACTCTTAGCATTCCTGAGACCTTATTGTAGCAAAGTAACTCGCAAGCGATCAAATTAGGCTTTTAGAGCCTGTTTTAAACCATAAATTGCTTTAACCAATTTACAGATATGATTAAGATGCTTTGAATTAATAAATCCCTCCAGTTGCTTGATAAAACATTCTCTTGCAAAAACCCATTTAAGAAAGCATCATTCACGTACAATTGATGAATTTGCTAATTGAAGCTTACCGCTATAGTGAGCATAATGCAAATTGTTGTTGGTTTCACCACATGGCTAAAAGTTTCTCCATAGTCGATCTTGACAGCTTATTGAATCCTTTTGCAACTAAGCAATTTTTGTACTTCAAAATGCTTCCATCGGCTTTAAATTTAGACTTGAAAAACCAAACAAAATCAACTTCAATGTTTTGTTCCTTTGTAAAGCATCAAATTCATCCCACATGCTCAGTACTAATGGGGAGAAGCCAATGCTTCTTTAGTTGATTTAGGTTTTGCAAATTTGGATAACATGACTGGATCTTCATAGTGCATAAGCCTAACAAAAGGATAATGAGGCTTAAAAATTCCATCATTGGCTCTTGTCACTATCTAATGAGATGGAGTAGGTCTGGGTGGTGTTACTTGAGCCTATGGATTCACACTTGTATTTGACTCATTGGGTGAAGATAGCTTTGTGGCCTGAGAGTTTGAACTGCTAGCAATAGAATGAGTTTCATGACCAGGACTAGAAGGCAGATTGGACAAACCTGCTGATTAAGAAGCAGAATCAGTAGCTTTAAGGTTTAATTATGTATTTACTCCTTAATTAGCTGTTGATCTCAAAAGAGACTGAATAATAATTGGCATTATATATTTAGTTTTAGAAGCACCAATTTTCCTATTGAGAAATCCTATCACAAAAGGGAAAGAAGTAAAGTCAAACACTACATGTCGAGAAATAAAAATCTTCCCTGTGGCACTCAGACATTTGTATCCCTTTTGTTGTAAAGCTGGTCCAAGATAAACACATCTTTGACTATAAAACTGAAATTTATGCCCATTGTATGGCTTTAGGCAAGGATAGTAATCACATCCAAATAGTTGCAAGGTCTTATAGTCAGGCTTTATCTTAAATAATTGAAATAAAGGTGTTGATCCTTTAAGAACCAAAGTTGGCAATCGATTAATTAAATGCACAACCACTTGAAATGCATCTACACAATACATTAGAGGCATGTGAGCTTGTGCTAATAAAGTCAACCCAATTTCAATAATATGATGATGCTTCCTTTCTGCTCTACCATTTTGTGGTGATGTGTAAGGACAAGTAAATCGAATATTAATTCCTTTATCCTTGAGTAGAGTCTTGATTTTGGTGTTTAATTGATTCTCAACTAAAGCTTTGAAAACATTGAAAGCTGAACCACTTATCCCTTATGTTTTAATGGGTATAACCATGTGTATCGACTAAATTCATCCTCAAAATGAAATATAATATCTATAGCCATTTAATGATTGAACAGGAGAAGGCCCTACAAATCAGTATGTAATAACTCCAAAGGAGTACAAGCATGAGAATCAGAATTAGGGAAGGCAATAACTTAGTCTTCCCAAATTGACAAGCCTCATAAACATACTTTTCATTAACTGGAAATTTCATATTACACTTGTTCATAATTTGTTTCAAAACTTTGCAACTAGGATGACTGAATGTGTAATACTAGTAAACAAAATCATCTGCAGATCCAGAAGAAAACTGAGCACTTTGATTTGAGGTTGAAGCTTACTTTCCATTAGGTGTATTCCTTGCCTAGGAATCCCTTGTGGCGGTAGATGACCCGCCTCCTTGTCTTTCATAGAACATCTATTATTAGTGAAATCAACATCAACTAAGTTAACTTCAATAATTCTATTAACACTCATCAAATTATTAGTGGCAGTAGGAACAAGTAAAACATTTTTAAGAAGAAGCTTTGATTGGGAATAGGGAATAGAGGTAGAACTAATACCAGTGATGTGACTCTTTTCTCCAGTACATGTAAGAAGATGAGAAGTTTTACCTATTAGTATAACATGATCAAGTTGATTGAAATGAGGAGTGATATAATAATTAGCTCCATTGTCTATATACTAGGTAGGGTCATTGACTGAGTGAGGACTTGCATAAAACACTTTTGGAAAATAACCATATGAGGAACGAGCATAGTCAGAAGACCAATAGAACTTATATGAACGTTGATAGCATTGTGCAGCAACATGTCCATATCTTTCACAGTGAAATCAAAATGATTGTCTACCACAACTTCCATAGCAGCGGCCACGTGAACAACCACCATATGCTCCACGAAATACACGCCAGCTATTTCGTCCAAAAACAAGGTTGAATGAGTGACGCCCATCATTCAATTGAAACTCTTGCTTTTGAACAAGGTTAGCAGTCGATTGAATAGTGAGATTTGAGAACTGATTCAATTGCCTGAGTCATCCTTCAAAAGCTAGTAGCGAAAGTTGAGCTTCAACCCAAGTTAAGTCAAGTTGATCTTGCAACTTCACCATGATAGCATTATCATTGGTATCTAAGTCGTTCAAAGTATGAAGAATAAGATCATCAATAGCTATAGGTGCATCTACAAGAGCAAGTTGGTTGGTGATGGTCTTCATTTCGGTAAGATACAAATCCATCTTCATGCTATTCTTTCGGGTACTTTGAAGCTTGGTCTTATACACCATCACATGAGCTTTGTTAGAGGCATAAGTCAATTTTTGAGCCCTGATCCACAGTTCTTTAGCCTTCTGGCAGTGAAGCAAATGTGCGCTGACTTCAAGCGTCATGGTATTGTGTAACTAATAGACGAGCATATGGTCGACTGCATACCATGTTTCATATTTTGGGTTTGACTTCATTTTCACTACATCATTATAGATTAGTTGAGGAGGAAAAAATGGCCGTGCCATTTATGTGTGACTTAAGCTAATTTGCCCTAATAAGGGTCAAGATGATAAACTCCCAAATAAGGTAATTATTACGGTCCAGCTTGACTGTAGTGCTTTATGTAGAGGAATTAAAAAGGGGATAAGCTTTTGCATCAAGAAGGAGACTAGATCTGTGGTAGAGTCCATTACGGCTCTGATATCAAAATAGAGCTAGGGTAAAATATGAACAAGACAAATATGATGCAATGTTGAGTCACCAAATAGTAAATGTGCTCAACCTTTTCCTCTTTATATAATAGGTATTGCATAGTGTATAAATGGTGTGAACCACTAGAATATCAACATGTATATAAGTTAAGAATAAATAGGATACATCTATATACAAACACATTAATCCTAATTATGTCTTAATAAAGTAGAGATAATTGAAACTAAAGCCAAGCCAAGACGATATATTGCGGCTTGGTAGATAAATAGTGAAACAATTCAAATGGGATATATATATCAACACAAATGGAATGTTATAATTATTTTTGGCCCCTCAAGAATTACAAGCAAAATATCCAAAAGATATATTGAATACTGAAATAATTTTAAGATAAATGATAATATTGTTTGGAGAATACTATAATTCAATACATTTTTCACTTGGAAGATGTTAAATTTGTAATTGAGGTATATTTAGTAGTTTTCTTGAAGTCATATTTTTGGATGGAATTCTAAGGTGAGGAAGCATCGGATGAGGGGGTTAATGAGTTAGTAGGAAATTTTTTTTTCCAACTTTTCATGTTTTTTGGGTAAGATTTGATTATTGATTGGTCAAGGTTATTGTTTTATATTGTTGTAAAAAGTTTTTTTAAAATTAAAATTAAAGAGAAATATATTTAACATGTATCGAAATATTTAAGATAGCAGGTGTAAGTTTTAAAATAAAAATAAATTATATGTGAAGATTGAGATGCCATTGGTTTCTGGTTTTCCCATATTGACTGTGTAAAATGATTTTTCTAAAAGGACTTTTATTTGGAAGGTCAAATGTGGTATCCAACATGCTTCATATCAAAAGGAAAAATGACCATGGGATTTAAATTTTTTTAAAAATATCATGTAATCAAATCAATATGTTCAAAACTAGACTAAAACCAGAACTAGTTGATGCGGAATAGGGTTATGATTAACAATTATGGTTATATTGATATATTCTACTGCTAAATAACACATGCGAAAACTAAAGAAACGACACAATATTTTCAAAATCACATTTTAACTTGTCATTTGTAAATTCTAATTGAAATAAAAGTCCCACACTTTCTAGATAATCAAAAGTAATTATCAAAATATAGTGGAGAAATGGATAATTTTAAAGCAACAACTTCACTTGTTACTCTGTTCAATTTACATTTGGGGAGATTCGGAGAGAAGTTTAAACTTTGCTTATCTCCTTTTCTTTTCATATATGCTCTTATCATTTATCTCAAAACTATGTGGTTTTAAGAGTAAGCAAAGTAAGCGAGAGCAGTTTTTTTTTTAAAAAAGAAGACAATCATCATTATGAAATATATATCAATAGATCCTAAATTAATCTTTAGTACACCCGCATTTTAAAAAAAAATTTATTGGCACCTAGTATCTAGCACTAATACTTTAAAGTATTTTCCAATAGATGCTAGCTATCAATGACAAATATTTTAGGGAACTTCTTGAGTGTACAAAAGATTAATTTAAGATGCTTAATGCCACTAACAAAATATTTCATAATATTATGTGCTCTTTTTTTGGGGGGGGGGGGGAAGTTCTATTCTTGCTTGATGTACCTCAAACTAGGTAGTTTTGGGACAAAAGATGTGAGTGAATGGGAAAAGCAAAGGAGAAGCGCCAAATCTAAGAAGGTCGCTAGGGCAAGAGTCCCGAAAACAAGAGAGTTCCAATTTTAGGCACTCCACAAAAAAATGCCAGCCCAAGGCTCCTATCATCATGATCCCATTTACCTTTCTTATCTTATATTCTTTGTTCATGATTTGGGATATATGGGTTTTGTTGACAATAATTATTGATAAGAGGCTACGTTTTAGTTGAAAACATTACTACGGGAGATTCTGTTTTTTCTTATCATGATTCACTGAGTAAAAGTACCATGAAATTTAAGTCCATAAAAAACATGCATGGATTCAGTTTCAGGCACAACACAGGCCACAAAGCAATCAAGATGTGTAACTAATTAAAGACCAAAAAAAAAGCTAGAGCTGCACTTTTCAAGAAATTAGATGCACTCATCAGGAAAAAGCTAGTACGACATTACAATAATGATCGACTAACCCACAACACACGATCCAACATAACAGATACCAAGTGTCAATTCAAAAGCCACGAACAAAACATGATGCATGCATGGCCCACCAGAGTGCCATATTAGCGAATGATGAGTGAAAGATCATTAGTGTTGCATGAAGGTAGCTACTAAATGCCAAGCTTCTTTCTAATCTGAATGGCAAAGTCATAAACCTTGTGTTGATCAGGAAGGAAGGGTGTTGGCCACACTCTCCTTCTGTAAACATATTTTAGCCCAAGCAATGATATTGGGACACTTTGATTTGCCTCTATGTTCAAGTTACCGAATTTCTCATACACTTCAAACCAACTGTAAAATGGAACAAATGCCACATCCACAAATCCAAGACTGTCTCCCCCAAAGTAAGGCTTGTCTCCCAGCTATTGCTCCAACAATTTCAGACACTCTATGAACTCCTTATTTCCACCCTTTTGCTCTTCTCCTTTTTTTGTCCATATATTCTTTTTGCCACATCATATGCATGTTTCAAAATTCACAACTTAGACTTGACATAGGCCAAGGACAATCAAACACGAGTAATTAATGCTCCATTTTCTCCTAAATAAATGCAATACAATGGTGGTGGAAAAGTCATCGCCTACACGGGTGGGTTAGCTTAGTATGCTTTCTTCCCAACATTACAAAAAAAAAACTGTCTATACATGTATGCATATAGGATAAAAATAACTTTTAAGCACAGCTCAAAACTTTCTAGAAACATGCAATTATTAGTATCGAAAAGAAGCATTCTTATATTGAAATAAAGTAATAATTTCCCGATTTTTACTTCCAAACTAAGAAATCAGGCTCGCATCTTGGTGATGGTGACTCAATAAGTACGTACGGCTTCTCATCAACATCCAAACACAGGAGAAATCCACATGATTTGCAAGATCCTTAAAAAATAAAAATAATAAAAGTAGCTCCAATGTAATATATTATCCATATGTTATTCACTATTCCCTCAGACATGCAAACAAGAATCAAAGGTAAGGAGGAAACAAGAAGTAATCCAGAGGAGACATTGTATCAATTGTTTAAACAATGCGAAGTAAATAATCTAAAAAGTAAAGAAGTGCAGAGAGGAACCTTTCTGTGAATGTAGTTGGCCCAGAATTGAGCTTAGGCTCTATGATAAGGATCTGAAGGAACTAGAGGGGATTTGGTATTCCAGACCTCATCAATGTACTGAACAACGATCAGAGACTCACAGACGGGTTTTACCATTTAGAATGAGGACCGGGATCTTCTTATGAACCGGGTTCATTTAAAGAATCAGAGGGCTCTTGTTATCCAACACCTCCTCCTCCTTATACTCAAACTTGATCCTTTTCTCAGCAAGTGCAATTCTAGCCCTCATCCCATTTTGACTTGGCAAGTAACCCAACAGAATTAGCTCATTTGTCATGCCTACAGGATTAAACAATAAAGAGAAATGCAACAGCGAAGATAAAAGCACTTAGCTGCCTCAATTTATAGGTAAAACAACAGTCTCGAAGCTATAAATGGAATCAACCAATGCACAAAAAGCAAGGCAGTGAGGGGTTGTGTGTCTCTTTCTTTTTCCCTTTATTTCAAAAGCACTTTTCAATGCTTTCCCAACATGCACTAGGTCAATAGAACATTTTTTGTTATATTTTCAGAGTTTTTGTTTTTTTCAAAACATCTCTTAAAGAAAAAAAAATCCAAAATCAAAATATTTCAATTTGTTTGGAGAAAATTTATTTATTTATGCCTTATAAAGAGTGGATCTTTCATGTCTTCTTTATGTTACTAAAGTCGGACCAGCCACAAAACCGATTGAGGCAGTGGTCAGATCAGAGTCAAGCTGATAATAATTAAAATAATCAAATTTAATTGAAAACACCCATATTTTATTATAAATAATTATATATTTTTACTTCAATTCAAAATTTACATAAAAAAAAGTGGGACATACTCCTTCCGGTCCATAATATAGGGAACTTAAATTAATTCATGAGAGATAAAAAGTGACCATTAACTCAATAAATATGTCACAAATTGAACACTTTTATCCTTATTGAAAAATATGTTTGAAAATTTAATAAATGAGAAAAATTAGAAATGAGCATTAATTACATGGACAAAACTAAAAATAAATATTAATTATCTTATAAATAAGTTATATTTTAAGCTAAATGATACAAACCCTCCCTGAACTTTAGATCAGTTGCATATAACCCCCATGACATTTCAAAGTTTAAATTTAAACCCCCGACCTTTCATATTTTAACCATTAATCTCATGCTGTTAAGTTACCGTTATCTTTTTAATGAAAATTATCACGTCAAATTATGAGATGACACGTAGTATCTTATGCTAATCATTAATTGCATAAAACTTCCTGAACTTTGATTATTTACAAATAAACCCTTGACATTTCAAAATTTAAATATAATTCTCATAAAATTTTGGTTTATAATATTAAACCACATACCATTACTTTCTATCATTTTAATAAATTTATTAAAGCTTTTACTATCATTTGTTAATTAAAATAGTTATTTTGTATGGAAAAAACTAGAAGAATAATACTTAGAAAATTAAAAAAATAAACATTGAACCTCTAATTAAAAAAAAAGAAGAATTCTAAAAAAATACCACTTGAACTTCAAAATCCCAAATAAGTTATTTCACAAAAATCTGAGTTGTCAATTGTTATATTTTTTTGTCAATCATATTACTCTTATTGTCAACAAAACCAATTTGGGATCACTATTACTACCAAATAAATAAATAAATAACTGTCACTTATTTTAAAGAATACTATGATATTTGGGAAGCGTTAAAGCTTCCAGCGCCATTAAAAATAGCTATGATGATTCTTGAAAATATGGAAGCGCCATAGCTTTTTTATCAATTTTTTTAATATAAAGAGCTACTTATGGTGTTTTGTTGGGAAGTGTAACATCCTTAAAATATATATATATATATATATAAATAAAATAAAATAAAATAATAATATAATAAAATATATTATATTTTATATAATATATATATATATGGTTGCGCTTAACAGCGCAGCCATATTAGAAAACAGGGGGGGTGGCGGTGCCAACCCCCCTATTAAAAAAAATAAAGGGGAGGGGGGCTCAGGAGGGGGGTATTATAAATACCCCCTCTCCTCAACATTTGACGCAGAGAGTTGCGTGAAGTGTTGTGCTGAAAGTGCATTCGGTCAGGTTCTAATAGGAGTATTTTCGATTCTTCGGGGATCAATAAGGTATTTAAATTCTCTTCTAATCATGATACTTATTTTATGAAAAGTGTTCTAAATAATTTTCTATTTCTTATGATAGTAATTTTGTGTTGATTAGAGAAAATTTTAAGATTAGGATCTTGGATAAAAATTGAGTTTTGTCAATATAAGACTATAGAAATGTAGAGGAGCATTTATAGTTAATTTTGATCAGTTTACTTTTGTTATTTAATGGTTATAAGATTTTATAATGAATTTTTATATATAACTTATATATAAATAATTCTATATTAGACTTTTTAACCGATTAAATTTAGATTAAATAATTTATTTGAATTATTGGAGAGTTTATTGTAATTCTAATCGGTTTAGTTTTGTAGATTTTGTATTATAAAAATTATATGTCATAATTTGATATTAGAAATTAAAGTTTGATATGATTTTAATATATGTGGAGATGTTAATATTATTTAACAATTAGGTTATGCTCATATAAGTTAGAAGAGAGGTCTAATTAATCTAGGATATTGATATTAAGGTAATTAGATATTTACTATCAATAATGATTTTAGTAAGTAAAATAGAGTTAATGAAATGTTAGAAAATTTTATTGAGGAATAGATCAATTATTGTTATTTTTCTAAAAAGAATTAAGTGAGTTAATTATGGGGATTAATTTAGTTAGCAAGTATTATTAATTTTATTAACCAATAATTATATATTTATTGTAGAATGAATTTGGCTTGTTGAACTTGAATTCTCTCTAGTTGTCAAGAACTCGAGGTAACCACTTTTCAATTTATCTTGTATGCTTGTTGATGTGATTATAAGCATATGTTGATATTTTTAATTGCTATAAATATGTTATAGTATTTTATATATGAAATGTACAATCATAGTATGAATTATGTTTTTAGTAAATTTAAGTTAAGTGGGCCTGAATGATTTGGAATGATTAATGATGTATAGTATTGATTATGATATACATATAAATAAAATATTGATGATGGTGATGTTGAGATGTTGAATGTGGTGAGTTGTGATTGGAGGAGGTTTAGTTCTTTTATACCACGTGGTATAGCCCCACTGAGCGCACAGTGGATGGCTTTGGCATTGTCAGGGCCCTTGGTACTACTATTTTCCTTTGGTCGGGATAAGGGTAAGTTCAAGGGACAGGTGACACCTTTCCATGTTCAATGGAAAGGGAACCCATGGTCTGATATAAGCTCTGTAGCCTTTGGTCGGGCTACACCTCATTATCAGTGAGCTTGGTGCAGTTTTGTTAAAGAAACTAAACCTGTTATGTGATGTAGCCCATATGTTTTGTCAGCGGTTAAGGAGGTTATAATGATGGTTGAGGGAGTACATATTAATTTGTTCTTTTGAAAAAAATAAAATAATGTTTATTTGAAAGATTATATTTTATATTATTTATATTGCCCGCTTAACTATCTTGTAATCATTCCCTGCATACATGTTAAAATGGAAGTGGTTACTGGGTCTATATGACTCATCCCGTCAATTTATTTTTTTTAGGCGGAAGTCCAAATGGTGGTGCCAAGGGGGAAGCGAACGAGGCTTAATTTGATAACAAATTGTATGTCTCGTTTAGTTTTATGAGTATAATGTATATTGTCAAACTTAAGGGCCTTTTTGGGCAATCATGGCATATATTTAATAATTCGCTACATATTGGAATATGTACTGTGGACGGAGCATTTGATATGATATTTATCTAATATTATTTCATTTCTTGACGAAATGATGGATTTTAAGGTAATTTAAGGAGGATATTACAGGAAGGGCCTATATTCCTCCTTTGATGAGCACCAAAAGAGGAGGTGTAAATACCTCCTGTTTTTGGCCCTTCATGATGAAGCGCCAAAAAATGAGGTATTTACCTCTTTTTCCCCTTCATCATGAAGCACCAAATGATGTATAATAGGGCAATCTTTTTTAAAAAATGCTTTTTTATAATTATTTTCTTTTTTTAATGAAACCCTCTATTTGTAGTCTAAATACACAAGCTAACAAAATAAAATAACTCAAAATAAATAACTAATTCATAAAATCACAACAAAATATATTGTATTGCAACGATTATAATATACAACTTATTTTAAAGTGAATAAACAAAACAAGAATAGGTAAGAAAGAACCTATATACTAAATATTAGATAATTGTCTGAGCATATATTCACATCATTCTTCAATGATTTCTTCTACTTGATGGTCAGACAACTCATGAAAGTGTTGATCTTCATAATACTACATAAATAATCATGCACACAAAGAATTAAAATCACACAAAGAACCCTAGCATTTAAATTGTTTAAACTTGAGCCATACACGTTACTTTTACGCATGATTAAACCAGTATTATTATATTTGTAAGCTTAACAATTAAAAAATTTACAATGTATAAGAAGTTTAAGCAAACAGAGTTGAAACTTCAAATAAATACCTGAAAAACAAAAATTATGAGCAAACATATAAGAGTCATGATAAATTTTAACTAAAAAACAAAAAGAAAAGAAAACATGAATCAAATGTTAAAAAAAACACTTACAAGCTAGGGAGTTTCTATAGGAGGTTGAGACAAGAATAAAAAAACACGTAGTAGAGGAAACTTTGTACTACAACAAAAGTGACTACCAAATGTTGAAAAAATGTGCACGAGGAGGAGATAAGAAAAAACAGAAAGTAAGAGACTAAGGAAGCTTCTACTTGATGTCGTCAAAGAGAGAAATGAGTAGGGACAATGGATAAGGAAAGCTGGTTGACCAATAAAGTGGGGAATCAATGGATCGTAGTTATGGAAAATGAAAAGCAGGAAGGCCATAATGGTGGGGTGTTTAAATTTTATAAACATTATAGAAGGTATGGGAAGCTTTGACGCTTCCTAAAACAGTGCCATACTTCCTATTTTCCAAAAAAAAAAAAATAGAGACTTTGGTACTTCCTAAAGAAGCGCCAAAGCTTCCCCCTTTTTTATTTTTTTAATATGAATTTTTGGCGCTTCTTTAGGAAGTGCCACAAGAGGGACGTCACTAAATTTCTCTTTTGTAGTAGTGGATTTTAAAATTCAAGTGGTATTTATTTAGAATTTTCTCCAAAAAATGCATTACTAATAAAAAAAATTAATAAGGGTAAGAGCTATCCTCTAACAAAAATGTCATCTTTAAACTATTAATGCTCAATCATCCCAAGTTTATATTTAACACAAATGATAATACTTTTATACTATCAGTATTCAATTAATAGAAAAAAAATAAGTAAATGTCACACAAATGATGACCTTTTTATTTATATATATATTTAATTATTTTTCTAGTTTTTTTTTCATACAAGAAAACTATTTTAATTGGTAAATAATAGTAAAAAATTAATAAATTTATAAAAATGATTAAAATAACATCATGCGGTTTATTTATTATAAATCAAAATTTTAAGGGAGCAAAAATTTAAATTTTGAAATGTTAAGGAGGTTATTTGTAAATAATCAAAGTTTAAGAGGTTATCTGCAACTGTTCAAAGTTAAAGCAAGATGCCATGTAGGATGTCACGTGTCATCTCATAATCTGATGTGGTAATTTTCATTAAAAAGATAAAAGTCACTTAATGACAAAGGTTAATGGTTAAGAAATAAAAGGTCGGGGGGTTAAATTTAAACTTTAAAATATAAAAAATGTTATATACAATTGACGTAAAGTTTAAGAGGGATTTTGTATAATTTAATCTATATTTTATACTAAGTTATTTTTCTAAATGGCTTCAATATTATGGACATAAGGAGTGTAATGAGTTAAGGGGGAGGCCTAAGACGGAAAAAGCATGGGAGGGAATCTGAATCCATTATGGACAGGTGGAGTGTCAAGAGATATCGAGAAGTTTTAATGGTCTGCTAAATAAATGTCAAGAAAAGAAATGAGTCTATCGGCAAGTTTTAGTGTGTTTGGATGTATTGAATAAAATCATTTTTTTAATAAAATCATAATTTGAGGCAAAATTTGTTAAACACTTGAAAAAAAATCTAGATGTTATTTTTACTCCAATACCATGGTTTGCCTATAAAATCACAGTTTCCTCACAATCTCTTCTACAAACATTTTTTTTGCCTTTGTATGGTGGGCCCCATATCCCCTCCTCGCTTTATGTTGGTGGACCCACATGTTATGTACCTTTTTTTTCTTTTTTAAATGCGTGAGATCCACTCTCTCTCCCCTTGTCCTTTTTTTTTTTATGCATTTCGAAATTCTCTCTCTCTTTTTATTTTTTAAAAATTTAAGTTCTTTCATATCCTTAATATAACGTATATTTATCTAATTTGATTATAGTAAAAAAGTTAGTTAAGTTAATTAATATCACATATAGATAAATTTATTTCATTTTTGGTATTTATTAAAAAATTTAATGTTAAAAAATTAGTTAAGTTAATTAAAATTTATTTATACCAGATACCCCTCAGGAAAAAATTGGTTGTTAAATTTACACCTTAACCCTTAAATAATACATAAAATATAATCTTATACTTTATATATAATTATCACAAAAGTTGGTATCTTTTTTGATAATTTAACCGCTAAAAAAAGTCATTTTTAATCAAATACCCAAACACACTCATTTTATTAAAATCACTTTTTTTTTCATAATCTATTAAAAAAATTATTTTTTTTTCATTTTTTTTTAAAAACTATTCTAAAAAACTACACCCAAATACACCTTTAACGCCCTACAAGGTATAATGCATAGTTCCAGTTTACGTGAATTATTTTTAAAAATTTATATTTATTATTTTTATACTAAATTTAATTGTCTATCCATAATTAAATAATGAATAACATATTTTATAATTAATTAATTTTTTAAAAAAATTAATCGAATTTTATATTAAAAGATTAGAGGGACTATTTTGGTCATCTCTATTCTCAATCCTAGACTAGACAGCATCGGCTGATCCAAGCGGGCACCGCCGCCATCTTATAGGCCACAGTCTCTCATCACTATCAGTCTCCTGCCACCGACTCCAATCAGTCTCCCGCCGCCCATCTCTCTTTCTTCTTCAGCCCCCATCATCTCCGCCATTTCCCATCACATAAAGTTCCTAATCGTCCTTAGTCTCAGGTTCCTTTCACTTCTCTTTGATTTCTCATTCACTCTGAAGATTTTTCCGATTACACCCCATATCTATTATCTCTGAAAGATTCGAGTTCACCTTGGTCCTCTCTTTCTTCTTCTCCAATCTCCCTCATTGGGGTAGATTCGGATTTGCGATTTTTAGTATTCTAGTCCAGCCTTCAACCATCACCTTCCCTGTTTGCACCCCGCGTTGGGGGCTCATCCGACCAGTCAGTTGACCAGTTCGCCGAATAAGTCAACTCGGTCGGCTCCGGGTTCTGTAACACGTGTTTTATGAGATCACCAAAAAAAGAAAAATCAAAGAGAATGAAAAAACTAATTCACGAAATGCATCTGATTATCTTAACCTATTTTATAAAGTTCCATGTTTCGCACCTCCTTTGTATTTAGTTCATGGCTTCCGTCAGCAAATATTCTGGTCGGTTCTTTGTATGCCTTTTGAAACTCTGCGGCTCAAATTACGACTATCCTCTGGGGTCCAAATACAACGCTCTCTCAGACTCTCTTGCTTATGGCCCACCAATACCATTCAATCTTGGTTTTTGCTATATGCCTCATGCATCAACAACTATACACCATTTCCTTTTTTTTCAATGAGGTAATTAAATTTAGATGAGTCACTAAATTGAGGTACTAAATTAAGGGTCAATAAGTCAAACTAGAACTAAGTTTAGGGTCAAATCGGTGAGAAAGTGAACTTAAACGATAATATTTTTTAGAATAGCTTTAAAATTTGATAATATTTTTTAATAATTCTTTTTTATATTAGAAAGTAGGCATCTCAAGCTTTATATAGAGTCTTATTTTATAATTTTTGGAAATATGTAGAATTAGATATGAATTTGTAAAATATGAAATATCTTAAATATTAAACCGGTCGGACCGAACCGGTTAGATGGCCAATTCGATGGTTTCCGTGGTAGAACCAGCCAGTCCAGTCCAATTCGGTTTTAATTACATTGCTTACTACACACAAGCGCATATGGATCATATTTTGTAAACTCTGATTTAATTACGTACTTTTAAAATAAACTATCATTGACTGGTATGCTAGTAGAAGGCCTAAGGCTTGTAGAATTATTTGTGATTGGATGTGGATCAACAAATTCATATTTTGGAAACTTTTGATTATCGTACTATGATTTAAAATCTAAATACTATGCAGAAATATATTTTTGTTCTTTGACTTATGGTGAATGTTATATTCTAAGTTTTGAGAAGATCCAAGTGTTACTCTATAAATCCAAGGAAAATGAGTTTTATTTAAATATCTATATTAGGTGGGTTTTGCCTTCTTTCTAATATGGTTTGATTTGCAAACTGTTTAGAAATATATTATTATTTATGATCATTTTGAAATATTTATATTATCTCTTTTATATCATAAATAATTTTAGTCTGAGTTGAGAAGCTCTTTATAATAATAGTAGATTCTTTAAATAGTTTGTTAAACGTTATTTCTATCGTAGTTCATCTCCAATATGTTTGGATAGTCTCCATAAATACTTTTCAATCGTAATTTACGAAATACAGGCTAGTTTTTACGGTTTAAGAAGTAAATATATGGATGAGGTTTATCTCGATTTACGTGAATCAGACTTATGCATAAACCCGATTCAAACCAAACAAGTAATGAGAAACTGACAAATTCTCCTTGTTTCTGAAGGCTACCGTGGATCCCCAACAGGAGGAAGGTAATACAAAAACTAAAAAAATAAAAATAAAAACACAATATTTTCAAATCACATTTTAACTTGTCCTTTCTAAAATCTAACTGAAATGAAGTCCCAAACTTTCTGGACAATCACAACTAATTATCAAATTATAGTGTAGGACAAGTTAAACCACCCGCCAAACCACCTATCATTGCTATCCCATTTTCCCTCTGTTCAGTTTTGTCCTTCGTTCAGGATTTACTATGGGTTCTGTTGACAGTAATTATTGATAAGGGCCATGTTTAACTTGAAAATAATACAGACAGAAGATTCTGTTCCTTCTTATCATATGATTCATTGCGAAAAAGTACCATGAGATTCAGGGGCAGCAGAGGTCAAAGCAATCAATATGTTTAACTAAACATAAAAACAGAGCTGCACTTTTCAGGAAATTAGATGCACTAGAAATCTTAGTAGAGCCAAGTCTGCTGTGTACACATGCAGGAAAAAGGCAGTACGACATTACAGCCCGACAACACATGATCAAATATAACAGAGATCAAGTATCAATTCAAAAGCAACAAACACCTCACTGACAAAACATGATGTATGGCCCACCAAAGGGCCATATTATTACATAAATATTATTCAGAAGGTGGAGCTAATGATCCGTGAAAGATCACAAGTCTCGTATGAAGCTACTCAACGCCAAACTTCTTTCTCATCTGAAGCACAAAGTCATAGACCTTATGCTGATCAGGAAGGGACTTGGCCACACTCTCCTTCTGCAAACATCTTTTTGCCCAGGCAATGAACTTGGGGCACTCAGCCTCTATGTTGAGGTTACCGAATTTCTCGTAGGCTTCAAACCAACTGTAGAATGGCACAAGTACCACATCCAGATATCCAAGACTGTCTCCCCCAAAATAGGGCTTGTCTCCCAGCTGTTGCTCCAACAATTTCAGGCACTCTATAAACTCCTTCTTTGCAGCTTCCTGCTCTTCTCCTTTGGTTGTCCATACTCTCCTTCCCGGTTCATATACCTGTTTCAAATTGACCACAGCTTACACATGAGATAGGCGGAGGACAATCACACACCAGTGATGCTCAAAATGATAATTTTTTTTCCTTTACTAATTTGAGAAGTTTTGCTTTTTAATATGCCCCCTCTATTTTTCTCTTACTTTTCCCTCCATCTCAAGTCCTCAACATAGCCTTAAAGAAACAATACAACTGGGGAGAGGTGTCACTTGCTCAGACAGGTTAGTGTGCTTTCTTGCCAACATTGAAAACAAAAGCCATCTATATGAGCATGACAAAGACGACTTTTAAGCACACCTCAAAACTTTCTAGAAACATGCAATTATTAGTACTGAATCTTTTATATTGAAATAAAGTAATATTTTTCCGAATACTTTTTTCTTCTTGCCCTGGAAAATAATGCAGAGGAATATGAATAACAGGACTTCCGAACTGAGAATTCAGCCACATATCTTGGTGATGGTGTGAGTCAGCAAGTACTGCTTCCCGTTAACATTCAAACACAGGAGAAATCGACATGATTTACAAAATCTAAAATAATAAAAACAATAACAGAGACAAAGAATCTAAGGGAATGAGCAAACAATAAGTAATGCAGCGGAGACTTTGTATCAATTGTTCAAACAATGCGAAGAAATTATCGCAACCCAAAACAAGTTAAAGTAAAGAGCCTGAAAAGTAATGGAGTGCAGAGAGGAACCTTCTTGTCAACAAAGTCGGCCCAGAATCGAGCTTGGGCTCTGTGATAAGGATCGGAAGGAAGCAGAGGGGATTTGTCGTTCCAGACCTCGTCAATGTACTGAACAGCGATGAGAGACTCACAGACGGGTTTGCCATTGTGAATGAGGACCGGGATCTTCTTGTGAACCGGGTTCATTTGAAGAAGCAGAGGGCTCTTGTTCCTCAGGTCCTCATCCTTGTACTCATACTGGATCCCTTTCTCAGCAAGTGCGATTCTAACCCTCATCCCAAAGGGACTTGGCCAGAAATCCAACAGAGTCACCTCATTCGCCATGGCTGCACGATCAAACAATCACGAAATGCTCAAGTAGAAATGCTGGAGTAAAGAGGAAGCTCTTAGATGCCCCAATTTATAGGCAAAAGAACGCTCTGGAAACTAGAAATAGAAATCAACTAATGGAGGAGGCGAGGCGGTGAGGGGTTCTGGGTATGCAAAACATCAAAAATAAATAAAAACGCATAATTCTACAATTCTATAAATAATAATTATCTTTTAATTTCCCTATGAATATTTATTTTTATTTTAAAATGAAATTCTCTTGCTCCAATTTTTGTTATATTTTCTTTTTTTTTCTCCTCAATACATCTCTCAAACGAAAAAAAAAGTTGAATTTAAAAAACAAAAAACCTCATACGATTTTTTTTTTGGGCCCAACAATGCGAATGCGAATGGATTTTAGTTTGGAGTCAAATGTACTTATTTGTCACCCCTAATGGTTGGGTTGAATTTGTAAAGCGGTTAAACACTCTCATTAAAAGAAGGAGAGTTAGTTAAGGTGTTGGGGGAGGCATCCTAACTTTTAAGTGTTTAGATAAATATTTGAGGGTAATTGACGACTCACCCTGTTCAACATTAGTATAACCTAGAATGAATGAAGATTTCACCTTACCCTTATATTGTAGGTAAGTCCAACTTATTTATCTATGCTTGGGGAACACCCCCAATGTAATAAAGTGAGGATCCTTCATGTTATATCACCAAAAGAAATCAAAGAGAATTTTTTTTTTTGGGGGGGGGGGGACCTTCACCGAAAGCATCTTGTTATCTTGACCTATTCTAGAAGGTTGCATCCATGTTTACCACCTCATTTATATGTATTTAGGTCATGGCTTCCGTCAGCAGATATTCTGGGCGTTTCTGTGGGTGCCTTTTGAAGCTGTGTGGCTCAAATTACATCTTCACACTGAGGTCCTGAAGCAACGCTCTCTCATACTTGTCTTTTGCTTATGACCCACCAATCCCATTCAAACTGGTTTTTGCCATTTGTCGTCTCATGGATCAACAACTATATACCTTCTCCCTTTTTATTATATATGCTTTTCCCTCCTTACCCTACACACACACACACATTACAGTATATATGTCATACTCCGCCCAAAACCCGGCTGGAGCCTGGAGTGAGAGGCCAAGTCAGTGTGAATTGAAAACGATGGACTTTTTCCTGTGCCATGCACAAGTCAGTGTGAATTGTATTATGTAAATTTCAAAATACGATTATAGAGGATTTTCTTTGTTGTTACAAATATGCGAATGATTGCAATGGTAAATGGTTATTTTTTAAGTAGTGCGAGTTACTAAGCAGAGACAAAATCAAATGTTTTTTTTTTTTACTAACCGCAAGATTTTATCTTTCACTTTTTCCAATCAATTATATGGGCGCATGGTTGATATACTCATCAATTTTAAAGCATGTAAGTAATGCATATATTTTGCTCTAGTGATGCATACTAATTTGAGCAATGCATATTACAAGCACAAGTTGATAGAGTGATGATAACATATACAATTCCTGAAATACAAACAGCGGAATCAATTTTGGTATTTTATACTGACCTTATGGCAGCGACTCAGATTCGGTATTTTGTTCTCCACATGATATATGTATAGTTGAAAATAGATTGGAGCACATTGCTGCCCAAAAAATGAACAATTTTTCCACACATTTTGAATGAATAAGGACACAACTATCATTGCGATTGACCAGTCAATCTTTTCTCGCATGTATGTGAAATAGAATATGCTATTATATGTACTTGACAAAACCTAATATATATGTAAATTGGGCTAATATATGAGGTTAAAAGTTGTATTATATATCATTCTACTACATGGATGGTCAATATTAAAATATTTGATCTTTAACTTGATCAATTCTTTCCTTGTGCAATCACTGATGAGCTCACTTGGAAAAGAGTAAATGTTTTTCCTTCTATAGGTTTAGTTTTCAAACGTTGGAAATTATACTGTAGTATAATTGTACTCCTCTAATTTAGCGGATACTTTAAATAGAAAGTCCAATAATCTTCTCCCCAAAGCGATCACGCGGCCGTACATGGGGTTGAGTGTGAAATTCCAATAATCCAAAACACAAGGAATCCTGGGGCATTATACAATGTATGATATTCTTTTAAAAAATAATCCGTGGTCCCTCACCCTAAAAAACCCTTTGTTGTTTCAATGAAATTTGACCTTGAAAGTACATAATAATATTATTAAAATTGAACTTGAATGGTCAGAATACTAATGTTGGTTTGAGCCTTAACTCCAAAAAAAAAAAAACATACACACACACGCTACTATTGACAGAAGTTTCTGCATCGGTAATTACCGACGGATTTTCTGTCATAGAAGTTGCTAATGGAAAAATTCTGTCAGTAAACTCCATAGAAAACTTTTGTCACAAAATAAGTTTTCTGACAGAATTACAGGTGGAAAAAAACTGCGTCGGTAATTACTGATAGAAAAAAATTATGTTTGTAACTATCGATTGAATTTTTCACCGTAAGTAATTACTGATAAAAACTCCGTTAGTAAAATTCATAATTTTTAATTATTATATTTAATAATTTATATAATATGATAATAAAATAAAATAAAAATTAAAATAATATATAACAAAAAATAAAAATAAAAATACTTAAATATCATAAAATTAATATTTAATATGATATATTAAATATT
Source organism: Albizia julibrissin (assembly GCA_037074505.1). Lineage (NCBI taxonomy): Eukaryota > Viridiplantae > Streptophyta > Magnoliopsida > Fabales > Fabaceae > Albizia > Albizia julibrissin. Next base: position 44,806,084 of record CM073486.1, read on the forward strand.
TAATATAATATATATTAAATATATATTTATATTAATATTTAAATAAATAGAAAAATTTAAATTTAAATAATATATTATAAAGTAAAAATTCTATTAAAATACCACATGAAATTGCAAAACTCACAAAACACCATTAACACTTGCAAAAGACACACAAGGGATGGGGTGAGAATATGTGTTTTTAATGTTTAAGATAAATGATGAAATTGCCCTTTCTTTTAAATCATCTTCCTCCTCTGATTTTCTCTCTCTATTTCCTCTCGTCTCTCTTTCCTTTGTTTTTGCATCACTGGGACTGATAAGAAATTCTTTGATTATTACTGATGGAGATAAGGGTTCATTTGTTCCTCCTACTTCTATCGAGCAAGCTGATGAGATGACAAGAAATGAACTTCTAAGCTTACTGGAACATGACAATGCCAAATACCTACTTGATGAGAAAGTTAATAAGGATAGGTAAAAAAAAGGAGCCAAGCGTGCTATAAATGGGTGTGTTGTTGTCCCTCTGATTGAAGATTTTGAGGAAGATGAAATGAAAGATGTATGTATTTTGAACACAAACCTCCTCCGGCAAGCGGCGGTCTAACAAAAAAGAGGCAAGCCAAGAGTGAAATCGGAAACAGAGGGGAGACATTCTCAAGTGAGAGTGAGAGGGTCGAAGATAGTAATACTAGTAGAAGAAAATGTTCACTTTATGTTTATTGTAGTTGCTGTCATACGGAGTTTGATTTTTTGTAAATGTTAATATTGTATTTGTCATTATCGTTACTACTTTTGTTAATGGTGACAATTTATTGTAAGTAATGTATATGAGAATGACATATTCTTTAAGGTGGATGACTTGTATGCCTTAGGTGTACGTGGAATGAGTAATGTTTACAAGCCATCTGACCAATTACATGATAGTTGTTGTTATGAACATTTTTGGTTTTTTGTCAACGCTATCGCTTTATTTGTCATTACCATTACTAAACTTGTCAAAACCATTAACAAAATTAGTCAACGCATTAACTCATTTTGTCAGTATAAAATGATTTTGTAAAAACCATTACAATTTTTGTTAAAATCATTAATATTTTAGTCAATCTCATTACTCAATTAATCATAGCCCAAAACTCTTGGCCAATCATTTCACATATTTTGTCAGTACATAACGATTTTGTCAAAAACATTATTATTTTAGTCAATCACATTACTCAATTAATCATAGCCTAAAACTAATCATTTCATACATTTTGTCAATACTTATTGATTTTGTCAAAACTATTACGAATTGAGAAGCTTATCCAAAGAACAAAAGATACACATGGGGGTTGAGCTTTGAATAATAGAGTTTCTAAAGTTTGAATCTTTCTTCCCTAAATCGCATCGTCTAAGTCGAATAAGGCATAATATCATATAAAAATAAAGACATACCTCAAATTAGCACAATTGCAGAGATTGACGGCGTCATGAAAAATTATGGCATAGAAAGAAGATAGGAATGACGAAGAGGAGGTTGCCGCCTTCTCTCTACCACGCCTTCTCTTCTCTTATTTCCAACGAAGACGGCCATCCCCCATCATTGAGATGTGATGAGGGTGACATAGGAATAGTGAAGACGAGAAAGAGGAAGGAAAATCTTCGCTAGCCTTGGTTCGCCACCGCCGCTGCCAAGATTTGGAAAGAAATTGGAGCATCAAGTTGTCCAAACTATCAATAATGAGGAAGTGAGAGTCAAAGAAGGAAGGGATAAGGGAAGGGTAGGATAGGAAATTAGCAAAATTAGGCATTTTTTTCTCTTAATAATGTGAGGCCCAATAGATTTGTTAACAGTAGTTATGTTATTTATCGATAAGTTAATGGAAGTGAAAGAAAATTCAGGCGTACTTGGAGTGCGACCGTTAAACTTTGATGCCCACGCTTAATCGGATTACAACGACGAAAGCGATTATGACTCACATCAAATACATCACAAGACAGGAAGAAGAAGAGGGAAATATAGTAGAAGGATTAGGGAATCAATATACTAGAATTTCTGTATTCCAGAAAGTTCTTCAATTGAACTCTTTACGTCTATTTATAATATTTTTTGTACCCCTTTCTCTCTACCGATATGTCTTTTCTTCAAATAAAAAATGTATCCTTTTGATGGAGAGACATAACATATCGGCTAAACAATATCTTCTGAAGAGTCATAATCTATTGGTTAAAATATGACTCATAGTAATTGGGGAATATCACATATATCTACCCAAACTTTTATATTATTTATATTATTGCGCCAACACATTGGGCTTGGGCCTAATCCATCAAGGGTGGATCAGGCTATTTTTCAACATCTCCTGCTCACACTTCGTGGATTAGTTACGTCTCTTTTTCTTCCTTCTTTCATACTCAGTGCTTTTCCGTGACCGTATAGGCATAACATCTGCATATAGGTATCTGTACTAGAAATCTCTTATACAGAGACCAACACAAGACAACATTCTTCATGTAACTTGATTTTAAAATTGTGCCTGAGATATCCTAGATTTACTTGTATACACTTTCACATGGCTAATCCGATCCCTTTCGAGTCAGTATAAAACTCAGATTACCTTTCTCGTATGCTTAGTGTCAACACTTATGAAATTATTAACAATAATATCATAAAGGACATGTCTCAGACAATAACATATTTGTGTATATTTCAAGTAATCTTCCTTTCGCCCAGATGACACTTCAATATACATCAACCGCTTTCCTAACATAATACCATATATCACATCTATCATGATCATAAGACATATGCCAAAGTAGCAGTTGCTGAAGCATACATTTGTGATATGTCAAAGTCAAAGGATATCATGGAAGGATTAGAAACTTCATGAGACTCACATAACAATTAAACTAGGATTTCCTTGCTTCCCATTTGTGGTTCCCCTGCACATGCATTATGAATCACATGCTACAATGTTACTCTTACATCATAAGAGCGTATGTTGTTTTTCATTATGTTATTAACACTGTACAGACTTAAGTCTAGACACTTCTAGTATCTAACCCAAATTCTTCCACCCTAATTAGATGTCAATGTTGAAAAATTTGATGTCTGGCTACAAGTATCATGGAAGTGGATGTCTATGATTTGATACATACTTATATTATCTTTTATAGATCTCATCTCGACATGCTACATTATTGTCTAGGCAACATAGTTTGTGATTCTTCTATACCATCTCAACGCATTCTAGAGCTTTACTAGTGAACACGATTGTCTTATCTTTGCACACTCTTCCCAAGTGTCAAAGACGATTGCTTGTGGGAGAGAGCCAACCTCACAAGCTTGTACGACATACTAGACATTGTATACAGACATAAAAATCAATAATGATAATTAAATACTTCAATTAATCACAAATCTATTATATGAAGTCTGCAATTTTACATTTTATATATACACCAAGTGCCTTTACATGTTTTTCAAATGTCTCCTTGGCAATTAGTTTGGTTAGGGGATCAGCAACTATGCTTTTGGTTGAAATATGTTGTACAGTAATAATTTTCTTTGCTATATAATCTCTTACAAAATTGTACTTAATATCTATATACTTTGTTTTACTATTATACTTGGGATCTTTAGTATAGGCTATGGCTACTGTATTATCACAGTGCACTAATACCGGATTAATACTCTCATTGCCAAAATTAAGGTGTTTAATAAACCTTTTCAACCATAAAGCCTCTTGTATTGTTGTGGTGCATACTATGAACTCAGCTTCCATAGAATGTAAAGCAATATTTGTCTGCTTCTTACTGCTCCAACATATGGCGCCATTATTTAGCAAGAAAGTATAACCTGAAGTTGATCTTTGCTTTTCCTCATCTCTGCCTAAATCAGCATCTAAATACCCAACTAGGCATAGATCGCTTCCTTCATAGCATAGTGCATAGTCAGATGTACCTTTTAAGTATCTCAAGATCTCTTTATTGCTTTCCAGTGATGCTCACCCAGATTGGATTGAAACCTACTTATCAATCCTACTGCAAAGCAGATATCTGGCCTTGTACACATCATTGCGTATATTAGACTTCTAATAGCATTAGCATAGGGAACTTTCATCATTTTCTTTTGATCTGACTTAGTTTTGGGACACATATCATGGCTTAAGGTTACTCTAGAAGCTACTAGGGTATCCAAGGGATTACAATTGCTCATATTGAATCGTTCAATAATCTTTTTAATGTAATTTTCTTGTGACAGAGATAAGATTCTTTTTTAACGATCTCTTTGGATCTTAACTCAAAGTATATACTCCGCTTCACCCATGTCTTTCATCTCAAAATTTGATGAAAGCCATTCTTTAATAGCTATAACAGAATTCAGATTATTTCCAGCTAATAGTATATCGTCTACATATAGGGATAATATCACAAAATTACCCTCAAAACTCTTAATATAAACACATTAGTCCTCTTCAATCATTTCGAAATCATATGAGGTTATCGCTTTATAAAACCTCAAATACTACTGTCTGGATGATTGCTTTAGTCTATAAATAGACCTTTTGAGTTTACAAACCTTGTTGTCTTTTCCTTTTTCAATGAAACCTAATAGTTGCTCCATATAGATTTCTTTATCCAGATCACTTTTTAGAAATGTAGTTTTGACATCCATCTGATGTAACTCTAAGTCTAAACTATTTACTATTGCTAAAATAATTCTTATAGAATTAAAGCGTACCACGGGTGAGAAGGTATATTCATAATCTATACCTTCCTGTTGTGTATACCCCTTTGTAACTAATCATGCCTTATACTTATCAATTGACCCATCCACTTTTCTTTTAATTTTGAGAACCCACTTGTTCCCAATGACTTTTCGCCCTTTTGGTGGGTCAATCAATTCCCAAACTTGATTCTTTCTCATTGAGTTCATTTCTTCTTCCATTGTCATTTTCCATTCATCCTTGGAAGAACTTAATAAGGCTTCTTTTACTGAATGTGGTTCATCATCCTCGTCAGGAGTAACAACAAGTGCTTCACTTTCTATTTAGAAGCTTCTCTTAGGTATACTTTCTCTATTACTCTTTCTTGTGGGAGTTTCATGTCTTTGTCTTTTCTTTTGTCTAGGTCTTTATGCTGACCTTTATGAGCTCCCACTTATATTGATATTCTGGGATGATTCCTGCTTATCAATATGTTCTATACTTGTTTGTTCCTGTGTCTCATAAAGAGATATAGTACGGTCAATTTCTCCCCTGCTAGGGAATTTATTTTCAAGAAATGTAGTATCTCTAGATTCAATTTCAGTTACTGTTCTATCTTCAACTATGAAGACGTATCCTTTGGATTGTTCAGAGTACCTTATAAAGATACACTTCTTTCCTCTATGACCCAACTTCCCATATTTATGAGAATCATTATGGATGTATGCTGTCGATCCCCATGGTCTAAGGATACTTAAATATGGCTTGCATTTTGTCCATAACTTATAAGGTGTTGAAGTGACTGATTTTGAAGGCACATGGTTAAGTATGAAGGTAGCCATCATTAGAGCATCATCCCAATATGAAATTGGTAGGTTTTCTTATGCCATCATTGACCTAACCATGTATAGAAGTTTTCTATTTCTTCTTTCAACAACTCCATTTTGTTGTCGAGTGCCAGGAATATTTAGATGCCTAATTATCTCATGTTCTTCACAGAGCTCTTTAAATTGATCAGACAAACATTTACGACCTCGATCAGTACGTAATACTTTAATTTTATTGTCAATTTAATTTTCTACTTCATTTATGTATCGTCTAAAGCACTCAAGAGTCTCATACTTATGTGAGATCAAACAGACATAAGCGTATCGTAAATAGTAATTAATAAAAGTAATAAAATACCAAGCTCCATACTTTACCCTCACATTTATAGGACCACAAATGTCAGAATAGATTAATCGCAATGGTTGTTCTGATCTTGTTCCCTAACCAAAAGGTTTTCTAGTTGCCTTGCTTGTTAGACAATTTTCACATAAGGACATTTCCATATTGGATATGGAACTTAGCAAACCTTCTTTTTCTAGTTTAATCATTCTATTTTGATTAATATGTCCTAGTCTAGCATGCCAAACAGCCATGTCAACAATTGTATCAAAAGAAATAGCAAAACAATCATGTATATTATAATCATCAATTATATCCATTACAAAGAACTTTTTTTGTAAAGAAGGCTAAGTCATAAAATACAGAAGTATGAAATATGTCTGCTACTTTATCATGAAAGTTTACATCAAACCCATAATTTACAAGATATTTAACAGAAACCAAATTCCGTCAAATTTCAGGAGTATGAAGCACTTCATGAAAGAATAATGCTTTTCCATTTCGTAAAGTTAATTTGTAGGTTTCGATTCATTTAACTGTAATCTTTGCATTATTGCCTACATAAAGCTACTTACATCTATCTGGCAACCGACGGTATTCTACATAGAATCCTCGATCCCTAGTCACATGGTCTGTCGAACCTGAGTCCAAAATCCAAGAAGAACAGAAATTTTCTGTTAGAAAAACAGTACGAGAAACATAAGAAACATGTGAATTCACATAATTCACTAGTACCTTCTCATCCTCATTTTGCTCAGTGCAATCCTGTGCAAAATGACCCATCTTTTGGTAGGCAAAACATTTAACTTTCCTCAAGTCATTTTTCTTCTTCTTCCCGCCTGTTTTTCCTTTCTTCTTAAATTCCTTTTTGCCTTTTTATAAAATTGGTCCCTTATTTCTTTCCATTCTTTTTGGATTTCTTTCCCTTCTTAAATTTAGGTTTTGTATTAGAAGGACCTACACCATAAGTGTAACAGGCATGGCCAGAGGATTTGTATGCGTCTAAGCATTCATCCTTAAGTTCCAGGTGCTTGGCTACATCATTGAAATTCTTGATGTTTTCATTATGGTTTAGATTGACCTTCATGTGCTCCCAATTGGATGGCAATGATCTTATCACTTCCTGAACTTCTTATTCATCAGACAAGGTGTGTCTATCTTCCTTTAATTCTCTAATCATATTTGTCATATCTCTTAGATGTTGTTTCATAGAAGTGTTTGACCTAAGCTTATACGTGTCAAACTTAATAGTGAACTGTCTAAGCTTAGTGGTGGACGTGCCACCAAACCTGTCTTTTAGTGCTACCCATATGGCTTGCGTTGTGTCATTTTTCTCATATTTGCATATGAGGTCATCATCTATTATGCTTGGCAATGTAATTATTGCAATGCTATTCTTCTTTTTCTAAGTCTCATAGACCTCTCGGTCTCTCTTGTGTTGGACCGTATTCCCAGTAGCATGTTGCATTACAACCATTGTCAAAGGCTCAATTGCCTCTTGTTCTTCCAAAATATATTGCACCTTTCGAAAGCCATATACCCCAATTATCACCATTTAATTTGTCCCCTTTATTTAACTCAGCAATGATATTCTTAGTTGCCATATTCGATTCTGTGACAAATCCATTTCACATTTATCACGTCTCTAAAAAAAAAACTATAGGACATCTCATATATAGCACAACATAATATACAATCTCTTATACTTATATTATTCTTAACCAGAAAATAATAATACTATTAAATTCATATCAGGAGTATATATTTGTATCTCCTATCACACAAATATTAATAACATTACTAAACTCTGTCAAGAATTATATAAATAATTTTATTATTCTAATTTTTTTAGAAGTATTATCTTCTAAAAGCTCCCACTTATTAAAAAAACATATAATTATTGAATAATCAACAAAAAATAGTAACTAAAATATACTTCATCTTAACATCAAAGTAAGATAAAATATCCATCTACAAGAAAATATGTTTGTAACACATTTAAATATGAAAAGAAGCAAATTGGAACCAACAAATAAATTTTAGAAATTACAAAATAGTTTAAAACATTAATAAACACATTTAAAACGTCATAAATATACATCAATTGGTGTCCAAAATACTTATATAGTATATCACATTAAAGATCTTGAATTTATAGATTTTTAAAAATAAACGGCATCTTAATCAGACATGGCATGCGCCCCCAAGCGTGCAAAGAAGTAAAAACAAAAAAATCCAGAAAAATAAAAAAAAACACTCTCACAAAGGCGCGCTCAGTAAACATAAGAGAGGGAAAGGAAAAGACATGCAGAAACAGAGACATTATAATCAAAATCTGGAACCATTTTATTAACAAATATGTACAGAAAAAAAAATTGATTAATACATGCCTCACAAGACTTCATAAGAGAATGGATAGAAAATAAATAAAATTCATCCCGTTTAATCCCTCTCAGTTTTTTTCCCATGCCATGAAAAGAAAAAAAAACCTAAGTTTTTCTTTTTTTTCCAAAAAAAAAACTTTAAACACATATCACAATTTCAAAAAACTTGAATACGCAGTAAAAGAAACTATCCATGCGTAAGAGTAATATGAATCATAATATATTCATTCATAATAAAGCCTTCAACGGAAATAATTTCATCACTGGCTAAATATGTTTTGATTTTAACCGACACACTAATTGAAGGCTTGTAAGTTGTAACGGCATGGTTAATCTTTTATATATGCCCACCAATATTTTTATTAATATTTCAAAATATTGGACGTGTACTTAGGGAAGACCAATTCACTTGATAACCAACGGACATGAATAACGGTAATTCCAATATGCCTCTTCTCCTTCGTCCCTTACAGTTGCATCGCCTCTATTTAGGCCAAAGTTTGCAAGGATCACCGTGCCCTCATGCGCCAAAAGAAGATAGAAAATCAGTTTAAAATGACCTAGTTTTCAATGAAACGAAGATTCTGAGTTTTTCCCTCTTCACAATATATTCTATTTCTTATATTTTTTTATTCTAAGGATTTAACATACTCTTTCTATGTCTAGAAAACATATTTTAATAATTATAAGACTCAGAAAATAAAGATAGAATGCAAACATGCTTAATACAAACATATGCAAAATCTATTAAAAGAAAATTGGAATATTTTCTCATAATCATATATTCAAATAGAAATTTTCACATCTTATAAATCTTATAAACTTGGCTCTGATACCATGAAAGAAAATTTGGGCGTACTAGAGTGCGACCGTAAAACTTTGATGCCCACGCTTAATTGGATCACAGTGATAAAAGCAATTATGACGTACATCAATTACACCACAAGATAGGAAGAAGAAGAGAGAAATATAGTAGAAGAATTAGGGAATCAATATACTAGAATTTCTCTATTCCAGAGAGTTTTTCAACTGAACCCTTTACGTCTATTTATAGTATTCTTTATACATCTTCCTCTCTACCGACGCGTCCTGTTTTCAAAGAAACAACATATCCTCTTGATAGAGAGATATAACATATCGGCGAAACAGTATCTCCTGAAGAGTCATAATCTATTGGTTAAAATATGACTCATATTAATTGGGGAATATCACATATATCGACCCAAACTTTTATATTATTGTCCTAATACATTGGGCTTGAGCCTATTCCATCAAGGGTGGATCAAGCTATTTTCCAACAAGAAGTTTCATTTTTGTCGTTCTTTTTAAAAATTTATAGTTACTTTTACATAAAAAAAATATGATAGCGGGTGCACTTTTAAAAAGAATTTGTGAATATTTTGGTGCCTTTCCGAAAGAACAAAAGAGATAATGTATACATGAAACTCCTTGCCCCCGTTGGTTTTTGCCATATGGCCCATGAACCATCATCTCCATTTTTACGCATTTTGCCTTCTTACAAAGCGCACACGCACACATTACTACTCTGCTTTCTCCGTGTCCACTTCAAAGGTAACCTTAAAATCAATAGCCAAGTTACATATAACTATGTTTTGTCATGAATAATAACGATGATGATGAGCACACTCCGAGGAAGACAACCATTTTGCTTCTCCCAAATGCCTCCCTCCATCTCTTAGTTTAGAGTGCCCATCATGTTAAATCACCAATAAGTCATGGATCGGGTTAAATCACAAGCATTCATCACTATTCCTTTGTTTCTTTTGCACATTAACCAGCTAGCTGGTAATCTTAAAGCTTCTGATTGAAGAAGAGAGAAAGAAACATGAAAAACAGCATTTCAACGGCAACTAATATGAAACAGAGCAAGTATAATTACAGGTTCGAAATTGCAATGATTATAAAACCATCTAACTTAGCTAAAAAAGAAGCCAATGAACATACTCAGCACTATGATCAACTATAAAATTATACTGTTAAGTAACCCATAATGAAAGGAAAAGATGAATATAATTCTTTGTTGGATATTATGATAAGTCATAAAAGTCATAACAACAACAAGTCATCATACTTCAAAACCTCTTGAAGCACATGAAGAGAGAAAACCTAAATTTGACTATTGGGTAAGTAGCCAACCTCCCTACCCAATAATACAATGACAAATGACTCTAGAATCTTTAACTACGTACTCAATGACAAAGAACAAACCTTTATTAAATCACTCACATAATTCCAACATTTACGGTGGAAGCTAATTATTGTATCATTACTGCAGGGGAAGCTGAAGCTTGTGTCTGAACTCCAAAAGGAAGACAAATACTTTGAATGGGTCAGGAATAGATTGAGACATACTCTGTCTCTGCATGCACCTTTTGCCCCAACCCACTAGCCTGGGAAATTCTTTCGAGATACTGAAATTCCCATATCTTTCAAAAGTGTAGAAGCGGCCATAGAATGGAATTAGAGCCACATCCACCAACCCAAACGTGTCCCCTCCAAAGTAAGTCTTGTCTCCCAGCTCTCCTTCTAACACGCTGAAGCATTCTCTCAGTTCATTCTTCGCCTTCTCTTGAAACTCCCCTGTGCTCACCAATATCGACCTTCCAATTGCATAAATCTGCACTATAACATAACAACCACCTTTTATTTGTATATGTACGTGATTGCCAAATCAAGACATGATGAGTGAGTGTTATATAATATATATACCTTCTTGTCGATGTAGTCAGCCCAAAACCTGGCATGAGCTAGTTCATAGGGATGAGAGGGCGGGCAATAATGGAGATTTGTGGCTCCAGGTTTCGTCAATGTACTGAACTATTGTGAGTGATTCGGAGATGGGTTTTCCATTATGGATCAAGACGGGGACTTTCTTATGAACATGGTTCATTTGTAGCAGCAGAGAGCTCTTGTTCCACACATCTTCTTCCCTTGCTTCGTACTGGATTCCCTTCTCGGCTAAGGCGATTCTTACTCGTATTCCAAATGGGCTAGCCCAGAAATCTAGTAGAATTAACTCATCTGCCATAACAACACCCTCTGTTTTCTTCACCTTTTTGGCTGCTGCCCCTTACATCAATACTTGTGCTCCTAACATAGCCTCGCTTCTTACCTAAGTCCTACTTATATATCGTCATCGCTTGCGTATTCTTGAGCATCAACCTCATTTTATTTTAATTCCACGTGTCTATGTGGAATTAAACATTAGATCACAGTCAACGTCAGCGCTAACTTTATTACTCCCGTCTTTTTTTGGGGGGGGGGAATTGATAAAGAAATTGGACTATATAAAGTGAATCTCATATTGAGCATTGAATATAATATTCCTTTCTTAAGATTTCAATTATCAATAAACATTTGACTAAAAAAAAATCAACAAACATGCTTTAAAAAATTTCTTTGCTAGGTACAAGTGGAATCCCAGGTAAACCTTATCAATGCATTGTGGAACTACAAGTCTTCCTCCACACAATCCATTTTATATAAGATGAAATATTTTGAGATTAAATTGATCAACTCTAATTTTTTCAATCAGGCTTGAGAGAAGCGTACTTTTTAAGAATTCAGTTAAATTATTTTCTTTGAAAGATCACATTGTGATACTCCTTCAAGTCCTTTTTATAAAGATCTCTAACATGTTTCATAATATAACATCTTTTGTATAAAGTATTAATTTTTTTTCATGTAATATCCTAAATAACAATACAACTTTTTAATTAACTAACTAAACTTTGGAACATTTGTGTCTAGCCCAAGACAAAGCCATCATAAAAAGAGACGAAGTAGGCCCACAAACAGAAGAAACATATATAAGGCAGCCCATGAATACTCATTGCGACTGTACTATAAAAGGCTTTTCAAGGCTCGGCCTTATCATAATTGTTTACATTGCTTTTGTTGACATATTTTTATTCTTGTTAGCTATCTCAGCTCAATAAATATCCCAAAATTTATTTAATACTACTTAATTAATTTGAATAAGTTAATGAAGTAAAATAATCCAGTTAATTATTACAAATATGACATGATACCTCTAAAATACCTTAGTATAACATAAGATTATATATTAGTTTATAATTTAAGTAAATTAGTTTAGGGAAAAAATGATAAATATGAGAGACCAAATGGATTAAAATATTATATTTAAGACCAAATCCAAACTTTAAATTACTTTTATATATTAAAGATAGGAGGGAGTAATAAAATAAAATAACACAATTTTATTGTTGGCTATTCCAAGATGTGCAAGCGTGTTATTTAATATCGGGCCAAAAAAAAAAGTGTTATTTAACAATAAAATAAGTGTATGTTACATAGAATATACTTGTGGTAGTGACAAAAAAAATTTGTGAATTAGGGGCTTTATCAAGAGATTTAGACCCCTGTCTATTACATTGGCCGAACTTATAAGAATCTTAGGGCCCATTTGGCATGTCAGAATTGTCCTCATGGAAATAGAATTGGAATTAAATTCTATGCCGTTAGCCTGTTTGGTACAAATATAAGAATATGGAATTGACTTCCATGTGGAGGCCAATTCCATCAAAATTGATGGAAATGATTTCCATACAAAAAGTTAAGATTTGTAATTATCTCTAAAAAATCATTTTTGTCCCTCTCCATTTTTTTATCTCCCCTAACTTCATCAGTTCATTGCATCACTATTGGCCTCTATCTAACATCAACTGAAAGCGGCGACCTCCATAAACTGATGATGACAAGCTCCATCAACTGGTGGCGGTGACCTCCATAAACCGGCGATGACAAGCTCCATCAATCGGTGGCAGTGACCTCCATAAATTGACGATGACGAGCTCCATAAACCAGCAACGACGAGCTCTATCAACAAGTGGTAGCGACCTCCATAAACCAACGACTGTGAGCTCTGTCAAATGGTGGCGGCGACCTCCATCAATCGGCGACAAAGACCTCTAACAAATCCCTTTTCAGATTTGGTTGTCTTCTCTCACGATTTGCTCCCCCAAGCCAAGAGTTAGTGATATCCTCCTCCTCCCTCCTTCATTTCTCGCCTTCAATTTTGGAAGCTCGACGCAAAAGGTGACTGAAGCTCGATGCCAAAGGTGATTGAAGCTCGACGTCTTCAATTTTGATAATGGATTTCATACTCAGCTGAAAAAAAATTACAAACCAACAAATAGAAAGCTTTTAGTCTAAGTAGATCCCATGATTTATGGTTTATTTCTGGTGGTCATCAATGGCTATTTTTGTCTATGGTTACATGAGAAGAACCATGGTGGATGGTTCTCGATAGGGACGAGTAGGAGTTGGATGAATATGACTTTTTTTAAAAAAAAACTTTTGACGGGTATTTAGGTATTTACACATTTTAAATATAAATTTTAATTAAAAAGTAAATTACATTTCCATATCCATACCAAATATCTTTTCAAATCTCATTTCTATATCCATATCTACATCCATTTTCATTTCCATCAAAATCAATTTCAGCGTACTAAACGGGCCCTTAGGTGTGAAACTTGCTAGAGCCAAGGATGAAGGTAACATGTGGAAGATCAATTGGAGATGGTTTGTTCTGAAGAAGATCAAAACTTTCATGTGGTTATTTTTTCATGGAAGAGTACACACAATAAAGCTAATAATGTTGAGAGGATTGGAAACTGCTACTACCTACCTCATTGGCTGTGAGATGGAGAAAGACTTGATGCATATGCTATGGGATTGCTCAGATGTCATGGACTGCTGAAAATCTGTGGTCAAACCAGACAAATGGAATAGGTTTATCTCTTTGCAGGGTGCATATAAGATAAGTAGAACCTAACTCACTAGATTGGAAGGAACTACACCAAGAAGGTTCCGTGGGCAAACCTGTTTGGGCATGTATGTTGGGATGTATAGGTCTCATGTTGTAATAAGTTTTTTGAAAACACCAATTCCAACGTCAGGCTCAATGCAAACCATAGCTTCTTTAGAGCATGCTAGGATTAGGATACTCTAAAGACTTGTGACATGGGGAAGCATATCAGTTCTTCTAATACAAGCTTCAACCATTAAGAGGAGGATGTAATCAGATTGGAGGTTGATGGTTTAGTGCTAAAGGATGGAAGGAGTGGATGTGGATGATATTTTCAAGATCAAAATAACAGATGGCTTGGAGGCTTCAGCTACACATTAACGAATGTTCCCCTAATTTTGCAGAATTAATTGTTTGTATTCAGAGTCTTCAATTATGTAGGTCAAAAGATTATAGGAAGATTATTTTGTTCACTTATTATATAGAGGCTATAAACTATATGTTAAGAGGGTGTGATGTAGACAATACTTTTAGAGATATTATGGATGAGGTTAGGTATTTACTCCATGAGGATTGGCAAGTTGTGGCTAATCATAGTTTCAGAAATGCCATAATCCTTGCCGATCAGTTAGCTAGATACTCTCACAGGATAGATGATAACTTTTGTTTTCTTGATTAAGAGGCGGACATTGATGATGGGAACGGCTTAAGTGTGGCTACAGACTCAGAACACTGTTCATCAGCCATTCTACCTTATTAAAGATTATTTTATGATGTATTGGGCTACGTTATTAGAGCCGAGGTCCCATGTGAACAATACTAACTAATATAATATTCCAGTCCATCATCTGAACTCAGTGGCTCCTGTTTTGAAACAAACCATTTAAAATTACTTAAGTTATTTTTGTATCCAAATTTAGATGCCGAGCAGCATGTGTCTGATTTAGCTCTTCAGGATAACATAGTGAGATGGATGAATGGATTTTAATCCGACGGTTGTCTCCATCTTGCACGCAATCGAGCACGGATTAAGCCCAATTTGGTTTGTATTCTCTTTCACCCTCTAGGTTTAGTATATGTTATTTCCTTTTCGATGCCGGTGGGATTTTGGTATGCGAGCATGATGTTTGACATTATGCTATTATGGAGCCATGTTATGTAAAGTCATTATCCATTATCATCATTATGGAAATTTTTCTTTTTCTGTTTCAGCGAAGGTCTGTTTCCCTATACTCACTAATATGTATGTTTGAGTACAGTGCTTTTAGCTGTCCTACCTTCTCGATTCCCATCTTTTAATTTGTAAGTTGTTTATATATGCTGCAATTGCTTTTTGTCACCAAATGTAACTTTTTATTAGGCTGTACCTTAAACCTGTATCTATTCTTAGCATTCACAAATAAGGCAATTTAGGATTCTGAGTTTATTGAAAGTTCATTCAATCAAATACCTACTTTAGTCAAACCTGATTGAACTTGGCACATCTTTTAAGCTGTCCAGGAAGTTCTTCTCATGTTTTATTTTAATTAATTTTAATTTATATGAATGAATTAAATTGGCATATGCATTGACGCAAAGTCCAACCAATATCACTGCCTATCATCCCCCTAAAATTTAAATTGCCGGTGAAAAATTTTGCTGTACCGATGTCATCTCCCGCCAAATCTTCATATCCCCTTCCCTTTTAATAGGAGCATCAAACCATGTTATCTTTCATTGCTTCAAACAATAAAGTTACATCTCTTTGTTGATTGTATCTTTCACTATTATCAATAATAGTTTTTCCATGCTAATCATGTTAAACAGTTCACAGCTGAAGGAGTTGCATGATGGCACAGACATGTGGAAGATTGTTGCAAGGGTGGGTTTTCAGGAAGTGGAATGTATATCAAAAAAATGCTGCCAATGATCTATTCTATGTTTCAATGCTCCTCATGGATGCAGAGGTATTTATTATGTTTTCCATTGTACATTTTATCCTCACCATGTCAATTTAACTGGCATAAATCTATCTGTACATGCAGGGTGTTAAGATTCAAGCGAGTGCCTTGAACAAGTCCCTACATAAGAGATTCCTCACAGAAATTAAAGAGGGCTATACTTATTTGATTGCAAACTTTGTTGTCTCCGAGAATACAAGTCACTACAAACCAGCCAAGCATCCCTTTAAGATCACAATCACCACATTCACACACATTGAGGACGAAAAGGCAACTATACCATTATACTCATACTCATTCCTCAATATCATTGACATTTTACATTATGATGAAGACAAGTGTTGTGATTATTTGATTGGTATTTTTTACAAGATAACTAATTGTTATGATAGTCCTTCATTAAAATAATTGATTTCCACATCCACAACAGATTGAAACAGTCAATATTTGTATGCATTTATATCCTTCGTAATAACTACGATACAGACGTGCTTGCATTTGTTAGATTTGTTGGTACATTAGAGGAACGTGTTTGTGACGATGAGGTGAAGATCACACTTCGTATGGTTCTCACAAATTCACAGTACTGTCCACTCCATCTTGTTACTATGATACCTTCAAAGTTCATACTTCCTAAATCCAATGGCCAATATAGAGTGTGTGTTATTTGACCAATGTGCATCAGATGCCTACTTAGCAAAGATGGAGAACCTTGCAACTCCTTTAGTTGTTCTGTTAAACCTTGCTAAGATTGGGTGCACAGAAAATGGTATTATCTACATTATCATTATCAATAGTTGAATAAATATATCAATCTTTTTAAATCCGTATATGAAAAATCTGGATTTTTTAGGAGCACCACATCTAGGTAGTTCTTATCATGCCACAAGGGTCCTGTTTAACCCTTCCATGAAAGAGGCCAAAGAACATGTAGAAAGGTATATGGGGTTTCTCTTTTTACAAATTCCCTCTACGTAATAATGAATATGTGTTAGTCATAATGAATGTCTAATCGTCTGTTTTTATAGCATACAAGATGGCTCATCTCCTATCATAACTGCAATTAGTCAAGACGTCCCTTCCCAAAGCAGTCAAGTTTCTGGAAGCAACTCTTTGTATAGACAAAACAAGATTACCATATCCTAGATACAAGATCAAAAAACTGTTAGTCAATCTAACCCATAATTCTGTTTAACCGAATGCTTTCATTTTCATTATATTAATGAAATCTCATTTTACTGTCTTATAGGGAGAAGTATTTGTTGTCAACTGTCAGATAATTAAGCTTGAAACAAGGAATGGATGGAATTACCATGGATGCACAAAGTGTGGAACTAAGCCAAAGTTAGATAACTTGAATGATTGGAATGGTCAAGATGCATGCATTGGTTGCAAGAAGAAACCTCGTTTAATTGAACCTAAGTATTGTTATGCAACATTAATTTACCTATACTTGAACATGATGCTTACTCATCAGTGTACTTAGGGAACTGATTATCTGTTTCCATTTTGTTTTGAATAAGCTAAAACTTTCATATATAGTGAAAGATGAAACATGCATAACGTGCGTCATTTTCTGGGATAAGCAGGCTGTTCAGTGGGTTAATAAGACTGCTGTGGCATTCAAGCTTGCACTCGAGAAGGTTCACATATACATAATTATAATTTACTGTCCTAATGAGTGCTCTTTAGATCACCTTTAGTATGCATTTTTCCCTCTATAAGCAGGATAATGCTCCATATGATGTCCCGGCTGAGTTGGAGCTTCCTGTTGGAAAGACATTACTGCTGAAGCTTAAACTTAATGATTACAATAAGAAGTTCCCTGCTTCCAGTATCAGCGTAAATCACTTCAATGTCTGTTAAGACTTCATGAACGAATTCATTATTGTATCTTCTAAGGTATTAAGTTTTAAGTTTCACGAGCCTAATCTTGCCTTTATTAATATGCATTGACATTAATGACATTCATTGTTAACCGTATATTTCTGAAAGTTTATTATTCTTTTGGCATAGAAGGTTGATGAAGTTCCAGGTGATGCTTCAAAGTTTAATTGTCCACAAGTTTGTGAGGCTCCCTAGGACAAGATCGGTGTGAAGCTTGCTAATCATGTTGCTAATTCAGAAGCCCAAAATATTCATGTTGAAGAACATATCACAGTATTTGACCTTTGTCAGCATGCAACACCTGCCGTAGCCAAGGGCAAAAGGAGGAGACCATTTTGAAGAAAAATGTTGTTGGAGATAGTGTACCTAATGCTGCACAAAAAGGTCCTCCACCAAAAGTGATAAAGCAAGAGAAGTAGCTATGTCAATTATCTTAGTTGGTGTTTGATTACAATTAACGGTTTTTATCTTTAGTTCAGTGTTTCCTAGCTTCGTTCAATGTAGCTGTTGACATTTTAAGTTTGTCCATGTTGTGATCCTATCAACTTTTCTTTCCAACAATCTAAATTAGTCTGTTGTTGCCTACTATCATGTCATAGTGTCTGTCAAATTTCCTATTATATTCAACTATTTCACTTTTTAGTTGGACCTTTATCCCAATATCATATATCGATGACCAATTCATCTTTTCACTTAAATATACTCAATAACTCAATTTTTTCCATTAATTAACTACATTTCGTCAAACTTGATCTCTTTAGTTATTTTTAATGATAACAAAAATACAGAATGACCCTATGACACGCAGTAATAATACTATTTATGAGCCCTTGACTTTTTGACTCATTAGTTATTATTAATATTAATATACGGCGAAGACCATTTAAAACGTGTTGAAGACATGTCCGTGAAGCCGTAATATGCCTATTTTCCAAATAGGATACATTCATATTATATAATTTGCTAACTTTAGTTAATCGTTTGTATTATATGATACGTTCCTACTATCTATTAAAGTTTTGCTTTCAGAATATTTGACCATCCACAAGCGTCATCATAGCTCATCTAAAAATCAGGGAAACGACATTTACTTATTCCTTTAGTTAAATATTTTTGGTAAAGTCCGTGCAGGTTAGACATATGTCAAATTTCCAAGTGTGACAAAATTTATGCCTAATTTTTTTAATTAACTTACAATTGGTATATGACTTGTATGATTAATTAATGCTTTTCACGTTTTAATGCTATGCTTCATTTATGCAGATGTATATACTATATAATTCTAAAAGAGGGGCCTTCCACATGCTCATATCCTTTTATTCCTTGATCTTAGGGATGAGTTGAAAGATCCAGAAAATATTGACAAAGCATTTTGTGTAGAAATTCTGGACCCCAACCAAAGCTTCATGAACTGGTGAAATAATTTATGATACATGGACCATGTGGAACAAATAAGCCAGATGCACGTTGCATGAAGAACAAAAAATGCACCAAGTATTTCCCAAAGAAATTCACACAACACACAACAATTGATGAAAATGGATACCCTACCTATAGGTGAAGGGATGATGGTAGGGTTGTTGAGGTCAAAGGAATTCCTTTGGACAACAGGTTCGTCGTTCTTTACAATCTATTACTTCTTCAAAAGTTTCAAGCTCGTATAAACGTAGAGAAGTGCAATCAATCAACCACAATTAAATATTTATTCAAGTATATTAGTAAGGGGAATGATAGAGTTGTCATGTGATTATTTGATAAAAGCCAAGATGGGAATGATCAAGCGGTTATTGATGAAATACTCCAATACTATAATTGTAGATACATATCATCATGCGAAGTATGTTGGCGTATATTTGGGTTTGACATTCACCATAGGAATCCTTCAACTGAGAGGCTAAGCTTTCATCTACTGGATCAGTAATATGTCATATATTCAAATAATGATGATGTGGCATAACTCTTGGATAATCCATACGTGTATGAATCACAATTTTTGGCGTGGATGAAAATTAATGACGATGATACGTTTGCTGCTACTCTGACATACTCAGAATTTCCAAACCACTATGTTTACTAAATGAATAAACTTGAATGGAAATGACGACATAGAGGTTTTTTTGTAGTTAGGATTAGGCCATGTATCACCATCAGCATGAGAGTTATATTACCTACATATTTTGCTCACACAAGTAAGAGGCCCAACATATTTTGATGATTAAAAACAGTTGACAACGTGGTTCACAAGATGTTCAAGGATGCATGTTTTGCACTTGGATTATTGGATGATGACAAATAATATATTGATGCTATTAAATAAGCATCATTATGGGCCTCAGGTCATTCTCTAAGAAAGTTATTTGTCACAATGTTGTTATGTGCTTCTATCTAAAGGCCTGAACATGTATGGAACCAGACTTTTGGACTTCTTGCTGAAGATTTACTACATATCCCTCATTTTGATCCCAACTATGATGGTATGGAAGGAAATTATTTGTTGTTTTATAATACTGATTATGTTTGATCTTATTATACTTATTGTCTCATGTATTTTACAGGTGTACACATACCTTAACACGATAAGGAACAATATGCACTTAGAATAATAGATTCATTGCTTTGCCAAAATGGAAAGAGACTTTATGACTTTCTTACTCTGCCATTACCTGAAGATACTCTTATCATAGATGTTACCAACTACCTTATACTACAAGAGTTGAATTATGATAGGGAAGCACTTAAGGATCAATCTATTGAGCTACTGAAATGTCTTAATTCAGATTAGAGGTATGTGTATGACAAAGTAATGTCATCTCTTTCTGGTTGTGGTGGAGGTTTCTTCTTTGTTCATGGTTATGGTAACACTGGAAAAAAATTCCTGTGGAATGCATTAACTTCGACATTATGTTCAAAGGGAGACTTAATCCTCACTGTTGCTTCAAGTGGTATTGCAGTAACATTATTACCTTTTAGAAGAATCGCTCATTTAAGGTTTGTTATTCTAATACAAATTATTGATACATCTGTATGCTCAATAAGTCAAAACACACTATTAGAAGAATTGATCAAAGCAACAAAATTAATAATTTGGGATGAAGCTCCTATGGTTTATCGCTTTTGTTTAGAAGCTTTTGAAAGGACTTTGAAGGACATCATGCATTCTAATAAGCCTTTTGGTAGTAAATGTATCCTAATGGGTGGGGATTTTCATCAAATACTTCCTGTAATACCAAAAGGGACAAGAGTTGCCATAGTCAATGCCTGCATTAGTTCTTCCTATCTATGGGACTATTGCAAAATTTTCTACTTGAAGCAAAATATGAGGTTGCGCTCATGCTCTACAGACACTGGTAAACACAAGTTGGAATGGTTTTCAAAGTGGTTATTAGATATTGGTAATGGTAAGATAGGTAATTGTACTGATGGAGAGGTAGATGTATAAATACTAGATGAATTGTTGATACCAAGTTCTAATGATCCTATCAATGCAATTGCCAAAGCTACTTATGTCAACCTGTTTGAAAATTTGGCATGTAATGAGTATTTCAATGATAGAGCCATTCTAGCTCCTACTATTAAGGTGGTTAATCAAATTAATGACCACATGTGTTTGCTTTTACCTGGTAAGAAGTTTGAGTTCCGTAGTTGCGAAACTGTCTGCAAGTCTACCAATGACAATGACAGCTTTGATGATCTCTATACTATAGAATTCTCGAATACAATAGCATGCCCTGGTTTACTCCACACAAAATTGTCCTTAAGGTTGGTGTCCCTATAATGCTTTTGTGGAATATTGATCAAGCTGAAGGATTATGCAACAGAACTCGGCTACGTATTACAAAGATTGGAAAGAATATTATTGAGGCAATCACATTGAATGGATCAAAACCAAACCATAAGGTGCTAATACATAGGATGGACATGAATCCTTTAGAGTCAAGATGACCTTTTTGCATATAGAGGAGGCAATTTCCTATAACACTTTCTTTTGCAATGACTGTCAACAAAAGTTAAGGCCAATCTTTAAGCAATGTTGGATTATATCTTTGAAAACCTGTTTTCACTCATGGTCAATATATGTTGCCATGTCTAGGGCCCAAAGTATGAATGATATGAAAATTGTCATTAATGACCATGAAAACATGGGAAGCAAGACTACCAAGAATGTTGTTTACAAGGAGGTGTTTAGGAACCTTGATATTGACTGACACTTTTGTTGCTGAGTTGATGTGCTTGCCTACATATTATGTTTCCATGTCTGTTTTACTTCATGCAAATGAACCAGGATTAATTCACCAAAAAAAAAAGAAACAGGATTACTGTAATATTCAGCCAAATGATGGTGATGTTATTATGTTCATCTATAATTTTGAAGACTCAATATCATTCATTTATGTTTTTATTGTAGGAATTGTTACTTTAGTAACTTCGTTATGCATTATATGCGGGAATGTTTTTTTTTGTTCTGTTTTGTGTACTCCCTCTTCTCAGGTTGATACATATAGTCGTTGTAAATAGTGCTCCCTATGCAACGCACGGGAAGCACAAGCTGGTTAAGAGAAAAAGAGTTTCCGATCTCGGAAGAAAGTTTGGCATAATTAATAAAGATGCGTAATGTGAGCTTTCGTTAGGTCCCAAAAGCTAAATGACATACCCACCAATTAAAGATTCAAAACCCAATACTACATATATATGTGTAATTATAACACTTAATATACAACGGTTACAGTCAATAAATGTCATGTATGTCGAGGCTCTGCTACCTCACCCTTCTTATCCACCACAACCACATCCTCTTCTTCCTCCTCTGCCTCCTCCTCAAATGGAGGCTTTGCTATAAAAGTTGGCCATCCTTGACCGCTCCACAAGGTGTCTCACTAGACAAGCCCACAACCTGAATATGAAGTTAGACCGTATTCTTCATCACAATCAGGTTGTATATGATCACTTCCAGTCAGACTCTTCAGATTCTTCATTAGACGTTGAATATATGCTGAGCGAGGGGAAGGGGTAGAAGGAGGAAGACAACATTAGTATTGATGATTGAAAATCACTATTACTTTTTTATTTTTATTTTTTGAGTATTAAAAATAATTAATTATTAGGGAAATTTAGCCTAAAAATATTTTTAAAAAAAGTTGTCTCTTCACGGTTATTAGTAAACAACCATTCTATATACGTTTATCCTACTTGCTATCAAATTCCACCTGTTACTCACTCTCCAGAAGGAGATGGATGGATCGTGCTTGTCCTATCAAGCCTAAAAATGACTGATTTTGAGTGGTATTCATAGAAAAAGATTGAATGGTCATAAACAGATTTGCTAGTTAGGTCAATTGGCACTCTTTCACTAGTGATTTTTATTAGTAAATAACTGTTATTTATGTTAACCTTAGTAATTTATAATGACATGTTTGGCTCTATAGCGTAACCCTTTCCATTTCAAAGGACACGGTTTGCTGGATAACCCGCGAAACCCTTATCCATCCACTTCTATTCCAATTTCTGACTTTTGTTCTTCATCGATTACATGGGAGAGTAAGGACACATGGACAAGTGCTTAAAAGAACTTACATCTCTCGTTCGCACTCTCCTTTATTCACACTCTCATTTTCTTTTTTTAGTTTTTTGTTTGTACTATGTGGTTCAATAATCAACCTTAAAAATTATTTAAAAATTCAAATAAGTTATGGTTATTATATAAAACCCATCATTTTTTAGAATTCAATGTCGAATACCTAACAATTATTAAGAAATCACTGCCACCGTTTACAAAACCTAATGATTGTGATGTTAAAACAGTGAACTTCTGTTTAAAGGTTCATTACTCTTGTAAATTAAAAATCATAAAAAAAAGACCACATTTCATAACAGTTCTAAACTTATAACCTTGAGCAAGTTTTGTCAAGTCTTTTAAAACACATGTTATCTTACACCTTTTCACTTTCCCAAGTTATTACACTTAAGGTGGCTCCAATTATAGGGAAACAAAAAGGAACGAGCTTTTGTTTTGAATTTGAATGATTCCCCCATCTAATTATACGTTAAAAATAAAAAATATTAGTACTTGATGGGGGAAAAGCATAAGTCCAGTTGACTTTTTCAGCCAGCGATATTTACTTTCAGGTGAACCACATCCTCCACTGCTCTGATAGCTATGCTAGTCGCTTTGATTGTCCTGACTCGCTTTTTCATCTGAGCCCTATCTTGGCACATTCCTTCGTGTGATTTCTTTTCTACATTTTACATTCTCCATTCTGCATTCTCATTTTTCAGTTTGTCTTGCATTGTGCTTTTCTGGAAAACCCATTGCTTTATTCATTGTGACTGATTGAATGAGTTTTGTTTTTCATTTAAAATGGCTAGTTTTACTTCATGCGGAAGTGATAATGGCTTAGTTCTAATAATGTTCCTAGTACTGGTATTTCCACTGGTATTGATGTTGTCCTTAGGCAACCTAGATACGAGACCCTAGAACAGGTGTTAGAACGAGTGCAAGATATTGTAAGGAGGGGCCACTGCACCTTGACTTTTGTGAATGGAGCAAAGTCTTTGGGGAGAAAATTTCACGTGACATGGAACAATGACATTTAACTTCTTGAGCCATCACACTTTATTAGCTATATCAGCTTAACAATAAGGATCAATGTTCTTATCATGGCGGGTAACTGGCGTTGGGTATAATGAGATTACGCAAACATTATTTGGGATAATATCAGGGTAAGGTATATATGCCTGATAATTACTTGCTATGTACTTGTAAAAATTTTTAGCTTAAATTATGTGATTTACAGTCTGCATATCATATAGACGAAAAGTCTAGTAGTTAATTTGTCATCAAGAAGGCTAGCCAATCACCTCGTATATTCTATCATGTATTGATAAAGTCATATTTGCAGAATCCTGAAGAGGCTGATGAGACAAAAGTTTATATGGATCTACGGTCCACCATCAAACTGGATGACTAAAGAGAATGTATCATCTCACATCGTGACTGAGCATTCTAGGTAATTGTTATTCGCAATTCATAAAATCTTCATGTATTTGTTTAATATTAACTTAAGTGTTGTGTGTTTTTATAGGAATTAAGCCAGTAAATAGGGCAAAGGTGAAGAACAATAAGTATCCCTATAATGAGGGATTAACGGGGTATGCTCATATTGCTGAATTGCTACTGAGAGTGGGAACTGTACTAGACCTCCCTATCATGAACTTTGGCTGGTAGTAAGGTAAAATAAAGATGGCTCTTATGACAATCCTCAGGTGGAGGAGGTTGTCGCTAAAATTGTACGTATTAATATTAGTCCCTGATTCATGGATGTAATGTCATTAATTAACTATCAATATTAACATTTTTGTTAAATGCACAACAAGCAATCTCCTAGGAAGTTACAACACAAGGGGCTACCTTTCTGCAAGTAAGGACGTATTGGCCAAGATATTATGGCATGACCATCTTGGTCTTCTTAAGGATGCTAGTTTTGGATTGACCAAGATAAAATATTATGGTCTACGGCAACTTCGAAGATATAAATAGGACGAAAAGTATGTAAAGCTCCATAAATGCAGGAACAAATACGTTTTCTCACACAAGAGTTGATGAAGGAGTGTTCTATGAAGTAATAAGGGGGAAATAGAAGCCCAAGTACTAGAGGCAGATGCACATTTTCCTTCCATGATTTGCTTGAGGGTTTGGTGGGTGTTAAGTATTTTGTCAATAGCCCTGGACACTATATAGTTGCAACGGGCCGAATGTTCAATCGCTCAGAGGATAACATGCTTCATAATGAGCCTATCTCTCATAAGCATGTGAAGGTACAAATCAACACCAACATTGACCCCAGCTATCTTCTCCCTTTGCCCACCAAAGACACAGATATAAAGGGTGGGGCTACGAGCAGCTTCATTATGTAGCCTCGCCGTCTACTTCGAGTGTAGAAGCTCCCTACTCAAAAGAAGTCAATTGCTCAAAAAAGCTGCCCATCAAGTCCAAGCCCCCTAATCTGTCAAATCCCCTCACTCAGTCCAAGCCCCTACTTCCAAGACCTTCATTCAGTCTAAGGAGAGGGAACATCCGACCCCTAATGATTAATCCGAGAAGAAGTCTTCCTCACAGAATAAGCTCATTAGCCAATCTATTCAAAAGTCCCTCTAGGAGTTCGCTGATAAGATCTTTGCTTCAGACTTGTTTCCAATGATCAAATTTGAGAGAGATGTTTTTGACTAAGAAGGCTAACAAGATGTTGTAAGCCAAGAGCTTGTTTATGAGTTGCTGAATAAGGAGATGGCAAGTATGAACTTTGTCTACTTCTTTATTAGGTATTTCTTCAATTATGATTAAGTAGTTGGCTGCTTATAACTTTGATTATAGTTTGATATGCTGGATTCGACATTTCAGGTACATGTACCATACTTATATCCTCCCATGCGACCTCCAGGACAAGATAGTTCATCCGCCCTGGAAATGTCAAGCGCTAGGTTGACGACATGAAGGAAGATGTCAAGCAAAATCATACGAGGTCTCTGGGGGATGAATTTATAAAGAGAGCGTCAAACATAAGGGGCACTTACTTCTTTGTGCCTTACATTTAAGAGTGGGAACATCATTAACTCTGTTTAAATTAATTTTTATTTATTTTGTAACTGTCTTGATGGTGTGATCTATTATTGTACTTAAGGAGCACTAGATGCTCATAGTGGTGAATCTAATGTGCAAAAAGATTTGATTTTATGACTCAATGGGCGAGGATCCAAATAGGAGACATACATGCAGGAGACATTCAACTAGTAAGTTATTCATTCATCATTTCTTATAATTTAGTTCAGCTTTTATGTTTCTATATATATAATTTTTTATTGTATCTTCTCAGAGCAGTGTACTAGTACCGAACGTAGAATAGTCTCAACTGCAGCAATTGCAACCTCACCGATGGCTGCTTTAGATACGACTTTCAATAGCTGTGTCAGAAGGTATATATATTATTCACCAATGACTATAGTATTAAATTGAAGTACACATATAGTTTATATAAATGATTGACTGACAAAATTTCCTTCTCATTTCTTTATAGTGCCCAAAGCAACTGGACATAAGTAATGATTGTGGGTACTGTGTGATATATTACATGAAGGACATAATCATGCATGGACCTAAAAATATTGATACAAATAAGGTATATTATTTACTCAATTCGTTCATATATACATTGGGTCAGCTATATATTACAATATCTGACGTTCATATATATTTTTCCTTTTTGCACATTATTTTAATGCCTCGTGATGTTCAGAAACTCATAAATGGAAGAAGTGGATGGCTGAAGAGTTGGCGGCATCTGTGCAACATTAGTTGGAGAGTAAATAATATATGGTATGAATGTAAAATTCTAGATGATGATGATTTGTTTATTTTAAAATTTTGGTTTTAATAATGTATACAGTACATGATTACTATAAATATATTCAGATTTGTTGTATTGTTTTCTATTTGAATGAAAATATAAATATATATTGTAATTCGTTCTATAAATGTATATGCAAGGGGATCTCGAAAGCAGAACTCCCCCTTTTTAAAAAAAAATTAGTTTAGATAAATCACGGTTATTATCTAACAACCGTTATTTATACCAACTACATATACCGAGTGTTTTAAAAGAACCGTTATATATGTATTAACATATATAACGGGTGTTAAAGCGAAACCATTATGTATTATGCAAACATTACCATATATTATGGCAGTTGTTTATGTATGCACGTTAATTATTATCAAAGTAATAGGCATATCATGGCCTTACAGAACCTTAATACATAATGTGTGTTATATGATAACCGTTATAATAGGTATAGAATAAATAATGGTTCAGAATCCTAATGTATCTGTGCGAGCTTTTATTGCGTTAGCATATATGACGGTTCAGAACTGTGATATATAGCAGATAATAACCGTCAAATATCGTGATTTTTGTAGTAATCAAAGGGGTGGGGACTAATGAAAGTTACAAATGAAATTTTTGGATTAACTTTTAGAGCATAGCTTTTTATGATTTACAAGGTAAGTATGCGAGAGGAGTTTTGTCTCGATTTATGTAAAAGAGCTTCTAAAACCACGGTTTTAGTGGTTTCCAAACACTTACTAAACTTCTAACCTTCAATTTTAGGAAGGTTATATAAGGTAATAGGCAGCCCCTTCTACTCTTTTTTCCCTTTAAATTCTAATTAATCCATTCATCAGTCGGTCTTATTATAATTTTACTCACTTACATACTAATTTTGAAAGTTATCACTAAAAAGGTTTTTATATAGATGATTAGTCACAATTTTTTTTAAAGTTTAAATATGTCATTTAGAAATAATATTGTAATTAAGTGGTATGAAAACTCCTCTATGAATGAGATGTCACTTGTTCAATCTTACTTGTAATAATAAGTCATTATTGCCTATTGCCTATTGGCTGCTCTTTAAATAAGAAAAGGAAAAAAAAATGTAAGCATGTCATTTAGCTGATCATACTACACTGCATGTAACACGTGCTACCTATGAATTTTGAAAAATTGTTTCTCACTGGAAAAAAGTTTTTACAGCCAGTACTTCAGTCTCTGCTACATCATTACTTTTTATCATAATCCAATAAAACAACAGCCATTAATTGTACATAATCGCAACATCTGGGTCGGTACTTGGTCCTTCAATGTAAAAATTTAATCAATAAGGTACTCAGTTTGTTGCTTAACATAAGATCTAGTTAGAGAATACATCTTGATTCTAAATATAAAATTTATTTTTTATATTTATTTATTTTTTAAAAAATTACTCTTATTAATATTTCCTCAACAATAATTAAGTAAGAAAGAAATTGAAAGAATGAAAGAAAATGATTAAAGTATTTTAGAAAAAATATATCGTATAATTTAATTTAATTAAATTAATAAATATATTTTATATTTAGTATTAGAGCAAACTACAACCTCTATATGTACATACAACAAACGTGCAAACAGAATGAAATGAACATTATGCATGCTTAAATTTTGTAAGCTGTCTTTCGGTCAATGTCAGTAATAATTGATTTGTGGTCGGCCATGAAAAACACTCACCGCCAATTCAGATGGATCATTGTTTTACCTTGGAGTAGTTAATGTCCATGATCATCTAATCATATTATAAATTACTTTCATAGTATCTCATCAAAACTAAGAAAAATTCTAAATCTTATTAATTCCAATTCTCAAAATTTAACAAATTTTTAGCTTTACCCATATTTAATACTTTTTAGTCTTAAATATAAGTCCATATAATAATAAATGAAGAATCAAATTATACATTTATGTATAAAGATAACTAAATAACTTATGAATATGAGAAAAAATCCTCAATTTCTCCTTTATAGATAAGACTAGAGGAGTGTGTGTTGTATGTATATATACACAAATCAGTACGTAGTATTAATTATACTACTTTTTCGTGGAATTAATGAGTTTTGGACATTTTACTTAGAAAATACTTTCTCTGATTTTTAGTATAAGGGCTAGTTAATTTTCTTAGGGAGTTTAAAAAAATTAAATAAAATACTTAATCATAGTATATATTGTGTATTATTGTATTATATATAAATTTATAACTTAAGTAAATTAGTTTGGAGAAAAATAATAAATATAAATATCTTTATATAATTTATTTAATATATATTTTTAAAAAATTAACTAACTCTTATATTAAAATAAAAATAATAAGAATATCGTATGCAAGGAAAAAGCGAGACATGCTGGAAATATAAGTACTGGTAAACATTACTATTTTTATTTTTTATTTTTTTAATGAAAAAAGGGCAGAATATTGACACTCGCGCACTTCCATCAATGGGTCCCCATAGGAGGGTAGTGTTGCATGTACTACGGAGCAAGTGATGGTTTCGGACGTTTCGATGAATACAATGGGAGGAATCGATTAGTCCAATTGTATTAGGGCGACAAGGGAATTTAATATAGACCACTTTTCCATAGAAATAAAGTAAGAAAAAATTGTAACTAGGTCTTAATTAACATATTTACTGACAATCATCTTCTTTAAAATTATCAAATTGTAGTAAAGTCACAAGGAACCTGAGTGTCATTAATTCTAAGCATGCAAATAAAATTTTGTCCTTTTGTTAGTAACAAAGACAAATTTAGAACAACAAATGATAAGTTTAAAGCAGCCAACAACAAGTTTAGAGCTACTAATGACAATAAGTGACCACATAAAATATTAGTTCAAAAGGTAAATATAACTTACAGATGTTGTTCCTTTCTTACATTATTTTTTGTTGATTGTGTACTATTATCTACATTCTCTTCTACATATATATGACCATTTTCTCTATTAAATTTAATAAAATGTTCTACTCATTCATCATCTACAAGGTCACAAAGGTTGTTGTATCAAAGGTCAGCTGAATTTCATAAAAATTCTATATTTTATTTTCTACAATTGATACTACAATTATTTTCAAATCCCTATACGTAGTACCTTCCTTTGTGGTTTTTGTTCTAAAGCTACCCCCACATATTGTAAATCATAATCTCCTTCATTTAAAAATGGTTCCCCTATATGCAAGAAACATAATATATGCTTTCTAGATATACTCGTTATTTTTTCTGTCACCCTGCAGAACAAAATTGTTATTAATAATACATGAGCAACATTAATAACTTTAGAGCACCGTATTGACGACACATTTTGAAATCGCATAACAGAGATTATAAACATATAAAGTTTCATCCTTTTCATTTATTATTATTCAAGCACACAAAAATAAAGCACAATTTCTATAGCAGAAATCCATATCCATTCTCACACTCAATAAAACAACAACATAAATCATAAATGCAACATATAATTAACAATCATTGGATGCTTTAAACTTGTCGTTGATTGCTCCAAACTTGTCATTATTAATAATGGGTAAAATTGTATTTTTATGTTTGAAATTAATAACACTCAGGTCTCTTAAGACTTCACTATAATTTGATGATTTCTAGGGACTTGATTGCCATTAAGTATGCTAATTTGGACCTAATTACAATTTTTCCAATGAGTAAACCCCATTCGGCTATTTCAAAATAGACTTGTTATATATCCCTCCTTTAGTTCTAAGTATAAGAGCTGACAGAGAGATTGCATGCTTTAAATATAAGACTACAATCTATGTTATTTCTTAGGTTTATAATTTTTTTTTGAAATTATCCCTAGTTATTGCACACATTAAGGGGGTTTTATACAAATGATTAAAAAGGGAGTATTTAAGAGAAATCAATATATTTTTCTTAGCAAATAACTAATTTCCTTAATCTTTGCAACTTAGTTATCTAAGTTCCATATTAAGGATCAAATGTAGTGTGTGTGTAGAGAAATACTTACATACTCCATAAGTGTTGCGTCATCTGAACTCTGTCTAATAAAAAAGAACAACTCAAATCATTTTAATTCTAGTTGGCGAATGACTCATCTGAAAAAATTCAAATTTTATTTTGTTTTGAAGAAAAAAAATTTAATTTGAAGAAAAACTAAAACAAAATTAGGATCAACCAATATTTTACTTCAAAACAAGATAACATTTGAAATTTTTTAGATGAGTTATCTGCCACCAAGGATTAAATAATCTGGGTTGTTATATTTTCAGTGGATGGAATTCAGATGGCATGGTACTTTTGGAATATGTAAATATTTCTCTCACACACACACCACACACACATATTATGTAATTGGTGTTTTGCAGGTATTGAAGATAAAAATGTGGTGATCGACACAGGAAAGGAGTGGGATCGTTGAGCGTCGTTGGTTGAAGATAGAGTAACCGATTGAGTTGCCTCAAAAATAAAATGTTCCATCCATCATTTGCGGATTTCGATTGATAATATGACACCAAATTGCCTTATGAGAGTTACAGCCCCATGTGGCTTACTCATACCAGATTTTGACAACATAAAATATCCCTCCTCATAATTTTCATTTTCCACTTAATTAGTTGACCAAAAATCATTACATGTTCTAATTAAGACCAGAATCTTGTTATTTGTACTCTAGTTGTCTTTAAAAAAATTAATGTCTTTACCACCATCATTAACTAACTATAGAAGAAATCTCATACATACATACATACATACATACATACATACATACATATATACATACATACATATATATATAAGATCAATGTTTTCTACTTACTTTTATGAAAAGTGTGTTGGAGTTTTAAATGCAAGTGGATGTGTCAAATAGGAACTAGTCCCACATTGTTTGGGAGAGAGAACACACAAGTGTATATATTGCATCTTGTGAAATTGGACAAGTAAATGGACCAAGAGGAAGAGTGGGCTCGTGCGCACAACAACGGGCCACTAGGAGGCAAATGCAGTTGAAATCCAGCAATTTCCCCCCTGCGCGCGAATTAAACACAGACTATGCACTTTTTATTAAATGTTTTTGGAAAAATCTAAAATTTATTTTGTAAAAATGGCTTACCGAAAATACGCAGTTTTAAGGCATTTATTTTTTGAAACCTTAACATTTCGGTTATAGATGTCATAAATCCTATTTTATTTTGTTTAATTGGCCATCTGTTAACATTCCATTATCTCCAACATTCAGAAACTGCCTCATAAAATTGGGTTTATGACATCCAACGTTCAGAAACAGCCGAGTTAATTGGGTTTATGGCTATTAATTTTCTGCCTAACGTTCGGATGCATTGGGAGTCTATAAAAGGCACAGCCTGCGACAGGTTCAGGCATCACAGCTCTGAGTTCTCGAGCACTCTTCGTCTTTGGTCCTCCTCTGTTATCTTTGCCTTATAGGTTCTTTGCTTTTCGTTGTTCTGTTCACCCTGTGTCTGCAGGAAGAGTCTGTTTTATCATGGGGAGTGCCATTTCCAGCTTGCCGGTAGTTGTGGAATAGCTCTTAAGGTCAGCGTCTGTGGGCGTGACTCGGATTACAGATTTTGCAGGAGTTAGCCAACAATCTTAAGAGCTACTATAACTTCTGTTCCTCCTGTTGGTCCTGCGTCTGGTACCCATACCAACAATGCTGCTGCTTTCGAACCTAACAACCCTAATGCGGGTTCTACTCCGATGGCAGTGCCTATGCCAAGACAGTTTCTGGATATCTCGAAGATAGAGCCATTTGAAGGGAAGAACTTCAGACGCTGGCAGGAACGTATCTACACTATCCTTTACATGCATGGAGTTGCTGATGCACTTACACAACCTGCACCATCCTCAGATGCTAACCAAGCTCAAAAGGATGCTTGGGCCTATGCCAACAAGGTTTACAGACACACTCTTATTACTACTTTATCTAACGATCTGTTTAATGTGTACTATGTTTACAAAGAAGCGAGTGAGATATGGGGATCACTTATCCTCAAGTATACTGCTGAGGATGCTGGCAAGCAGAAGTTCATGATAGGGAATTTTTACAAATGGGAGATGACAGATGATAAAGACATCAAGCTCCAGATCAACGAGTACCACAAGTTGAATGAGGAGCTTCGGGCTGAGAAGATTAATCTGCCAGATGAGTTCGTGGCTGGTGTATTGATCGAAAAGCTTCCAGATTCATGGAATGACTACAAGCAATAGTTGAAACACAAATAGAAACAACTATCCCTGAATGATCTGATCACTCATATCATCATTGAAGATACCAACCGAAAAGCGATACAAGCTGCAAAGGGCAAAGAAATGGTTGCTAAAGCAAACTTAATTGAGGAAAAGCCGCACAACAAGAGGTACGACTCTAAAAATAAAAAGAATAAAAATAAAAGCCTTATTACAAGCCTAAGGATACTAACCCCAAGAAGAAGACTGACAGTTGTTTTGCTTGTGGAAAACCAGGTCATTATGCAGCGCAATGCAAGAAAAGGGCTAAGGGAGATAACTCTCAAAATGGTGGAAATCCTCCCAAGCCAAATGTGAATTTGATTAAAGGAGATGATAGCAGTGATGAAGAAATCATTATTGATGTAGTGTCACAAGCCTTCTTGTTTCTGATGTGAAGAAATGGGTGGTAGACTCAGTAGCTACCAAGCACATCTGTTCAAATAAAGAGATGTTTACCTCCTTTGAAGAAGGGGAAGACCACATTTATCTGACTGACTCCCGAACCGCTAAGGTTCATAGAAAAGGGAGAGTGATACTGAATCTCACATAGGGAAAGACCTTGGCATTGAATGATGTGTTGTATGTACCTAAAGTCAGAGCTAACTTAGTTTCTGTGGCGCTGCTTGGGAAAGCTGGGGTTAGGGTCTGTTTTGAATCTGACAAGATTGTCATAACTAAGAACAATGTTCTTATTGGGAAGGGCTATTGTGATAAGGGTCTGTTTGTTCTGAGTATTATTGAAATGAATGATAATGCATCTTCTTTTGCTTACTTGATTGATTCTTATGATATATGGCATGCTAGATTAGGACATGTTTATAAATCTTATATTAAGAGACTACAAAATCTAGGGCTAATTTCTAAAACTAAAATTGATTTTCAAAGTAAATGCGAGGTTTTTGTAGAAACTAAATTAACCAAGAGGACACATTTTTCTACACATAGAGAAATTGAGTTGTTGTCCTTAATTCATACCGATTTAGGTGATTTAAAACAAACTGAAACCAGATGAGGTAAAAGGTATTATATCACCTTTATTGATGATTTTTCAAGATATAATAAAGTATATTTATTGAGAAATAAAGATGAGTCTTTTGACAAATTTCTTTTATACAAAGCAGAAGTTGAAAACCAAATAAATAGAAAGATCAAACGAGTTAGATCAGATAGAGGAGGAGAATATTTATTAGTAAACGATTTTTGTGAAAAGGAAGGTATAATTCATGAGGTAACTCCTCCTTATTCACTTGAGTTTAACGGTGTTGCAGAAAGGAAAAATAAAAGAAATGATGAATGCCTTACTTGTAAGTTCTGCAGCACCTAATAACTTGTGGGGTGAAGCTTTATTGTCTGCTTGTTTTCTACAAAATAGAATACCTCACAAGAAAACTAAGAAGACAACTTATGAATTATGAAAGGGTTTTTTTTTGCCTAATCTTCAAAATTTGAAAGTGTGGGGGCGTCTTGCTAAAGTTTTACTACCTTATGTTAAAAAGAGGAAAAATGGTTCTAAAACCTCTGATTGCATGTTTATTAGATATGCTCAACAAAGTGCTGCTTATCGTTTTCTGGTTTTGAAAAGTGATGTTTTAGATCACAGCACAATAGTTGAAACAAAAGATGAAGAGTTTTTTGAACAAATATTTCATTTGAATGTTGAGCATACTCCTACAAGAGTTGAAAATTATTCTACCCACCAAATTTCAAATGAAGTTTTAGTTGAAGATTTAAGAAGAAGTAAAAGACAAAGAAAACATACATCTTTTGGGGATGATTTTTATACTTGGTGCAAGATGAACCCAAAAATTTTTATGAAGCTATTTCTTCTCCGGATGAATCTTTTTGGAAAGAAGCAATAAAAACTAAAATTGATTCTTTAAATCAAAATAAAACGTGGGTTTTGGTAGACTTGCCTCCAGGAGAAAAACCTATTGGTTGTAAATGGATTTTTAGGAAAAAGCATTTTCCTGATGGAACTATTGATAAATACAAAGCTAGGTTGGTAGCCAAAGGGTATACTCAAAAAGAAAATATTGATTATTTTGACACATTCTCTCCTGTAACTAGGATTTCTTCAGTTAGAATCATAATTTCCTTAGCTTCTATTCACAAACTTTTCATTCATCAAATGTATGTTAAAACTGCGCTTTTAAATGGTGATTTAGAAGAAAAGATTTATATGAAACAACCTGAAGGTTGTATTATTCCTGGGCAAGAAAACAAAGTTTGCAAACTTGTTAAATCCTTGTATGGTTTGAAACAAGCGCCTAAACAATGGTATGAAAAACTGGATCAAGTTTTGTTAGGTGGCGGTTTCTCTACTGTTGAGGTAGGAAGATATATTTATACAAAACTTGTAAATAATGATTGTGTGATTATTTGTCTGTATGTGGATGACATGCTTATCTTTGGTACTAGCATAAGTGTTGTGCTTGAGACAAAACTTTTTCTGTCTTCTAATTTTGACATGAAAGATTTGGGTGAGGCCAAAGTAATTTTGAGTGTAAATATCATAAGAAATGATAATGGTATCATACTTTCTCAAGAACATTATGTTAAGAAAATTTTGAGAAAGTTTGAGTTGTTTGATGAGTCTCATGTGAATACTCCTTATGATCCTAATATGCATTTAAAAAAAATAGAGGAGATCCAATTGCTCAATCCAAATATGCGCAGATTATTGAGAGTCTGTTGCATTTAATG
Source organism: Albizia julibrissin (assembly GCA_037074505.1). NCBI lineage: Eukaryota > Viridiplantae > Streptophyta > Magnoliopsida > Fabales > Fabaceae > Albizia > Albizia julibrissin. The sequence goes on from CM073486.1 coordinate 44,842,264, forward strand.
AACTATACTAGGCCAGACATAGCATACGTTGTGTGTAGATTGAGCAGATATACTCATTGTCCAGATAATGAACATTGGAAGGCTCTGGTAAGGGTATTGAAATACCAGAGAGGTACCATGGATTATGCTATTCATTATAGTGGATTTTCCGCTATATTAGAAGGATACAGTAATGCTAACTGGATCTCAGATTCAGAGGAGAGCAAATCCACTAGTGGCTATATTTTCACTCTTGGTGGTGGTGCCATAACATGGAAGTCAGTCAAACAAACTATCTTAACCAGTTCCTCAAGGGATTATGAGTTTATTGCTATGGAGTTGACTGGTACTGAGGCTGAGTGGTTGAAAAACATTTTGGAAGATATCCCACTGGGTGGTAAACCAACACCATCAGTATCTTTACATTGTGATAGCCAATCTGCGATAGCTACAGCTAAAAATAAAATCTTTAATGGTAAAAGTAGACATATTCGATTGAGACATAATACAATAAGGAAGCTACTAAAAGATGGTGTAATCTCAGTTGATTATGTAAGGTCAGCAGTGAACCTTGCGGATCCGTTTACAAAACCCTTGGGAAGGAAACAAATATTTGATTCATCGAGGGGAATGAGAGTTAAGCCGATACAAAATTAACAGCGATGGCAACCCAACCTCTATGATTGGTGATCCCATGAAGGAGGTTCAATGGGTAAGAACAAATCGTCTGTTAGTTCTGCTAACACAAAAGTAAATTGTTAGTCCTTTTCTATGATGCCGAGAATGTTCTAGAATGCATTATGGTGAGGATGGGTAAAGCTCTTAATGATTTCATAATTATACGGAATGGTGTGCTCATTGCAGGTACATTTTATGAAATCACCTCTACGAATATGGAGTGAGGCCGCTCTTATGAGATCATGGCAAAATCTCTAGAGCATTTGTTATGTACCAGGCACGCGTATGGCCGCTTAACGTGCAAAACCACGTTAACAGCGAAATGTGGGGGGGTACAATCAGACTACTAATGCCTTTAGTATACGCCCAAGAGATGTGAGTTCATAGTCCATAGGACCACTGATATCTCTGTGTACTAAGTGTTATTAGTCTAGGTCTAGTTTATAGTCCTAAGGACCACTAGATACAATGGTTATACCCATATGTGCAACTAAGCTAAAGGCGTTGCGTTCCTTTTGACACATGTGGGGGATTGTTGGAGTTTTAAATGCAAGTGGATGTATCAAATAGGAACTAGTCCCACATTGCTTGGGAGAGAGAACATACAAGTGTATATATTGCATCTTGTGAAATTGAACAAGTAAATGGGCCAAAAGGAAGAGTGGGCTCGCGCGCATAACAACGAGCCACTAGGAGGCAAACGCAGTTGAAATCTAGTGATTTCCCCCCTGCGCGCGAATTAAACACGGACTAGGCACTTTTTATTAAATGTTTTTAGAAAAATCTAAAATTTGTTTTGTAAAAATGGCTTACCGAAAATACACAGTTTTAAGGCATTTGTTTTTTGAAACCTTAACATTTTGGTTACAGAGGTCATAAATCCTATTTTATTTTGTTTAGTTGGCCATCTGTTAACATTCTATTATCTCCAACGTTCAGAAACCGCCTCATAAAATTGGGTTTATGACATCCAACGTTCAGAAACAGCCGAGTTAATTGGGTTTATGGCCATTAATTTTCTGCCTAACGTTCGAATGCATTGGGAGCCTATAAAAGGCACAGCCTGCGAGAGGTTTAGGCATCCTAGCTCTGAGTTATCGAACACTCTTCTTCTCTGGTCCTCCTCTGTTATCTCTGCCTTATAGTTGCTTTGCTTTTCATTGTTCTGTTCACCTTGTGTCTGCAAGAAGAGTCCATTTTATCCTAGGGAGTGCCGCTTCCAGCTTGCCGGTGGTTGCGGAATAGCTCTTAAAGTTAGCTTCCGTGGGCGTGACTCGGATTACAGATTTTGCAGGAGTTAGCCAACAAAGTGCACAAATTATCAAGACACTTCTAATAAGTTAGATAAGGCAGGTTTGGGTTGTTGAAACCAATTAAAGGGAGCCAAAGCACAAGCTTTAATCTAAGGTTTGACTGTAAAGATGGATTTGAAGTCAGATAATAAATGAAGCTCATCCGATGAATTATGGCAGTTTGCACTTATTTACAGTCACTTCCCCCCACTAATAATGATCGCAAACTTTTGTCACATTTATACGTACTATGCCTCTAGGATAACCCTAAGGGTCAAATATAGGTTTTATAAAGTTTTTGGTGTCTAGTTCATTAAACTCATTTCTAGCTAATACAGGACTTTTTATATCAACTAAAAGTCACTCATATTTAATATCCTGATAAACATGTATATGTAAAGGGAGGGAGTATTGTAGACAAGCTTTCTTGTGAAATTGAAGCTGTAAAAAAGGATTGGAAAAAGTGTGTGTATGGTTTTCTAACTTTATATAAGGTCTCAATTTGATTTTTTAATTTTATAAATTATTATTTTTAATCAATTAGGTCATCTAACCCTTATATTGCTAGTCTCAAAAATAATATTTTTTATATATTAACTATTGTTACAATAACAATAAAACCTTATCCCATTAGTTATGTTAATCAATATTATTGTTATTTTAAAAGATTAAACTTAATATATCAACATTTATAAATGTTTTATCAGTATTTAAAATATCAGTACCAACATTTCTTTTATTAATAGAACTAGTTATGTTTGAGTGAAAAGACTAAAAACACACTTTAATTTATAAAATTAAACGATTTTCCGATGTGCGTGTCTTGTCGCACTTCTATTACACTAGTCTCTCGCTGAAGCTAGTTGGACGGTTTCACTCACTTGCGTCCAATCTCCTATCACTTAACAAGTATATTTATGTGAACAAAGCTATAATTGGGGAACAAAATCGTACGGCAACGCCTGATCCACATGGGCGAATAGGAAATTGCACACCCATACCCTTCAATTTATAATATAAGTCATTCTTCTTTCGACTTGATTTGGTCCTAGAGTATTTAATATTTTTTTCTTTATCTTTTCCTCCTGTATACAATTAAACTTTATAAATAATTAATTAATTCATTATAATTAATGTAATATTGACTTTGGTGATCAATAACATATTTAAAAAGCCGCGCTTTACAAATTATTTACATAGTTAATATTATAATTATCTTTTACCTAATTAATATTATAAATAGAAGCAGTATTTGATTTATCCACCCAAGGCCGAGATTCTTTAGCCAACTAAAGCCTATGATGCACATATTATTGCTTCATTAAATTCAGTGCTTTACCTAGTCATAGTATTCTTTAATTTGTCTCTGTAGGTGATGATCATACAAATTAGAGGAGTATACATTTTTTATTCAGGGAAATCATGTCTTCCACTGTTTTTCATGACACATTATGATAATAAATTATTATATATGTAGCAGGACATTAATTCAGCCAAAATTAATGAGGAAGCATATTTGAGCTGGTCATTAGGCATTGGTGATATAAGAGAATCCAAACATGAATTTGCATGCACCTTCATTAATTAATTAAGAGAAATAATTTGAGCTGTTGGATTCTCTTTTAGCAGGGTAGTGATCGATGAGTGCAGAAACATGTAGGAAATGAGCAATGAATCGGCCACTACATAAAGGATAAGGAGGCACTTTATTGTGGAAAAGGGCCATATGTAAATATATAAAATCTCTCAAAGCTTTGAGGAAAAGTGATCATGGCGGGTGAGGAAAATGGACATTTCTCATCAACATATATAGAAACAAGAAAAGGCCATCACTGATCCTGCACAAAGGAAACCCCACAATTATAAGACTCAAAAGCTGATCTATATATACAAATTCCAACTCTCGATTATATTCATCAGCTAATTAACACGCACAGAAACATATTCAGCGCTTGATGCGATGTGATGGGGAAAATGCTTCATTTTTTAGATGATTACATGTTCTTACTTTGTGTATACTTTGTAAAGGGTATGGGATGGGCCCTTCAAGCACCCAGCTTGTTTCCTACACAATTCAATTCCCTCAATAATTGAGTCTCCCATAGATTAGCAGCATTGTTAATGTATGTGTGTGTCAACCAGTTTCTTTCCACCATCTTCCAATCAAACTCTCACAAATTTCATCACTTTTTGCTCATCTTTTTTTTTTTTTTTTTTTTTGACTCAACAACATCGATTATCTATACACATTGTGTCAAACACTTTTACGATACATACTCTACAAATATCAAGAGTTGACTTTATATATATATATATATATGGGAGCTCCTTAATTATATAATCTTGTTATTATTATTGATGTAGTTGAGATTGCACAGTAATTGCCATCATGTGACACCTATCTGACTCTGTGTTTAATCTTGTTCTAGACGCTGCACCTCATTGGATCCCTTTTAATATATTAACATGTGCTGCTCCTCCCATTTGCATTTGGACTAATTGCTTTACTCATATATTCTTATTTTATGGAATATTATACTTTCTAATTTCATGTTTTCTTGGGGTTAAGTTTTTAAATTCCATGTGTAAGAACTTGGGGCTTACTTGGAATCTGATTAATTCGTTGAAGTATCCACATGAAACTAAAGCACCAATGCAGACTTCGATTATGTTACATATCAAATACATCAAAGAGAGGAAGAGAATATAACTCTTATAAGAGAACCTTTTAGAAGGAGAATTGTGTATGTTATTATTTAGACTCCATATTCCCTCAATCTCACATTCTATATATAGTGTACTTATAGTCATATAGGAATAGATGTAACCCATAAACATACGGTTACATAAGAATAGACATAATTATTAAACCATAAAGGGATATTTTCCTTTATAAACCCATGTCTCTTTATGATAACCTTTCTTGAATCATGTTTGGGTCATAATTCCCCAAGATTGAACTAATATATTCCAACACCATGTTTAACTAAACTCCCTGTTTTTAGTTTAATTACTGTGCAATCTCAACTGCAGCAATAAAAAATAGAGTTTAATTAAACATGAAATTTAAAAATTTGAAATTACCCCCCCAACAAGACATACATTCCTCTAATACATAAGACTTATATATCTCATTTAGGGAGATCAAGAAAACTAAATAAATTATTTAATTATAACATATGTAACATAACATCTCTAAAATATTCATGCGTAACAACATATTTACATTATATATCTGTTTATAAATTAAGCAAATTAGTTTAAAGAAAAATAATAAATATAAGAAATAAAAAAAAAAGAAGTCTTACATTAATAACTAAAATTTATTCTCAAATTATGTCATGGATACTGGAGGAGTATATGCTAAAAATTCTATCAACTTTTCATGAGAGTATATAATTGTTGCAGATTGACATTAATAACTATATATATACGGTGATTTTTCTGCATGTTAGGAGAAAAAATAACCATATATAAGAAATATTTTAATTTGATACAAGGAATTTCACCTTCTGATTCTTTTGAAGAGTAGTTGCATGTGTACTGGAGGTTAAAAGGAATGTCTTTTCTAATTAAATTCGACAGAACTTGCATAAATATTGAAATTTCCTCAACACTGTGGGAGGATAGATCTTTTTAAATGGGTCTTGGTGAGTCATTAAAGTGATGGACTAATGGTCTTTCTTGTTCTAATGTTTGTTTGTTTTCAAGTTAACAAGGTTAATTTGTTTATTTAAATTTGAAGTTTAGAATTAAAATAACTAGGATTTTAATAATTAAAACTAACAGGATATATGAAATGATTTATTTAACTTTATTAGAAATATAAGGCCCATATATATATATATATATATATATATATATATATATATATATATATATAACATTTAATTCAAAATATTTAATATATATAAATAATTAATTTCAAATTAATTTATTTAAATACAATCAATAAGTTTTTACATGTACAAATTTAAGTACCTCATCATCCATCCTGTTAAAAAGAGCCGGTGGCCTCTAGGTCACATATAAAAACCTTTACTAGTCACCCACCCTCTTAAAAGCATGTATTTATAATATAAGATTAGTATAACTTTTAGTTCCTGAAGTTTGACCTGATTTAGGTTTTGGGCCTTCAAATTTGAAATCTATGATTTTAGTTCATGAAATTTGGCCCGATTTAGGTTTTGGTCATTCAATTTGAAATATGTGGTTTTGGTTCATGAAATTTGGCCCGATTTTGGTTTTGGTCCCTCAAGTTTGAAATCGGTGATTTTAATCTCTGAAGTTTGGGCGATTTTGATTTTGGTCCCTCAAATTTACTCCGATTTTGGTGTTGGTCCCTCAAGTCTAAGGTAACATATTAAGTCTTTTTCAAACTTAAGGGATCAAAATCAAAATCGGATCAAATTTCAAAGACCAAAACTAAAATCAGACTAAACTTCAGAGACAAAAATTATATTAATCCATTAATATATCTCATAAAGGAGACAACATGTTTTGGTGTTTGTTTTGTTTGACGTATTGTTTCTTATTTAGGCCATACAATGCCAAAAAAAGTAGCAGATAAGAGTGAACTCTGTCCTCACTTTTTTGTCTGCTTTCTGATGAAAAAGGAGATGATAGATACAGCTGCACAAAGGTCTGAAGTAAAATATGGTTGTATATTTACATACATGTCATGTAGATGGTAAACAGAGTATATATATCATCACATTCTCTATAACAGTTTTCTCAGTGAAAAGAATGAGCAGAAACCAGCTGAGCTCCATTGCTAATTAAGTAACTACACCAAAAAGAGCTACTTGCTGGTCTCCAAAGATCCTCCCACTTCAATCAGACCCCAATCGAGAAAATGAATATAAAGCAAACATGGAGGAAAGGGATTCCAGGGACACATATCTATATCTGCAAGCATCCCTCTGATGCATCATCTCCTCCACTTTACTTGATTATATTTTAGTCTCAGGCCTGCTTCTGCAAATCCTTTGAGTCTATGAATGTCCCGTGGAATCCATAGGGAACTCTGGAAGGAAGCTTAATGGAAGCTTCTAACTTCAAATTCATGGCATTCACAATTTGCAGTTCTGACCTCCACTCCTTCTCATCATGCACAAATGTCAGGATATAGCCATCGTCTTCTCTTTCTGAATTTTGGTCCCTGGGAAGAAACAGAGGCTCCCCTCCGAATCTTTTGTCGCCATACATATACTTGTTAATCTCTCCAGTTAAAAGGTCCACTTTGGCAAAGCCTGAAACTTTAGGCCATGGTTCTGCGAGTGCCAAATACGCGTACCTTGTTTTCCTCCCCAGCTTGTTCTTGTTTACCATACCGGCTTCTAAATTCACCTGCTCTGTTTCCGATATAATGGGTCGGCGCGTCGACTTGCCGGTCTTGAAATTCAGTCGAATTTCACAGAGAACACTCTTCAAACTCTCGTCGCATTCATTGAAAATGGAATCAGCCGGCGTCATGCAGGACCCAATCACCACAACCTCATCACTCTCTGGCTCTTCCCAAGCATTCCAAAGATGAAAACAGAAACAATCAGGAGCTTCGACCCATCTCACCCCGGAAGAATCGCTTGCATTCTTGTCCAAAATTCCAAACCGGGATATCTTCTTCTTATCATATATCACCGGAGAGCCACCACAAATCATCTCAGAAAGCTTGAACACCACCTGTTGATCTGGAATCACGACGAACCTCTCCGTTATGGCGAAATCATGCATCATAGTGGGCTCAGAGAGATTAATAGGAACGTCAGGGGATTTTTCACCGTCTGGGGAGACGCGGAAGTACTTCAAGTATGGTTTCTTGACAACATCATAGCTGAGAGCGAAGAGATCTCCGGTGACGGGGTCCACCTTTGGGTGGGCAATCATTGTCGATTTTAATTGCCCATCGAAATCGTAACGACCAACGGTCTCGAGGTCTCCATTGGGGGTGACTCTAACATGGTAAGGGAAATCATCTTCAGACATAGCGAGAAGATGATTGTTGAAATACACCAATCCGGCGTTTGCCACGCCCATTCCATGGCTTCCATCGACGAGGCCGAAGAGCCCACGAGCGTAGAACAGAAGGAGACGAGTGATGCCAGAGTGACCATGAAGCTCACCGATTGCTTTGGGGAACATGGGGCGACCCAAGGTTTTTTCTTGAACCAGACGGTGCGTATTAGTGAATCTGCAGGCATAACTGAGAGAGCCGTCTTTGAATTGAACGGCGTGGACCATGCCGTCGCCGTCGAAGAAGTGGTGACCGGCGACTGGCTCGTAAAGTGGATTGGCTCCATTGCGCAGGTAAACGCCATGAATGCAGGAGGGGATAGTGCCGGAGACGGGGAGGGAGTGGCGGACAGGGTTCTCTGGCACGGGAGCAAAGTTGCCGGCGATTTGGACAGTGGGGTCAGCAGTTTTGGGAAGTGGGTGGCGGCGCTCGTGGGAAATCAAGGCAGATTCGACGGCTTCCAAGGCGAGAGAGGCAGCCATCTGAATAAGGTTCCATTTTTGAGGTAGAGGAGGAAGGTGGTGGTGTTGATGATGGTAGGGATGGCCGGGGAATTGGAGTGTGTGGAGGGAGCAAGTAGTGAGGTGAGGAGAGGGTGAGTGTTTAGGTAGTTTAGGATTAATAGTCCAAGAAGGAGAAGAGGAAGTAGCAAGAGAAGGAGGCATGGCTGAATTTGAAGTTACAGAAGAATGAGGAGGAAGGAGGAATGAGGAGAGTGGGGAGGGAGAGGAGAGTTATATATAAGGGATGGAGGAAGAAGCCCCACATGTAGGAGGAGACCACGTGTAACTCTACTCAAATGGTAGGTTAGAGAGAGGAGAGAGAGTGAGAGTGATGATGCTAGAATTGCTAAAAAGGGCTTTGGATTTTCTGACTCCCAACAATTATGTAAGGGGACAGATAATTTAGTTATTTCATAAACTCTGAAAACATGTAATCTTGTCTAAGCCTACTTTTTCCTCTTTTTCATGTCCCCCTTCAATTCAACCATAGCTCTAGCTGCTCGATTTGGGCATTGGGTATTTGGTAGAAGTGGTAATTTGGGTTGGTCTAACGGGTTGAGAGCCCGTTAAATTAACAGGCTTGGATTGGAGAAAAAGTGGTCCGTTAGTAAACGAGCTAAACCCGTTTAACCCGTGGGTTAAACGAGTTAGCCCGTTTATATATTATTATTATTAAAAAACATTTAAAATCTCTCTTCTCTCAGTCTCATCTCAATCTCTCATTGTCCCATGTGTTCTCTCAATGCCACAGACTCTCAGTCAGACGAGAGAGTACCATAACCAAACCCTAGTCTCAAGTCTCGACTGACTCTCAGCGACTCCCGATTAGCTTCATCAGCCATCCACCGAGTGTCCTAGTGACTCTGCTCAACGACTCATGATCAGCTTCTCCGATTTGCGTTATGTCCGATTTCTGAAATCCCAGCTCCGATTTGCGTCATGTCGCTATCCGATTTCCAAAATCCCATGTATTTCCAAAACCCCAGCTCTAATTTGCGTCGTGTCTGATTTGCTCTGCTTCTCCGAGCATTGAATGAATCAACATTTACAGGTTCCAGTAGTCGCCAAAGCCTTAGAGGTAACTAATTTGATTTGTGTCATCTCCGATTTGCTCTACTTCTCCAATGTTGTGTCATCTCTAATGCGTAATTCAGTTATCGAACCCTTATAAATAAGACCTAAGGGAGTTGTTGAAAATTTTTGTGCCTTATGGGGCCAATCATTATACTTTGAACATTGTTATTCAATAAATTTCTCTATTTAGTTATCACATTATTTGCATGTTCACTGTGATAATTATATCCTTGTATAAATCATAATGATTGTCCTAAATGTCCCTGGTCGGTCATCTATGTGGGAGCAAAGATGAAATAAGACCAGTATGACTTTGATAAGGTATGGGGATACAAATCAAAGTCTAAGGCACTTGTAGGAGTACAAGGTGCTGGACTGACCCGCTATGAGAAAGATGTATGGATCAAGTCATAAGCTTATCTCATGTATAACCACGTCACAATGCCATTTGACATGAGATCATCATGGATTCCTACATGAGAGTCATTAAGCTTTGACTTAGTCAAAAGTCACCTTTAACCGGGTGATGATAAATGCTACAATCGGGCTTAGTGGTTTCCATGCAGAGGAATGTGAATGGTCAAGATGTAATTTGTCCCTCACATTAGTAGAGATATTACTGGGGCCCTCGATGAGTGAGTCTGAGAAATGTATGGCTATATTACAATGGAAAGGAGTTTCCATTTCTATAGTCAGACTACTCAGGGATCGAGAAAGTAATGGTCAGGAAGGAGGATGACATTCTCCATTCCTTATCCTTGACCAAAATATCGTGTGACAAAAAGGACGTGATATTGTTATACGACAGGTTGTATCGTATTGTCGATCATCATATGAATTGGGTAGTCGTAATTGTTAGAACTGGCTGACACCTAAGAGGGGGGTGAATTGGGTGTACGATAAGAAATTTGGATCTTTTAAATCTTTTCGCATCTTGATTAAATCAATATGTCTAGAAGTATAAAATCACAAGCAATTGTGTAGATTGTATATACTGGAAATGTAAAAGCTTAGGGATAAGAAGATGCAAACTGTGACTTATCCTGGTTCGGTCTGATCTACGACCTACGTCCAGTCCCCATGCTCTTCCTAATATTTTCAATCTACTATCTTCTTCTTGTTTAACAGGGCACAAGAAAAGCCTCTACAAACTCACAAGATTAACTCCCCCTAACTCTCTGTAAGGTACACTCCCCTTCTGGCAAGTCTTATGAGTAGAGTGATTCCAACGAATTTTCTCTCCTGCTTACTTATGCAAGTCTTACGAGCAGCAACGTTCTTTCCTACTTACACCCCTGTAAGTCTTACAAGCAGCAACGTTCTCAATTGCTTGCACCTTGTAAGTCTTACGAGCAGAAAGTCTTCTAAAGAATTCTCTCTACGGCTTCTCCCGTAGGGAAATTCTACCCTCTCAAAGTCCCTCTACCTTAAGATCAATTCAGAAATATAATTAAAGTGTTTACAAGCTCTTTCACAGAGTGGGTAAACTACTCACTGAAGTACAAGACAAATAATCTCACTCTTAATTATACATGATATTGTAAACTGATAAGAATAGAGAGTATGTGAGGTGAAAGACTTATGATATCAGCATATTGACATAGTTGGATTCTGGTCCCTCATGTGTTTATTCGTTGTAGTATCTCTATGTCTTCTCCTTGAATGCTTCAATTTATATAGAAGATGTCGAGAGCCGTTGGAGTATTCAAGTATATTTCCGTTGCAAGCCCATAGTGCGTCTGATAGATAATTCAAATATATTTCCATTACAAGCCATCATGAGTCTAATAGATAATTCAAATATATTTTCATTACCCATGATTCATTGTCGTCCGATGTTTGCAATGTGATCGGTAGTGGATGACACCTGTAAAACACTGACAGAAATAGCCGTTAGAAAACATCACTTGAGTGGATAACTACTTCACTGGAAGTGATCCACATCAGTCAAGTGCACCATGAAATCATTCTAGTTGTTTCCTTGCTTCTGTCAAGTTTCTGGAAGTGATTCTGATGAGAACAGTGAATCACTTGAGTTAACATCTAATTCACTGGAAGTGATATTTTGAAACATGAGAATCACTTGAGTGTGGTGTCACTTCACTGGAGGTGATTTTGATAAAACAACAAACAACTCGACTGCATAAGTATTTCACTGGCAGTGACTTTGTAAGAGGAAGCATATCACTTGAGTGTATTGTAATCCACTGGTGGTGATGAACCCAAATAAGCATATCTGGATATTATATGACATAAAGTGGTTTCAAGGAACAAGCAAATCATTCGAGCTGATAGAGATTCACTGGCACTGATCTTAGTTCTTGGAGGTGATTGTGATTCTCTCGAAGCAATGCTGATGATTCAGTGGTTCAGGCTTCTTCTGTAAAAAATCATCCTATCACTTGATCATATAACATCTGACTGGTAGTGATTTGATGCATACTGGCTTTCACTAGAGGTGTATTCAAGTTCACTAAAAGCATTCTGATTCTGTTTGGCTTCACCGGAGGTGATTCTGATTCACACTGATATTTACTAGCAGTAATTTGATGTTAACTGGAAGTGGTACTGAGAACATAGCTAATCACTCAAGTGATTTCCAATTCACTGGAAGTGATTTTGACAATAGTGAAATATTCCGGAAGTGATTTAAGAGTCACTGGAAGTGATATTAGAAATTTCCCAGATCACTCGAGTGATTTGGAGATCACTGGGAGTGAATTTCAAAACAGTAAAATTTTCTTGCAGTGATTTGGCTTGTACTGAAAGTGATCTGCGAAAATAGTAAATCACTTGAGTGAATTCGGCTGTACTGGGAGTGATTTTTGAAAAAATGCATTTTTCTTGTAGTGATTTCTGATGCCACTCAAGTGATCTGCCATCTGACGTATTTTACTCGAGTGATTATTAATGATCACTCTAGTGATCTTCCTGATTACTCGAGTGATTATGCAAATCACTCGGGTCCTCTCTGTTCAGATCACTTGAACTCGTAGCTCCACTTCCAATTCGACATCAAACATGGGTCAACTTCCAGATGACATAAATATTCGAATACAGCTCTAAAATTTTCATATTATATATCAAGGAAAATATCTTTACTTCTAGTTTCATATGGCACTAGTTTCAGTTCAATTGCATCTTTGGTTTGAGAGTTATTTCCAAAATACCGAACATATTCTGGAAAGTGATGCTGATTTGAGTTTCAAATTTCATCACTCATATTTCCTTCATATAAACTCCTTTGATATTGGTTCTAGTGTCTAAATGACGCATTGAGAGTTTAGTTTCATATGCAACTAGTTTCGTCTCAATCGGAGTTGTGGTTTGAGAGATATGATTGAATTACCAGACCTCGCTCAGCTGGACGAAAAACAGAGTATGAAAATCTAAACATCACTCGAGTGAATAGTGAATCACTTCAAGTGATTTCCACTATTTGCAGAATCACTCGAGTGATTTTGAAATATCACTGATTGTTAAAATCACTCCGGTTGTTACAATGCTATAGCATGGTACAGTGCCAATATGCTACAGTACCCACTGGCTACAGTACCCGTAGAACTTGAATTTTGATATTTTCATTAATTCTTGTAAGTTCTTCATTCTTTAATCTCTTTCTTCTTTGCTTGACTAATCTAAAAGATATGCAACATTAAATATAATAGTTAGTCAATGTAAGAGACAAGTATATTATGCAAATTTTTGCTCTCTTAATATTTGACTTCTATATTTGTCATTATTAAAACTAATCATATCTAACATTCTCCCCCTTTTTGATGATGCCAAATCCTTAGAGAAAAATATGCTTGAATGTGAATAGACAAATTAAATGCAACATATTTTTCCATTTCTCTCCCCCTATTTGACATTAGCAAAAAGTTTGAAGTATAAAGAATAAATGTTCATAGAGAAGTAAATATGAAAATACCTTAAAAATACCTTTTTCTCTATTAATCAAGATAAATATATCACGATAATAATTTTCTCTTCCCTTTTTGAAAGTAATGTTATTTGAATGTGATGCAAATGAATGAAAGTTTTCACATTTATCAAATTTGAAGCAAATATGCACATTAAGCAGCTTGGAAAAAAATGCATAATGTTCTCAAAATATAAAGAGATGAGATTTAGAAATGCTCAGTTGGATTTGGCAAGTTGATGATAGATCCATGAAGTCCAGTCCACCACACTTTCGCTGTACTATTATGAGGATGTCTCCAGGATGCTCTTGAGCTTCTGTTCGATATTCTTATCACATATGGCTAATGCTCCTTTGTATTGGCATAGGGCTTTGAATGTTGCAGCCAATATATTTCTCTTGATTGATCATCAAAGCATATGTCCTCAAAGTTGATATTCTCTCCTTTTAGTTGTAGAGGAGTGATCATTTCATAGAGCAAATTCTCCTGCTATAAGTAAGAGCATTCTTGCAAGGAGAGTGATTAGTGTAATTAAGTACAAAAATTGTCTTTCTATAATGTATATGCAGATTAAGATCATGAAAAGAAAGTATATGAGTAACTCATCATCAAAACTAATCAATTGAAAATGGATACAAATGAGTCTCTTTTTCCACAATGACTTTTTCTTGCATGCTTGGATGCTTTATCATACACTACAAAAAAACCGTCCATTTCCAACGGAATTTGAGACGGAAAAAAATTCCGTCTCAAAAGTCGTCCAAAAACTGTCGGCAATTTTCTGACGGAATGTCCCACAAAAAAAGTCCGTCAGAAATTCTGATTTGCGATAGAATTTCTGGCCGAATTTATGATGGAAATTTCCCACGGAAAAAGTCCGTCGGAAATTCCGTTGTAAATCAGAATTTGCGACAGGAATTTTCCACAAAAAAAATTAGAATTTGCGACGGAATTTCCGATGGAAATTTCCCATGAAAAAAGTCCGTTGCAAATCAGAATTTTCAGCGGAATTTGCAATGCAAATTTTCCGTTCAAATAGGTATTAATTAATTTTTTAAATTTTTTATTATGATTTATCTAATTAATGATCAATCTATTTATTATGTATTAATTATTTTATTATCTTCCCTGCATTTCTTCTTCTCACTAATTTTCAAGTTTATGACTTTCTTGAGAAATATTTGTTTGGTTGGTAGGAAAAGCGAAAAAAAAGGTTTATGCTAACCAACGTTTTTGAGAAATGATCAGTCCTTGAAGTTGCATTAAAGATTGTAAAATCTATCAATGAACTTTTAAGAGAGTTTCAGAAATCTGAATTGATAATTTTTGAAACTGGATTGTAAATCTACAAGTGAGCTTCACCATTTTAATCCTTATACCTAAATTTTCTTAATCTTCTTGATTAAAAGCATAAAATGATATAATCAGCGCATCTGAAAAAAGAGAGAGAGGGAATTCATATTTATTAAGAGTTTAAATTTTAATTATTATGAGAATCATATGAAAAATTGAATTCGTATCATATACAGTGCATTTTGTACCAAAATATTCAAAGGATTGAGTTTTAAGAAAATTCTATCAATACGTAATTTTTTTATTTTTAGCATCTTAGAAAAAAATTAATTAGTATTCTACAATTTAAAATAGATCCCATTAAAATTTGTAAGCGTGTTGACTTAATAAATAATTAAGAGATCAAAATAAAAACTTACGTAAAATTAGAAAGATTAAGTAGATTTTCTTTTTTTAAAATAAGACTAACATATAACCATTACTGATAGAATGACCAAATATTAATTAGTTGTGTGGTATGAATTGAGTCTAGGAGAATCATAACAAGCTCCAAATGAGAATTCTGTCAGAAATTCCGTCGCAAAGCCTAACGTAATGTTTTTGGCAAAATATTATTGCTTTATGATTTATGCCTCTATATATCAACATTAATATATGCTAAATCAAATGAATTTTTTTTATTTTTGAAGAGAATAATCCAAATATAATTCAAGCATGCCATGCCATGATAGTATCATTGAAATAAAACTCATTTTTACCAATATTAGCTTAAACTATAATGATTTTTCTTAACACATAAATGTTATTTTTTTGAAAATAATTTAATTAATGTTTCAATTTTCAATTTTATTATTATTTAATATTAATTATTATTTTCTGACAAGCAGCGTATAAATTTCATATACTTCTATGGATATTTTAGAAAAAAGATGCAAAAGGCACTTAAAATTTCATAAAACGGGTTTAGATCAATACAAAACTTTCCAAAAAAACCTCTATGTGCGTGGGTGTGTGAAATATAGTAAAATGTAAACTTAATATATTTACTTAAAATCGTCTAAAGATTGTCAAAAATTCCATTAGAAAGTTTCCTAACTTAACGTTTTTTATGGAATTACAAATGGAAATTCCGTCAGAAAATTTGAAAAAATTGATTCATAGAAAATTCACTCGGAAAAATGTGTTAATTAATTTTTTTAATTTTTTTATTATGATTTATTTAATTAATTATTAATCTAATTATTATATATTAATTATATTATAATTTAAAATTTAAATTATTATTAAATTATAATATAAATAAAAAAAATTATTAATTCATATTTATTATTGAAATATATATATATATATATATATATATATATATATATATATATATATATATATATATGATTTTGCATTTAAATCACACATATTTTTCCTAACTCAACTGGCAAAGGCACTGGCATACGCGTGAGAAGTCATGGCTTCGAATCTCAACTTGGTCACAAAATGCAACCAATTTGTGCTATCGACATGTGGCGGGCGACGGAGAGCGACACTTGGCATACGATGGAGGGTGACATGTGACAGTTCATTGGGATATGCGGTAGTTGACCAAGACATAGGCGGTTGGAGGCGAGATGGCGGTGGTCGACAATGGTAGTTGTCGGCCGAAGGTTTTTCGTTGAAAAATGGTGTAGGCAAATTTGGCACGGAAAATTCTCTCGCAATTTGCAACAAAACTTTCCGTGGCAAATTCCCTCGTAATTTGTCACGGAAAATTCCATCTCAAATTCCCTTGCAACTTGAGACGAAATTTTTTTCAGTCCGAAAATTTGACACAATTTGAGAGGGAAAGTCATATTTTGTAGCAAATCAATTTGCGATGGCACTATTTCTAACAGAATTTTTTATGTTGGAAATTTCGTCGTAAAATGGTTTGCGATGGAATTCCGTCGCAAATTTCGTCGGAAAATCCGTCAGAAATTACATTTTTTTGTAGTGATAGTTAAAAGCATTATAAGTGGCTTCAACCTTTTCTCTGATTTGAGTCATTCGTTGCCCTCTAGTGCTTTAGAAGGATCTATTATGTACGTCGCAAACGCCCAGTGAGGATTTTGGAAAACAGAGGCAGAGGTGGACTCAGAAACAATTTTTAATAGTATTTTTAACATTTTTTTGCCATATAAGATGATTCAAAAACATCAAGGACGACTGAATTGCAAGTATGTCAAAGGTTTACAGACTGAGTTATATTGAGTCAAACTCTAGAGACTAAGTTATAAGTTAGGTAAATCTTTACATGCCAAAAGATGAATTTTCCTCATTATAATATATAAAAGTTAGTTGGTTTAATGGTTTTTCTCTAATTTTAAAAGTTTATAGTTACATTTACTTCAAAAAAGAGTTTATAGTTACTGTTGCAATTTTGATAAAAATTGAAGGTTATTTTAGCACATTAACCCTTTATTAACTATAATTTTTAATTAGATTTTTCCGCTACCTTTAATATTTTTTAACCACATCTTTAATTATTTACTTTAAAAAGCCCATTGAATATATCTAATTAAGGTTTTTTGAGTAATTTTTTTTAATAATACATTAACTCTTTATTTTTATAATTTTAATTTTAATATTTTTCATAAAGTTATCAAAATATTTTTGGTCAGCAAGTTATCAAATTATACACATATGTATATCATATAAAACTCATGTTCTTTTTAATAATTTTACATCTAAATATGCTTTTAAATTATATCATTCAAACACATTTTAGTTTGTCCAACTAATATTTTTTTACTAAAACACATTTAAATATAAATCATATTATACTAATTGATTTTTATTAGAATAATTTCAAATTTTTAAAATCAATTAAAATAAAAATCTCTTTTACATGTTAATCCAAACAAGCCAGGCCTTCATATCCATCTACCTATTGCCCAATACGCATGTGCATGGCTTTCATTATGTATATAGTCACCTTCCTGAACATTTATCTATATGGTCCCGTTGTTTTTAAAATGTTGTCACAACTACATTTGCAAATAAATCAAGTGAATTATATAAGCATCACCCTCATAAAAAAAATATATAAGCATCATCATGCTAATTTGTATTCTTTCTCAAGCCACAAAAAAAAAAAAAAAAAATCTTAACCCACCATGCGAGATATCTACAAACTAGAAATGTTTCTAATTGAAAGATACGATAATTAAGAAGTGTCCCGCATATATAACAAACTACAATTCTTCTCCTGCATGCGTATGCCTATGCCTCACACATGCATAGATGTCATTCACTTGAATTGTCCCACGTAATAAAATAATTACATCCAATTCTTCTCATACAATGTTAGAGATCATCCTCTCTGTTCAAGAATCACCAGACGTTGTTCCTTTTTCTTCACTTCCCTCTTAGCTTCTACGTGTTCATGAGACCTAGCTAGTGAGCACATATATATTCAAGCCAAATATTAATGATAGTAAAATAATATTATAATTATAACTATAACTTTTCTCTCGTTAACACTTTATTGTTTTTAATTAACGAACTAATTCTGATTGTATCTGATAAATCATAATGATTGGTAAATCGTCCACCAAGCTTGGGTTTAACTATATATGCATGTGCACCCTCTACAACTTTATGTATTACTACCTTATTCAGTTTTTAATATAAGAGTTACTTAACGAATTTTGAAAGATTAAGGATAAATGAAATAAATTGTTTAATTCAACAAATATAACATGATCATTCTTAAATATTTAAATGTAATACCAGATTATACATATCAAGTTATAAGTTAGGTAATTTAGTTTAAATAAAAATGAAAAATATAATAGATAAATTAAATGAAGATCTTATATTTATGACAAAATACATTCCCTAAATGGATTTTGTATTATGGGCTAGCAAAGAGAGTACTCCAACTCTTCCTTTGTCGTTGCAACTTGGAAAACCCATCTAACATAAATTTCTATTGATATATTCTCTCTTAACCTTGTTAATTTATGAAATGAGCATTAAAACATTGACCTCACCTTCTCCGATCCGTAAAAATGAAGTAACTGCAATACATTTTTTCTAATTGCTATATATATGCATGCGTTTGAGTGTGAAATGAGCCTTATTAGTTTATACCAAACTAGATAAATATTTGTTTAGAGATTAAGACATGGGGGGAAAGCTAGGGGTGGGCAAGTCTTCGAATGGTTTCAGACAGAGCCACATATAGTAATATTAATTAATATGTGTGGTCAGGAGTGAAAGACTAATTAACAAAATAATAATATACTTAATCACATACTTGATTGGCTAGAAATGGCACACTTCCGCCCCACATACATACATAATAGTTTACGCGTATGTCTCAACCAGTCACAATTAAACACTTAATTAACAATATTCTCACATTGTTGTCTTAGTGACACTACAAAAAATTTGACTTTCAGCGGCGACATTTTATCGCCGCCCAGTCGTTGCTGATACGATTGTCGCTAATATTATTAGCGGCGACAAAATTTGTCGCCGCTAAAAGTATGGTTTCAACGGCGACATTTGTCGCCATTGAAAGGTAGCTTTTGTGGCGACAATCAATGTCGCCACTGAAAGTCACCCTTTAGCGGCGACTTTAGTCACCCTTACTCATGATTTGCTCTTCTTACGTGATCACTACTTACCACTACAAAAAAAAAACATTTTAGTAACAGTTAAAAATGTGTATTTATAGCGGTTTTAACCACTACAAAATGTATTAGTAACAGTTGTCAAAACAACTATAAAATCCACTGTTGCAAACAGATTTGTAACGGTTTTAAATAACTGCTACTCAAGCAACACAACAGATACTATTTTTGTAGCAGTTTATTCCAACCACTACAAGATCCTCATGTTTGATAACACATTATCTATTAAAATTGTAGCGGTTATAAAACCGCTACAAATGTTGGTGCCACTATAGCAGAAAATGAAAAATAAAAATTTGACTCCATTTTGTAGGGGTTACAAAACCGCTACAAAATTGAAATTGTAATTTTTATAATATGGCACCAAACTGGCAACCGCTACTAATATAATATGAAATTTGAAAAGTAGCGCCAAAAATTTAATCCAATTTTGTTTTTAAATTAACAACCGCTACAAAATTGTCATATTTTCTTAAAAAAAATTATACAATTTTTTGACTCCATTTTTATAATATTGGATTGAATAGTTTATTATTTAACTAGCTTATCTGATAGTAGTTATTATTTAAAAAGAATGATTAAATTAATACTTATCGAAAAGTATAAACCTTATATAGGTAATATTATGGAGGATATGTAGGTAATAAGATGTTATTATGTTGTCAATGTTAGAAATTGTGCCCTAGGGGCTAATCATTGTACTTTGAACATTATTATTTAATGAATTTCTCTATTTTGTTATCATATTATTCGCATATTCACTGTAATAACTGTACCATTAGATAAATAATGATGATTATCCTAAATGTTCTTAGTCGGTCATCTATGCGGGAGCAAAGATGAAATAAGATCAGTATGACTTTGATAAGATATGGAGATACGAATCAAAGTCTTAGGCACTTGTAAGAGTACAAAGTGCTGGACTGACCCGCTATGAGAAAGCTATATGGATCAAGTTATAAGTTTATCTCATGTATAACCACATCACTATGCCCTTTGACTTGAGATGAATATGAATGATCAAGACACTAGTACAAAATCATGGATTTAGACCTACTTTTTACACCTGACGAAACAGGTCACGTGTAGAAAGTGTGACCGGTGGCATTTTAGTAAATAAATTAAGATTTTAGGACTTTCTACACGTGTTGAATTGACAACACATGTAGAAAAGTCCACTTAAAAATTTTTTGAATTAAAAAAAATGAAATTAATTTAATTCAAAAAATATTTAATTTACTTAAACAAAAAAAATATAACGAAGAAGAATTTATTTTTTTTTAAATAAATTCAAGTTTTCTACACCGGTTGAATTAAAACCGGTGTAGAAAGTCATCTAATCTACACCGGTTAAATTAGAACCGGTGTAGAATAAGCATTTAACTTTTTAATATAAAATAAGTCAGCATATTCTACACCGGTTGTAAAATAACCGGTGTAGAATATGTTACTTTCTACACCGGTTTAAACACAACCGGTGTAGAAAATACACTAGTATAAAATATAGATTTTACACCTACTTTTTACATGTGACAAAATAAGACACGTGTAGAAAGTATGACCGGTGGCATTTTCGTAAATATATCAAGATGATTGAACTTTCTACACGTGTTGAAAATACAACACGTGTAGAAAAATAAATTAAATTTTTTTTCTTTAATATTAATGCCTTTACTTTTATTTTTATATTTTTTAATTTTTTTAAAAAATCAAATGACAACTTTCTACACCGGTTGGGTCAAAACCGGTGTAGAAACCTTCACTTTCTATACCGGTTCATCTCCAACCGGTGTAGAAATTAAATTTCTACACCGGTTGAGATCAAACCGGTATAGAAAACCACTTTCTACACCGGTTGATCCTCAACCGGTGTAGAAAGTAGGCGTTATAATAAAAAAAAATTAAACCTCCTGCGTTTGCTATCTCCGTCTTCCTCTACACCCCACCAAAAGCTCATATTTTGCTATCTCGGTTCTCTGTTCGCGGTAAGCTCTCTCCCTCCCTCCCTACCACTATTTCTAACCCACCTGCGCTCTTCCCCCGTTGATCCATCACCTATACGCATACATCCTATCTACATTCAAACCCCCATATATTGATTCGCATTTGATACTTGCTGCTGTTAGTGGAGGCTCCAGCGTTCGAGGGGTGACGCCAAGGTTATCGGTGGTTCCTTTGACTGGCTGCACGACGGCTACTACCTATTCCTCAAAGGTTTCACTCTCCCCATTGCTTTTTTGTTCCCTGTTACTATTCCTTCGATCCTCTATTTCATCAATTGATTGATATTTTGAGAGTTTTAGGTTGCTGAAATTCAAAGATAACTAAAGAGATAGCAACGGTTAATAACATTATAGTCTTGTTCTCTCTATTATTCCCTTGGGGTTTTCAATTTTTCCAAAGACCTTTTGGCATCATTACACGCTTAAGCAGGTCCACTCCATGATTCACTTATGAGGGCAGTGAATAATATAGCATAGGAAAAAAAAAGTCCTGTGTCACTGTTAATTCTTATGCATCAGAAGAATAATAAGTACCTTCTGATATCATCTCATCCAGGGGGCCTTTTTATTCCATTCCGTGACCTCCAAATAGTTTTTTTCCCTTCTTCATTCTTCTGATTTTTCCAACCATAGATATATCAGTGCACGTATCCTATAAGTTTATGTTAAAGGTCAAACATATCAGAATAATTTTGCAGCAACAGGACCACATTGGAAATATCATTCTTACACCAAACATGTGTGTGTGTGTGTGTGAATTTTCAAAACTTGAGCAATTAAGCTTGGGAACAAGGGTTTGATCCCATTTAGCTAGATGAACCAAAAGAAAGAAAAAAGTATAAAAAGGTTACACAATAAAGGAAGAAATGATGAGCATCCTAAGCTCACGACAAGACACAACTATCCATCCGACTCATTCTCCTGCAGTTCAAAGTACAAATGGGATTTGTGTTCTTGGCCGTATATCAGAGGATTCTGGAGTCCAAAAAGACAGTGAACCTTGTGAATTATATTTGGAGGACCCTGATAGACGCTTAGTAGTACTTGGCGCAATACAAAACTTGGGGCCAACCGTCCACCACGAGCGAATGCAAGATGACGAAGTGAGAGTGGTGATTGGAGAGGCAAAAATTACAGATGCCCCTGTTCCATTTCCGAATGATGAGGTGAAGATTGTGGGTCAAGCCCTCAAAACTTTCCTTTGGTGGCCAAAGAGACTAGTCCGAGTAGTTCCTGCTGCAGTTCGCACTGAAGTATGAAATTATTTGTCTTCTTGATATGTTTCAATTTTTTCATATTGTTAATTTATAACTTGCAATTATTACTAACTCTATAAATTTTTGTTTATTTAGCAAATTACCCCATCCAATGAAGTGGTTCCACAATGCCATCCCCAACCGCAGACCCAAAATCAGGAGAAACCGCTTCAACGTCTGTGTATGCTGGCGTTTGACGGATCCTTCTCAACTAAAGTATTGACGATGGATCCAGACGTTGTGGGTAAGAGGGACATGTTTGTGCATATCGAGCAGGAGGATATAGCTAGGATTTTAACGAAGGATCAGATTACCATATCGCATGTTCACTTGTTTATGATGTGGGTATATTTTTAATAATATTATTAAGTATTCAACTTTTGATTCTGACATGCATGCTTTAACTATTGTAGGTACCTCCATCGCCTTTATACTTTATCAGGGAATGGTGGCAAGTTTGGATTCCTTTGCCCGATTCACATCCAGAAAAAAGGGAACACTTCCACCATAAGAGAGTCATACCTTCGGCAGAGGCTCTGTGAAGATGGAAAAGAGTGCTACCTAGCGCCATATGTTAACGAGTAAGAAAAATTTTGTAATTGATACCTTGTTTTTGTACATATATATAATTCATACCTCTTTTTGCAGCACTCATTGGCAATTAGTGGTTCTATGCCCAGAGCAGAATGTCGTTGTTCTTTTATGTTCATTACATTATAATCCGGGAAAGGATTTGAAGAAAACGATGGACACGTAAGTATACTTTGACAATGAATTTTTATTTGCAATATGTAAGTTTTTTAGATAATGTACCCTATTTTATATATTTTTCTACAGGGCAATGGAAATGTACTAAAGAGTGGTTAAGAAAAAGCATACACACCAGCTTAGGGAGACTATATGGTTACAACCAAAGGTAAATAGTGTCAATCTATCCTTCTATGAATATAGTTATCTTGTTCACATATATATATATATTTAATATAATAAAATGCATGTTCTTCTATAGTGCCGTCGTCAAAAGGGGAATAAGGCTTGTGGATATTATGTGATGAGGCACATGTTAAACATCATCCTCTTGGGTAGTACAGAATTTACAGAAGAGGTAATTGTATTTAATTATATTTGTTTTATTAAGTTCATTTCGTTGTTATTAAATTGATGCATATGATTTTTTATTTTCAAATTTGTAGATGTTTGACATTACGGATGCATTTTCTGAAGAGGACATTGATGATGTTCGCACAAGTTGGGCAACTTATTTTTTAGAGATCACAAACTTGTGAGTGTAATGTTAAACCTGTAAAGTTAATAACTACTATTTGGTATTAGACATGTTGAATTGTATTGTCACTACTTGGTATTGAGTTTGACTTTAATTGTACAATTTCATTGTAAAAATGAAGCCAAGTTTATGTATCTTCATATGGCTTTTTTAATATTTTGGATGGAATTTGATATTTCACATACATTAGTTTCGTTGTAAATTGTTTTTAAAAAAAATTATTTTTTTTTTCAAAAATGAGTTTCTACACCTGATGTAAGAGGTCAAGTGTAGAAAGTCTGGACTTTCTACACGTGACCTCTAAAGTCAGGTGTAGAAAGGCTGAAATGGGGACTTTCTACACCTGATATAAGAGGTCACGTGTAGAAAGTCTCCATTTTTTCAGACTTTCTACACCTGATGTAAGAGGTCATGTGTAGAAAGTCTCCATTTTTTCAGACTTTCTACACCTGATGTAAGAGGTCACGTGTAGAAAGTCTGGACTTTCTACACGTGACCTCTAAAGTCAGGTGTAGAAAGTCTTCCGTTTCAGACTTTCTACACCTGATATAATAGGTCACGTGTAGAAAGTGTGACTTTCTACACGTGACAAACGACACATGTAGAAAGTCTGGATTTTCTACACCTACTGTTTCTACACGTGTTTTATGTCAGGTGTAAAAAGTCATTTCCGTCACATGTAAAAAGTCTTTTCTGCACTAGTGAGATGGAATTTGTCCCTCATATTAATAGAGAGATATTACTTGGTCCCTTGATGAGTGAGTCTAAGAAATGTATGGGAATACTACAATGGAAAGGAATTTCCATTTCTATTGTCAGACTACTCAAGAATCGGGAAAGTAATGTTCATGAACAGGAGGATGAAACTATCCATGCCTTATCCTTAGCCGAAATATCGCAGAAAAAAAAGGAACGTGACATGGTTAAGTAGCATGTATAGCACATTGTCACATACATATTTTTCAATGTATATAACATCAAGACTGTGTCAAAGTAAATTAGATTTCCAATATGGAAGAGTGAAGAAAATGCTTATATTTCGCCATTGCTGAGGTGCAGAAGCCAAAGTAGTCCTCCTACTCTTTCGCTATGTCGTTGTTGCATCATCACTTTTTTCAAACTTGAATTCAACATCTAGAAGCTGCTATAAGATGTCTTCATTAGATAAAGTATGAGGAGGACCTCTTTTTTCTGGTTTCCCATTGAAATGATTCTGTTGCAATCTAAACTTGTGCTTACCATTGAGAAACCTTCGATAACCCATAAAGCACCAGTTTCGACTGTGGGAAAGGTGTACTGAGTTGGAGTCAAAATTGCAAGCTGGACACGCTGTCACAGTATACACATTCTACCTGGATAATGTTCAAAACCTAGGAAAGTCACTTATTGTCCACATAAAGGCATCACGTAAGTTGAACAATGACTTATCATGCGTGTCATACGTCTCAATGCCGACATTCCATAAGTCCAACAATTCCGTAACAAGCGGTTGGAGAAACACATCGATGTCGTTACCCGGTACCTTTTTTTCCTGGAATGATCATAGACAAAATGAAAGTTTTTTGTTTCATACATATCTAGGGGGAAAGTTGTAGGGAACTAAGACTACGGGCCAAATACTGTAACTTGTGCTAAGATTCCCAAATGGATTAAAACCGTCGGTCACCAAAGCAAGCTGAACATTTCTTGGGTCAGCCGTGAAAGATAGAAAGTCTGATTCGAACGCTTTCTATGCTTATGGATCCCGTGGATGTCTTAATTTACCATCTTCATTCTTATCCACTTCATGCTAACTCATGTGCTCCGCTGTTTTGGACGACATAAACAATCTTTGTAAGCGCGGCTTCAAAAAGAAGTATCTGAGAATCTTTGCAGACTTCTTCTTATGCTTTTTCCCCTTCCTAATTGTCTTATACCTCAAGGTGTGACGTCGCTTACAAGTCTCCCTACTAGCATCATCTCCCTAATACATCATACAATCGTTGGGGCATGCATCAATTTTTTGGTAGTTCAAGCCTAATCTGTTAATAATTTTCTTGGCCTCATAGAACGATATGTGAATCTCCATGTCAGGGAACACATCTTGTAATAATTCCAGCAACATCGATATTCTCTTATCTATAACTCCACACATGCACTTGATATGATATAATTTGATCAAGGAAGATAATTTCGAGTATTTTCAACAATCTTGATATAAAGGGTGATCTGCTTCATCCATTAAGTTGAAAGAATCCAAGCTGCTTCATTCCTCAAGAACGCTGGCTCTGAACCTTGCACTTCTTCGTTGAATTTTTCATCTTGAAAACCAAATGCATAACACACAATATCATTAATAGGATCATCTTCATCTACTTGAACTCCTACTTGTGAACTTCAAGGAAAAGCATCATCATATCTCATATTAAGTTTCTCACTATGAACTCCTCATAACGTATAGTCTTCCAGGAAAGGCTTCACAAGCAAATGTTCATTAACAACTTGTCATTCATGCCACTTCTTCAATTTGCATCTTCAACACAGACAGATGATCTTACCATTACAGCTAGCGTAAGAGTATGCGAAATCCAAGAAATTGTTTAATCCATACAAATATTTTGGACAATTGCGTGGCAACCTAATCCATGATTTATCCATAGATAGTGAAAAATTTTAGCAAAGAAGATGAGTGAATAGAGAATGACGGGTGCTTGGAAGCTCATATTCAAATCCTCCAACATTCAACAATTTGTAGCGGTTCTAAAACTGCTACCATAACCGCTACTAAGTGTAATTTTATAGCGGTTATATTTTAAATAACCATTATAAACTTGCACGATCATTAGCAGGATATGAAATTCAAATTTGAAATGTGTAACACTTTATGGTGGTTATGTCCAAAAAATCGCTACAAATGTTCATGACCATTGGTGGGAATTATCACATTCAAATTTTAATTTTTAACTTATAGTGGTTACACAGACTAACTGCTACAAATTTTCATGAGCGGGATTTAAACGTTTCAAATTTCAAATTAACACTTTATATCCGTTAAGTTGATAAACCGCTATAAATATTCACAATACTTTGTAGCAGTTTTATTTTCGTAACCGCCACACAGTTATGACACTTTGTGGCGATTTCATTAACTTAACTGCTACAAATGTTCATAATTTGTAGTGGTTTGTATATAAAAACCACTAAAAATGAATTTATTTATTTATTGTTTTAAAAAATTTTTGTGAGTGCTAAACAAAACAAAAATTTAACATTAATGAAAATATAAATGTCCAATTTTTTTTACAAATGTTAGAAAGAAAAGTATAATTGTCCTAAAGCTAACTAAAAACATAAACTAATTATCCGGAGCTTGATGATTAGGTCCACTCTCAGGAGGGACAGGATCACAGCGTTGAGCAGAGTAAGTAGTACCATCATCATCGATGATAGGAGGCAGATGGAAAACAAACCTAGGGACAAGGGACTTGTGGATGCTCCTCGTCAGGGAACAGGTGACTCCACGGCCTAGATAGCATGTAGTTTGTGATATTCCGCCACTGCGTATGCTAAGCGTAGTAGAAATCAGCTTGCTCCTGCATCTTCTACATTTGATGGGCCATTACGGCATATGCCCTGGCAACCTCTAAACAAAGCTCGTCAAAAGACTCCTCCCTCGGATGTCTGACCCCAGACGTCCGTGTTCAAGAGATACTAGCCTCAGAGGCGCCGCTTCTACCGTAGACCATGCTAGGTCTGGAGCCTATCCCTATATCCCTCACACGTCCGGGGTGCTCAACTGGACCCAGACCAACTTTCAATGGTGCAGTGGGATCCATAGACCCCTGTGACTCCTGGGTCTAGGTCTCTCGCAGTTCAGCGTGTGACTACTGCATCCACTCCTGCCATTTTATGAAACATTAAACTACTACTACTACTATTATTATTATTATTATTATTATTCATAATAAAGTAGTTTTAAACAATATAACAACAAATTATTATTATAAAATAATAAATTCTCTTACAATGGCCTCATCTTCCTGCTAAGAGGTCGGAATCCCGTCACGGTGTCTATGGGTGATAGTTAATAACTCCTCGTAGTTTGTATGACGGTTCTTCTATTGAGCCTTCTTCTCCAAAAAAATTAAAAAATTAAATTAGTATTATGAACAATAAAACACTAAATTTATAATATGAAATAACCAGCTAAAAGTAATTGACATTGTAAAAAATTACCAACTTGTTGTAACTCAACAAATATCTTTGATCCTGTTGTGTGGTGGATCCTCTGCTGCCTTCGGTACCTAGTATTCCTCTGAGAAAGAGCCTGCATAAAAAAATAATATTAAAAGTATTAAAATAATTATAATTATTAAAAACATGAAAATAATGAAATTATATTATAATTATAATTATAAATACACTACCTACCCCTCTGCGCTCCTCCTATACTGGACAAAACTCGCCCAGCCGTTTGGTGGGATGCAGTTCGAGATGTTGTTGATCAACTGTTGCAAAGGTATCGTGCCATCCTTATTCATACTATGGACGAGACGATTTCTCTTATTCCTCTAGTTGTCCCCCATCTTCATCAACGTGTACTTCTTCCTGTTATTCTAAACGGCAAACCTATCCTGTAACACAATTGAATAAATAATAATTAAATACAATTACTTATAAATTATACAATTAATAAATAATAATTAAATAAAATTACTTATAAATTATACAATTAATAAAATAATAATTAAATACAATTAATTACCTTCACGGCCTCGTTCCATGTTAGATCCTTCGGTCCCTTAGGAACATTCTTCCATGTTTTGAAGTAGATGGTGAACCACATCCAATTCAAGCCTAGCTTGTTCAGGTACAGTTGAAGAGGTGACCGCCGTTCTCGATCGGCTAGTCCCTGGCCTCATTCCACAGAACTATCACACGTAGTCTCCGATCCATACTATTGAGACCGGTTATATCCACCCTCCTCATGGAAATGTTCCACAGCTCATCTACACAATTTAACACATACATTAACTAAATTTTGATCCATATTTAACCAATGGAATTTCAATATTAAATTTATTAAAACAACATTTAAATTTACCTTGAACCTACATCTCAGACGACCATCATGGGTTGTTATGGTCTCATGCCTCCTCCACATCCAAGAACCGCTCAATGTCATTGATAGGAATATGGAAATCAAATTCCTCATTCTCGTCATAATCGCTGAGACTGATCTCCTCCTCTGGCAAAATAGGCATCTCTAGAGCAGTCACCTCCATTGGTACAAAAATCACTTTTAAGACCGATTAAAAAAGACATTTTAGACCGGTTCTGGATCAGGTCTTGATACAGCCGGTCTAAAAAGTATTTAACTTTTTAGACCGGTTAAAAAACCCGTCTAAAATATGAAATTTTAAGACCGGTTCTACAACAACCGGTCTTAAAGTTTAACTAACGGAAATGGTAGGGAAATTTTAGTATAAAAAAATAGGAATTTAAGACTGATTCTAAATTTAACCGGTCTTAAATTGATATTTAAGACCGGTTATTAATAGAACCGGTCTTAAACGTTTACTTCTTTAAGATTAAGACCGGTTCTATTAATAACCGGTCTTAATTTAAGACCGGTTAAAGTTAGAACTGGTCTTAAAGTTTAATCTTTTAAGACCGATCTTCAATTTAACCGATCTTAAATTCATATTTAAGACCGGTTATAGTTAGAACTGGTCTAAAAATTGTTGTTTCAATTTTACCCAGGCCAGTAAGCCATATTCAACGACAATCCCCTCTGTGCCGCATTACATACACAAGAAACAACACATGCATATATATATATATATATATATATATATATATATATATATATATATTGACAACCAAAAGTAGTGACAACAACATTTTTATTTCCAGAAACAATTGGTATTTCTCAAAATGCAAACTTGCTCCAA
This sequence comes from Albizia julibrissin, assembly GCA_037074505.1. Taxonomy (NCBI): domain Eukaryota; kingdom Viridiplantae; phylum Streptophyta; class Magnoliopsida; order Fabales; family Fabaceae; genus Albizia; species Albizia julibrissin. The sequence continues at coordinate 44,872,166 of CM073486.1, forward strand.
ATTTAGAATCATGAAGCCTAAAATCCTTATCAGTTCCCCTTTCCTTCTTTTGTTAAATATGAACTTAGTTATCAAAATTGGTATGAACCTATAAATGTCAGTCTGTTCAAGGGAAAACACTTGGCCCTTACAACCCTCGACTCTCAACAATCACATTTTGAACATTATGAAAAAAAAATCATTGAAAACAAACACATTCAATTCCAATGACTACCAATAACACATGATCAACTTATTCAATTCTCAGAAATAGTACAACATTAACAATTTATAATTATCAGGCATTTTGAACCACAACACCACAATTAAACAATGATAGCAGGAAAATTGCGACATTGTGTGAACTTGCAATCCCAAAGCTTGTAAAGAGAAGGAGGAAAAAAAAATATTTCTCATTATATGGAAAAAATTCCTAAGCTTTACAGAGAAATGAAAAAAGTGGAGGAAAATTTATAATAGTGATTCCATGCCTGAATCAACAGCCAACTAGTATCACCAATATCCAAGAATTTGTCCTGAACAGATATATAAACCAAGTTAAATATATATGAAAACCATAAGTATTATTAGAACAACATAGGATCGGATTCAAAAACTTACTAATCTTGTAAAAGCTCATAAATGAATTCAGCACAACAATTGCGGATGAAATCAATATCTTCTTCAGGAAAAGGATAAGCAAGATCAAACATATGTATGTGTAACACCGAAGCCAAACAAAACATTAACTTACTAACTTAAAAAAAATAAATTAATAAAAAATTTATAATTATCAGGCATTTTGAACCACAACACCACAATTAAATAATGATAGCAGGAAAATCACGACATTGTGTGAACTTGCAATCCCAAAGCTTGTAAAGAGAAGGAGGAAAAGAAATATTTCTCATTATATGGAAAAAATTCCTAAGCTTTACAGAGAAATGAAAAAAGTGGAGGAAAATTTATAATAGTGATTCCATGCCTGAATCAACAGCCAACTAGTATCACCAATATCCAAGAATTTGTCCTGAACAGAGATATAAACCAAGTTAAATATATATGAAAACCATAAGTATTATTAGAACAACATAGGATCGGATTCAAAAACTTACTAATCTTGTAAAAGCTCATAAATGAATTCAGCACAACAATTGCGGATGAAATCAATATCTTCTTCAGGAAAAGGATAAGCAAGATCAAACATATGTATGTGTAACACCGAAGCCAAACAAAACATTAACTTACTAACTTAAAAACAATAAATTAATAAAAAATATTTGAAATATACATTTATTACCTCCTCGGTAAAGTCAGTCGTGCCTAGGCTGATAATATTGTAAATTTGCCTCAACATATAAAGACCACATAAGTTGGAGCCCGGTGGTTGCCTACGGGTCTGAAAAAGAACATGATATTATCAAAGAAAGCATAAAAGCATAGCTTATGAAATGCATCTTAAAGAAAAAAAATATGTACTAACCTTTGGCGTAATCCATGTAGAGTCTTTTAAGTCACGAACATGCCTACCACACTTAGCGTGTAGGAAAGTCCGCATAGCTCTATGATCAAAATCACAAAGATTACTTATTATGCATACAAACTTTGCACACAAAAGGTAATAAAGAAAGAAAACTTACGAGTTCATAGTCTTCTTTAAGTCACTCCCCAGTTTGAAGTGGAGGGAGCAGAGGAGGATCACTGTGTAACTAGCCTTACACAGAATAACCAATTGCCAATGATCCCTTAAAAAAAGAGATGAATGTTAAGCAAATATAAAGTATTATATGTGATGTTTTAGAATATAAATTTGATGTTTCTTACCCATGCACATAAGGAACCAAGAAACAATCAGTTTCTGTTTCACTGAGCCTCTGTGATAAATATCTATGTCTGATGGCAGAAGTGGTCCCTTTCTCCGTGGCATGAGCTGGGCACATGAATCCAAATTTAGCGCTTTGCCCAGAGGAATCCAACCTACGATTCATGTACCTACAAAAATGGAAGCATACAAATTAAGGTTAAACAGCGTAATTTTTAAGATATTTACTTCCATTTGAAGAAGATACTTATATCAAAAAAAGCTGGACAATCGCAATCGTAAGATTTTGTCTAGGAGCGACCATGGACATTAAATCATCCCTCTCAAGATAGCATGCCGCCCCTGACAGCCCAACAACTGAATCCATAGGCCAATTTTTAGTCGGGAAAGATATATCAAATGCCATCAGAATCACTTGCTGCATCACATTCAGTGGTGGAGGCTGTGAAACTTCATGAGGGAAGAAAGCTGGACTTGGGGCTCTGATCGGGGAATCCGCAGCTCCAACAGAAATAAGGTTCTTCGGCCATGATATGAAGGTACCTAAGACATCGGCCACAATCTTGAACTCCTCATAAGAGATAGGGACATGTGCGTCTGCGATAATAACCTCCTCAACTGACACCCTAACCTGATCATCTGTCATATCGAGGTGGTGAACAGTTGATCTTAGGTTGTGCACACTCCCCCGTGCAACTAACCGTCTCAGAGGATCCTCAACATATAATTCACAAGGCTCAACATCGTCCTTTCTAGGACCCTCTGATGACTGTCCCATATTGCAACAACTCCCTTTGGTGCTCTGCTTATGGCGATCGAGCGACTGTGCCTGGACAGGAGCGGTATCTTGTCTTGTGCTCACCATGGCATATACCTCGTCCTTCATCTTGCTCAACCGGGCATCCAATAGTGCATCAAATGATGCTTATACCTTAGCCCTTGCTTCCGCCCTCGCAATGGCCAACATATGCTCCAATTCGTCTCTCGTAACCACGTTGGAGGAGGAACCACGTGAGAAGGATCCAAAGTAATCCTTTATACCTACCCCTCCTCCAACTCCCCTGACACAGCCTGGATGCTCACGTTTTCCAGTAGCAACCGTGAGAATGTCATTTCTCCCCTCTGACTTGAAGGCTCCCTCGGCTTTCTTTTCTTGAAGTTCCTCCTGTGAGATATACAAAAAACACACATGAGTAATGAAACATGTTTATTAAAAAGTTAATAAGAACAACGATACTTACAATTTTTTCACCGCCTATACGAGACTGGTTACTCGTATAGGATCCACCACTCTTCCGGCGAGCATGCAACCATAACTCTTCGCACCGTATCAGAGATGGTGGAGATAGCAGAACAGAAGGATTGGATTGAGATGCTTCTTCCAATCTCCTCCATTTGACCGCCAACAAGTCTTTCTCGGCCTTTGCGTATCCCCCACGAGACATTGTGTGGGGGCAATCATTCTTCCTGCCACTCGCTTGTGCCTTTTGCCTTCTTACCTGGGAATAAGAAATGGGAAAAAAGGTTACAAACAGTAAAGACAAAAGATAAGTAAATAAAGTACAAAATAAGTTAACTCACCAAAGCCTCTGGAGTAGTTCGAAGCCTAAAAAAATCCTACCATGTCGCTTCATCGATGTACGAATACTTGCTACAAGGAGTAGGACGAGGCTTACCAGCTAGCACCTCGATATGCACTTAATTGTTGGCCAGATTCGTCTTGAACTTCCTCCAGCACTCATAACAATACGTCATAGTCTTGTGATACAAGATCTCACTCTGAGGAACATCGTAGGTGAGCTGTTATTCATGAATCAAAGGAGTTAGTGGCAGTAATGAAACGAATTTGATAAAAGAAACATACAGAGGGAATTTTATACCTGAATAGTGTCCCAAATATGCTGCTTAACCTTTTTATCGACATTCATCCACTGCTCTATCAATATGCTAGGCTTATTCCATGTTAGGAGGTCGACAAAACTCCTATAACGACTGGTATTCGGCCCGATCGATTTCCAGTATTGATCGAACTGGATCGGTATCCTCTCCCTGGCAGACCGACTCAGGGAAACATCCCTCAACCGTGTGGCGGTCCTGCCCCTCCATATGGGCTGGTGACTCGGCTCACCCGATGACTGCCCCTGATTAACACTCTGAGGCTCGCTGTGCTGAGCAGTAGGATGCACCTAATCCTCTACTATAGGATGCACCGGATCCGTCATTGTACTATTAAGAAAAAATTGTTGAGTTGGTAAGTTATAAATAACTATATATATAATCTGCATATAAGTTATAACGATAATGACTTTAAATATATAACTAACATTTAAAGTAGATTTATAAAGAGATATCCTCCCATATCCCTTCACGATGATCATTTCTTGTGCCGTGTTCATTATCAGCTTCATCTTCTTCGTTCAATGCAGGAAGACCCCTAGAAAAAGAAGGGGTCTTGAGAAGATCATAATTTGAATGACTTTCCTCTTCAATATCGATGACCCTTTTTCCTTAGAGAGCTACATACCACATTTTATTTGCCTGATCAATAATATAGAACACTTGTTTCGCTTGATCTTCCATAATGAAAGGTTCATCTCCAAAACTTTTGTTGTTCAAATCAACTAATGTAAACCTTGACTTATCGATCCTCACACCATTATTGACATCAACCCACTTACATTTGAAAATGAGAAATTTAATTTTAACATAGTCAACCACCCAAATCTCGTCAATAACCCCATAATAAGGTATGACTGCCAATGTAGAGTTCTTATCTTTTGAACTAGAGAAGTGCATAGATTCAGCTACTAACATAATACTGCTGTTCTGGACAGTGCTCCTATCATCCAGGGACTTTGTGTAAAAGGTATACACATTGATCACAAACGAAGTCCAACTTATGACATCAAACTCAGGACCACGTGCTAGCCATTTAATTGTATCAGAAACACATTCTTCTTCGTCAACCTTGTGTTTAAACCAATGTGCAAAAGTCCTGGTATGCTCCCTAATTAACCTTTGTTCAATCAATCGACTGTTCGCTTTCCGTACAATTTCTTTATGAGCATTTATGTAATCTTGAACTGCATCAACATTATTCAAAATGTACAAGTGGACTTGTTGTAATTCATCAGGATCCACACTCTTGATGGTATTCCCGCGCCTACCCCCTTTTTCATTATGTCGTTTAGGAAGGCCGATATGTCCTACATTTTCCAAATAATGTTGATAAAATTTCATGGCTTCTTCAGAAACATATTTCTGAACAATAGAAGCTTCAGGCCAGTTAGGATTTTTCACATATCCTTTTAGGATTTTCATAGTTCTTTCAATTGGGTACATCCATCGAAAATAGATAGGCCCACACAATTTTATCTCCCTCACTAGATGAACAACTAGATGTACCATAATGTCAAAAAAGGAAGGAACAAAAAGCTTCTCAAGCTGGCACAAGATCAGGTAACCTTCATCTTCCATTTCATCCAACCTTTTCGTCTCAATGACTTTACTACAAATCGCATTGAAGAAGAAAAAAAGTCTGGTCAATATGTGTTGAAGATCATATTCGGTGATGCCTCGAATAGCCACTGGGAGTAGTTGTTGCATCAAGACATGACAATCATGAGACTTCAGCCCTACTAACTTCAAGTTTTTCATAGACACAAGCTTCTTAAAATTTGAAGAATACCCTGAGGGAACTTTGATGCCATGTAAACACTCACAAAAATTTTGTTTCTCATCCTTGGACAAAGTATGAGAAGCTGGAGGACAAAAAGTTCTCTTACCATGTGGCCTCGAATGTAAGTCTTCCCGTATTCCCATTTCTTGCAAATCTAATCTTGCCTTAACGTCATCCTTAAAACTTCCTTATATGTTGAGTAGTGTCCTAACAATACTATCACACACATTTTTCTCCACATGCATGAAATCAATACAGTGTCTGACATCAAGATTCTGCCAATATGAAAGGTTAAAGAAAACAGACCTCTTTTTCCATATATTTTTTTCATTTCGACTCTTTGAAGTCTTACCAAAGATGACATTGATATTTTTGACCTTTTCATACACTTTCTCCCCAGTCAAAGCCTCTGGAGCATCTTCAAACTCTAGGCCATCAAAAAAAGCCTTCTTTAATCTGCGATATGGGTGGCCCCGTCTAAGGAATCTCCTATGACCAAGATAAACAGTCTTTATTCCATGTTGAAGTTGATGGTAGCATGTGCCTTCTTCACAAATAGGACAAGCTTTATGGCCTTTAACACTATATCCTGACAATTTTCCATAAGCAGGGAAGTCGTTTATAGTACAAAATATCAAGGCTCGCATTTTAAACATCTCCTTCTTGTTCGCGTCAAAAACGTCGACACCTTCGTCCCACAACTCTTTCAAGTCTTCGATTAGGGGTTCTAAGTAAATATCTATGTCATTTTTGGGTTGTTTTGGTCCCGAAATCAACATAGACAACATGATGTACTTTCGTTTCATACATAACAAAGGAGATAAGTTGTAAATTACCAATAGAACAGGCCATGAACTATGTATACTGCTTAGGCTACCGTAAGGATTCATGTCATCCGTGCTAAGCCCAAGCCTAAGATTCCTAGGCTCCTTGCCGAAGTCAGGAAACAACCGATCAATTTTCTTCCACTGAGAAGAATCAGCTGGATGTCGAAGCTTTCCATCGGAAATCCTCTCATCCGCATGCCATCTCAAATTTTTGGCATCAATTTCATTAGCAAACAGTCGTTTAAACCTCGGTATGATAGGAAGATACCACAACACTTTTGCAGGGGCCTTATTTGATTTGTATATGGGGGTTTCACATATCGGACACTGCTCTTTCTCTGTATGCTCTTTTCTATACAATATACAATCATTAGGGAATGCATGGATCTTTTTATACTTCATCCCTAGTGAACATAGTATTTTCTTCGCATCATAGTATCGGAAGGCAGCACGTTATCATCTGGAAGCATGTCCTTGAAGGCCTCAAGTGCTTCTGAAAAACTCTTATCACTTCATCCATGCCGTGCTTTCAAGCTTACCAATTTCAATACAGCTTTCAACAATTGGTATTTTGTGCACCCCGAGTACAATGGCTTCTCAGCATCACTGCACATATTACCATATGCATATGATTGCTCAAAAGCCTCTTCTCCAACATCATGAATAATATCCTCTATCCGATCATTCAGAACCATGTCATTATCATCAAAGGCAACCCCCCTTGTTAAGTTACGCTTGGAATTTCTATTTCTTCACCATGCCATATCCATACTGTATAACTCTTACAAAATCCTTCATAAATACAATGTGTGTGTATATCTGCATCACTTAGTCGCTTCTCGTTCAGACATTTTACACAAGGACAGTAGAACATCCTACTATCATCATTACCAGAATTTCTTCTAGCAAATTCCAAAAAATCCCTCACCCCGTTATCATATTCAACACTAGTCCGTTTAGCGTTCATCCAACTATGATCCATATATTTCGACACCTTTTTTTTCTTCTCTTCTGTATATTAACTCCCTTGGAAGCTGCAAAAGCTGCAGAATTTTAGTTGACGAAGCTACAGAATTCCAATAAGTAAAAGACCTCCTTAGAAAGATAAGATAAATCTTCCTTTCATTAATAATAGGAGTAGGCATGTTCTTTTAGAAAATCAATATATAATGATTAATGTGGTACTTGTCTTGATAAAAGTCACATGATTAACTAGATCACATGCAGGAGGACAGGTTTTGATAAATCTTGTTGATACTAGGTACGGTGATCTACAGAAATCTATTATAGGAACCATGTAAATTGATATGATAAATAATTATGGTATTATATACATGGCTCCTAAAATACATATGACAATTAAAGATTTTAGTAAGCATTTTCAATTAATAATTCAGACAAGAGGATATGAAGATTTTTACGAAGGACAGAATCTGTGTATAACAAAAACCCTTACAGGCAGATTAAGTAACAATAGTAATATCAATTTTAAATTACAAATAGATAGGGTAATGCAACATTTGGCTAGTCCAGGGATAAAGGATGTTGAAGGAAAAGCATTTTCCAGCAGAGATCTAATCGATCATGAATCGAAAGTGGTATTACCAGCAGCAACAAGACTAGTGCCAAACAGAACGAGTTTTTGGGAAAACTCAGATAGATTTGTAAGTATTCGGTTTTCTGATTATTCCACTAATAGTACTAATCATGAACAGGAATCTGATGAAGAAACAACACAAGAGTGTATACTTTTCTTTCAAGATTCAAATGTCACAGAAAATAATCTACAATTATTATACAATTATTATCCCGATTATGATTGGTTTATTGATTTTGAGGAAATACCTCACCCAGACAATTGTCACCTGTTGATATAGTATAAATATCATGGTGATTATCCTAAAATTTTCTTTAACCCCTTTGCATCAGAGTTGCAACGAAGCATGGTGGGTAGTAAAGATACAGATTGTAAAGATACAGTTTCTATTTATACAAAGAATTAATAAACTAGGACAGGGGAAATTACCTGAATGTAGTGACCTTGGAGGGTTGAGGAGCAGGAGGAGAGGGGTTGTACCGGCCTCACGATAGCTTACAAACTCACGACGGAGTACTTCACAGAACAGGGCTGTCGAATGGAGGAGGGAGTATTGTTAAACAATGGGAATACAAACTGAAAAAGGAGAAGGAGGATGTGGCGGCAGCGGCGGCTGGAGTAATGGCCCAGGATAATGGGGAACACTCACCGGAGAAGAAGGCGAAGAACTCAAACGGTGATATTTCGCGGCTGTGTGGAATGAGAGGGAAAACGAAATGTAAGGCTGTTAGGTTGAAAAGAAGAGTTTTAAGACCGGTTATCTAGATAACCGGTCTTAAAAGTGTTAAACTTTAAGACCGGTTATCTAGGTAACCGGTCTAAATAATTACTTTTAAGACCGGTTGTAAATAAACCGGTCTTAAAAATATACGGATTTTTAACTTTGAATTTTAATTCCATATTTAAGACTGGTTATTTAATAACCGGTCTTAAAATACTGACTTTTAAGACCGGTTATCTAAATAACCGGTCTTAATAATAACATGATTTTTTTTCAACAAAATTATTTTGATTTTGAGACCGATTGTTTATATAATCGGCCTAAATAATTTTTTTAGACTAGTTTTTTAGACAACCGGTCTAAAACATTGCTTTTAATTACAGAATTGCCACCGCGTGTTTCTTTTAGACCTTATCTGCAATAACCGGTCTAAATAATGCGGTCTAAAAACGCTATTTTGCACTAGTGCTCCTATGGGGCCGTCTGCTATGGGCCCGTCTCTTGGAAGGGCGTCTGCTGTAAGGGAGTTTGTAGTGGCTGTTGTAGGGCCACCTCCTGGAATGGCATGGGGATGTGCCTCCCTCCGCGCTACTCTCTGCCGCCTCTCATACCACCCCCTCTATTTCTATTCCCCCGCATAATAGGTCTAAGGGGAAGTTCAGCCTCCTTCCCTTTCCCCTTGTCTCATCAGAAGTCATAATATAATTGCAAAATAAAAAAAATATTAGCAAAATTATAGAATAATAGGGAAAAAAAAGAAATAAAGGATTTAACTTACTAACCTCAAGTAACAAACTCTATAAAATGCTTCAGTAGAACCTCATATCTCAAGGAAAATCTCAAAGGGCGCGTGAGAATTCAAATTGCCAAAATAAGGAAATGAGGGGTCACAACGCTTTTATAGCACTTGGATTTGTAGCGGATCCAAACAAAACCACTACCTCAACCACTACAAACAACAACCCAACCTCAGATAACGTGAAACTTTATAGCAGTTACAAATAACCGCTACAAACATGCAAATCCTTTGAATTCTGTAGCGTTTATAAGCTATAACCGCTACAAATATGCATCATACTTTGTAGCGGTTAACCATAACCGCTACAAAAAGCGAATATTTTCATTTTATAGCGGTTAACGTCATAATAACCACTACAAAATAACCGCCAGTGCGAAGCTGATGTCACATTTGTAGCGGTTAATTTATATTAACTGCTACACCTGCACCACTTGGCGAGAGACATACTGTTGCAAATATGTAGTTGTTTTAGCCAAAACCGCTACAAATACTCACATTGCATTGGTAGCGGTTTATTGTAACCACTACAAATACACCGCTACAAATTGTCATATTTTTTTTGTAGTGTATCAAGGCTACCCCACTTTGGGTGCTTTGATATGCATTATGTATATATTTTATCTCATATATCCACTAAAAAACTTAATATCAATTCACATCCACTACAAATTAAAATTACATATCCATAATAAGCACAAATACAAGTTATCAACTTACAAATTAATTACATTCCCTCTTGTTGGCCCTAAAGAGGGAACACAAGTACTCTCTCATGTTCTAAATATCAGAGCTAGCTAGACTTGTTTTTGTCTGAAATATAACATTTCAATCTACTTTATCTTTCAAATTTATTTATTTTTTCCTTCAACTATCATATTGATTGCAGATAGTATGGGTTGGGTTTCCATCATGGAGTATTTTCAATGCATATGATTAAATATGGTAGAGTCAATATTCAAACAAATGTGTACGTATATTAATTCTTTAGGATTCTTAAAGGTTAATTTTGTTATAAAATTTGAAAAGAAAATAACATAAAGAATGAAATTATTGATAAATTTGTATTCTTTTTTTTCCTTCAAAAATTGCAAAGGCAACAGAACTTAATAATAATTAATGATCAAACTGTCAGTGTTCTTACAAGTGGGGCTCCAGATTCAAGCCACACAATTCACCCGCAACAATAATGTACAGGGCAGAATTTGACAATGAAAAACATATGCATGCTTGTTCATCATGATTGATGAGTAATTAATGTAACCTCTATTAAATTATATTAAGTATATATAACATAAGTTAATTGGGCACTGATCATATCGAATAGCATCTGCAAGCACATGAAATTAACTGCTATTAGCTAGGGTAACCAAAATTAAGACAACAAAGAAACATTGATGTGTTCTTGAAGTATAATGTATGGAAAAGAGAATCCAATGATTGAACTTGGAAGGCAATGAATGTCGTTATATATTGTGAATATTTCATATTAAGTAAACATTCAATGTAGGCATATAATATTATGGGTCAAGGGATGAGTTAAATCACTTTAATTGGGCACTGATCATATCAAATAGAGATCCTTTAATTTTGTGCCATGGAATCGGATTGACTCACACATGGGGACGGAACATTGAGAATTATCATTTTCGTTTTGCAATTATCAATATCATATTATAAAATATGGTGTTCACATGGTAGAACATGCTTAACACTTTCTTTTGTTTTTCCCCATTCGTTCCACCAACAACAATATTCATCTCTAATAATTCGTAGTCCTCCGGAACAGCCGAAATTAAAATGATCAATGAATGAGATGTGTGTGTGTGTGGTGAATATTATGAATTAACTAATCCACTGTAATAAGCTTGAAGGATTCAAGCTAATTAGTTGCGTTCCAATAAATAAATAGGCCCTATTCAGTGAATAGTAGCAATCAATCCCGTAGGATCCTCTTAGCCAGAAGAATATTTCACAAGCACACGCTCATACATGCACACAAATTAAGCTAATAACGTACAAAAACTAATTAATGTCAACTCTTGAAGCTAGCTTGTAAGTAATATTCTATAAAATTTGAATTTCTTACAATTATTAGTTGATGAGACACATGATTAATTCGATATCTATGACAGAAAAGCCATCAGAAATGTTGGGGGAGGGAGGTAGGATTATTATATTTATGGCGTCATTCTTGTTTTGAAATAATTGTTTCTTGAAGTTAGTACATGATGAATACATGACTACATTAAATGTAAGATTAAATGGAAATTAATGATGTAATTTATGAAGATAACAGTTTTAATTGGAAAGTGGCGTGTCTAATCTCTAGCTCTTCAAGTCAATGAGTGAGAACGCTCCATGTGCTCTTGTTAGATTGGTTGTCCCGGGAGAAATTAAAGTGGACCATTATCAGCGTCGAGTTATTTAATTTGAATTATTTTAAATTCAGGTTTTGTCAAGGACTAGATTTAATTCTACAAATAAATAATATCTCTTCACCATATATTATATTCTTAGTGGGGTGATGATAAATCATTCCGTCTATGTATAATTTGGTTACTCATCAAACTCAATTATCCCATGGACCTGAAGATAAGATATTTCAGGATTCAATGGTCCATTTTTCTTTATTGATAAAAGATATTATATGTAGGGTTATGTGTAATTTTAGTAATAAAGTTTTATCCGATAGACGTCTAATACAAATGAATTTTGGAATGGGCAAAAATAACAATAAATAATTAAAAATGGTGCAAATTTAATAAAATTGTTAAATTTGACCTAACGTCATTAGGGGTTTTCTTCTCTTATAATTGAACGTCGTTAGGTCAAATTTAAAATTTTTTTTAAATTTGTACCATTTTTAATTGTCCATTATTATTTTTGCCCCTTCCAAAACTTATTTGTTCCACCTCAGACAAAATTTTATTGCTAAAATTGCATCTTAACCCTTATATATATATATATATATATATATATATATATATATATATATATACACACGGCACACATAAAGGACCGTAGATCTATTATAAGGATGTGCTTCTGCATGATTTCGTAGCCTATAAAGCAATTAATAGAAAAAGTTTAATCTCCACACCAATTTCGGATCATTGGATCACCTAATGAGTAATGGTGTTCATCAGACTAAACATGTCTGATAATTAATTAGTGCTCTTCAAACCAAGTTTTTATCATATTTAGCAATGGTTTCCCTTTCGGTACTGCGCTGCTACTCAACAGTCATATGCGCAACTATAAATAAATTATAAAGATACAAAAGCTTTGTTCGTTTTAATTGAAAAAGGATACAAAAGTTATATATATATATATATATATATATATATATATATATATATATATATATAGTGGCCACATAAAACGATCTACGCCTAGGATTAACTACCTTTTTTCTGAAAAAAAAAGTAAATAAACATATCAACGTTTGAAAGCAGATAACACGTACGTCCGCGAAACAATTTTGTACTCCACCAGCTACTTGTGTGGAAAAATTAATTATTTTGAGGAAATAATTGATGGAGGCATTAATGAATTAATATATTGCAGATCCAAAAGGCAACCGACTTTACCAGAAAAAACTACCAACGGTCCCAGGCCAACTAACTTATTTGTGACCAATCCATTGGGATCATTATTAGTCTAAATTTTAGAGATGATGCCGGTGGTCTCCATGTCTACACGCACATGGGGACGGTCACAAAACTTCAAGAGAGAAAATTTTTAATTATCTGACGTCTTGCTTAAGCATTTGCCCGGACAGTTCAACATTGATATTTCTACATAAAAGGCAATAGTATTATTATATAAATCTACATACATACATACATAGATACATATACATACATACATATATATATATATATATATATATAGAGAGAGAGAAGAGGAAGGGAGCATGCATGTCATATACATAAATAGAAGGCACATGGAGAGCACAATGGAGGAAAGTGGGGTAGTCTACAACACAACCGTGTATTTGTATAACAGCTAGGGGGAAATAATAATAATAATAATAATAATACAAGAACGTGAGGTCTCTTTCTTTTGTTAGGATTGGATGAATATGGAGCCTGTCTGATTTAAACAAAATATATACGTGATGGAGATCAAGTTGAGGTGGACACCTGAGTATCTGATCGAGAATATGCACAATCAATCAACAATCCTTGTATTGTGTGTGTGTATAAATAAAATAGAAACAAGAGAAAGTTTTGGTTGATGGATGAAAATTGATCAGAGGTTGTGATGTGTATATACCACTCTATCTGTTATTATAAGTCTAGCTGGACCAAATCTAACATGCTAAGAAATAAAATTTAATATATTTAATATGTCTTAAATTAATCGACTTTTTTAAATTTTTCCTTATTTAATAATGAGTATTGAAAAAAAAAGATATTATACATTTTCTTGCACCTAAATTTTCAATAGGGAAAAATTGTAAAAAAATCATTAATGAATCTTAAGGTGGACTTATATTTAGAAAAAAAAGTTTTAACAAATTAAACTTATAATAAGGACTACAACGATATATTATCCATTGAAATTCAAGGTGTGTTATGGATGGACAATACGTCCAAAAGCATCATCCTCTCTCAAATGGGTATCCAGCTTGAGCTAGCTACCTCAGCCAAATGAAGCCCTTTTACAAAATTTATTTTTATTACACTAATTGATACTCCTCTAGTTCTAATTATAGGACAACATTTGGAAATTGATCTTGGTCTTAAATATAAGACATAGTTTACATATTTGTCAATCTTTTTTTAATTTAATTTATCCTATTGATATTCCCTCAACAATAATCAAAGAAAAGAGGGAATGGTGGAATTAAGAAAGATGCTTAAGGTGTTTTAGGAAATACATATCATATTAACTAATTTAATCAATTTTCATAATCTAATCAAATTAGACAAATATGTCTTATATTAAGGATTGAATGAGTGGTTGATAACTCAGCCTATTAATCTCTTAATTATATGAATATAAGTTGCATGTAAAAATAAGAAATGATGAGATGAGAGAAGATGCTATAATATATATATATATATATATATATATATATATATATATATATATATATATATATATATGAGGGAAGACGTACGTAGGTTGTGTGTGTGTGAAGTATATATACGTACTTCTCAAAGTAAAACAATTTTTTTAATTAATTCAAGCAGCAACATGTATTAATGGCATGAGACTACAAGTAGAATTGAATTTGTAATCTCTCACTTAGAGTGTTCCATGTCACTTAGATTACAAGGTATTTGGCAAAAGCAAAGCGATTGAAGTGTTTAAATCAAAAGTTAGGAGGAAAGAGGGTTGACAAAAGGGGAAATGATTCAAAGTAATAAGAATGAATGCAATTAATCAGAATGATGATGATGATACACATCTATAACTATGAATGCTGGAGGACCAATGATCACAAGTAAAATGTTGGGTTGCATTGGATGCATGAGTCTCATAAATTTTTGGATAATTAATGTCCCCACAGAACTTATATATTATAAATGATGTATGTGCCTTTCCTATCCCAATATCATGCATCTTCTTCGCTTCTTGCATGTGCCATCCAAAATGCCCCACTTAATTATTACTTGCTACTGCTAATACATGCATCTTCATCATGATTAATACTACCTCTTATTCTTAATATATATAAGAGCTAGTTGACTAATTTAAATAGATTAAGAAAGTTAGTTATATTAGTCCTTTATAACAAATATAGTTGGTTTTCATAAAATATCATTTTTCATCATGACCATCCTTAGTAGAAACTCCTTAATGTGTGTAATTAATAGGGATACTTAGAAAAAAAAATTATAAATTTGAGAGTAAGGAAGTATTGGGGTTTTATATTTAGGATAAAATTTAATCCCCAACTAGATCTTATGTTAAAGACAAAGTGTAGTATTATTTATTATAATTAGTCAAACCGAATGGATAGCAATTCCAAATAACTGCTGCAAAAGTGCTTGCTATAACAAAGTTTGTAGCGATTGTTAAAATCATTGTGTAAAAAACCGGACCGGACCGGCCGGTCGGACCAGAAAACCGGTGAACCGGTCGGTGGTCCGGTCCGGTTGGGGTAAAAAACCGATGAACCAGTCAAAACCGATCAGAACCGGCGGTTGAACCGATCCCCCCCTTTTTTTAAAAAAAATACATTTTTTTTATTCATCTAACTACTATCTCGCGCTATTTTTTTAGGGAAAAATGAAAGTTTGAAGAACAAAATGAAGAGAAAAGTAAGTAAAGAAATAACAAATATTAAAAAAACAGATTTTGGGGATATAATAATTAATTAATTATAGAAAATGAGATATCATTACATAAGTACAGGCACTATAACTAATACTAATAAATTTTAAACATTTTTTTCCTAAAAATCTTCATTTTTATCTATAAAAGTTTAAAAATATATTAATATATATATTACTACTAATAAATTATAATATTTTAATATGACCGGTCTGACCACCGGTCTGACCCCGGTTGAACTATTGACCCTTGAACCTGTGCCGTGACCGGTTCATTGACCGGTCCAATTTTTTATTCCTTGGTTAAAACTGTTACAAATGTCGACATATAGCAGTTTTAATGATTACAAATGCACCTTTTTGACAACTAATTTTTTTTTTTTTTTTGTAGTTCTACCTCTATGTCCTCAAAATGTCATTATTCTAAACTCGCACCCTTAGTTTTCAACTCTCTCTCTCTCTCTCTATGATTTTTTTTTTGGCCCAAATATAGGTTTGATTTGTAAGATCGTCAAGTTATACACACACACACACAACTGATTTGAGTGCATTGGAATGAACACCAGCACCGCACCAATGGTCTTTTGTGTTTTGTGGGCCTAACTCACACATGCATTAGTCAATCCCTACCTGTACTCCTTTGCTCTCTTCCACAAGACCATAACCATGCCACCAAACAATGTGGGTCCATATATATCGATCTTTCCTTTTCGCTAGTTTATCATTATTATTTGTTTAATATTGATACGTATATATTATATATTGACGGCCTTTAATCATTAACAAATAAGCCTCATCTTTAATGTCTCCTTTCTTTATTGAATAAATATAATCACTGTGTGGGGGGCATAATCATGGACCTTCTCACAATCCTGAATTCACGCTTGGCAGGTTTCTTGTGCTTAGATTTTCTGAACGTTTAATGGTAGGTTTTTTGCGTTTGATGGAGAAATTGTAGAAAGTCCAAGGGTATATCTAATTAACTAAGGGGAAAGCATGAGTGCAAAGCAAACGTGTATAAAAATTAAGCTTAGTGCTTGTTTGTTATCACTTATTTGAATCGGGTTTATTATATAAGCCCGATTCACGTAAATCGAGATAAATCTCTTCCATATATTTAGCTCGTAGACTGTAAAAGCTACCTCGTAGACTGTAAAAGCTACCTCGTAGACCGTAAAAGTTATTTCGTATTCCGTGAATTACAATTCATAAGCACTTATAAATTTTCAACCGCTATTCCAAACAAACTTTTAATTAAAGTTGGTACCTACCGTCACACTTTTGACTCCTACGTGTGAAATACTTAGTTTATTTGGGAAGAGAAAATATTAGCGAAATTAATCTCGAAAAAATATATTTTTATCCCTCTCTGGTTTGATTCTTTAATTTTATATAGTATTTCTTACTCCTCTAACTCCTAACATTATTGTTACTCTCAAATAATAACTTTTTCAACCACTATTGTTATTTTAAAAATTAAACTAAATATGTTAGCATTTAAAAATATTTTGTCAATACTTAAAATTTTTATTGTCAGCATGCTTTTTTTGTTAACGGCGTTAGGGTTAAAAAGATTGAAAATGTACTCTATAAAAGTAAGGGACAAAAAAATTTATCTAAAATTAAAGTACTAAGAATTATTTTACTAATTACTTTTATAATACGAATGTGATGCTAATTGGCCAAAATGCAAGAGCTGTAGGAGATTTAGCTTGAAACTCAACACCATGATTAAATAATTACTCCATTTAGAAACCTATTGCCTACCACTTTTTTTTTTTTTAAAAAAAAAAAATCCGTCACAGATTCATGGTATAGTAGCCTAATCTGTTTTTGTAAGTTAAGGTGTAAAGCTGCCATGGAAGGTTTAAAAAAATGAACGTTACGTATCTACAATTTTTGTGTGCTTAATGCCGCTTTACTGTGAAAGGATGTTAACTTTCATTATTAGATGAGTTTTTTTTACTATCTGCACTCCCACATGGCACCAAGCTATTATCATCTCATGCTATTAAAATTATTAATCTGTCATAAAATCCCTAACAAGTTGCAAGTCAAATTTATTATTAATAAGAACCATAACGCCATTTCTCCCGAAAAAGGAAAACTCTTCCTACGCATTTGTTGGTTTGATAACTGTTATGACTACTTTAGGCACTGCCTGTTAAATGTAATTGGAATATATACTAAATGGATGACGAAAATGCATTTCTCAAGGGTTTAAAAAATTGGGGAATAAAAAAGTTTTATAAACTTGTTAAATCATTATATTGGCTTAAGCTGCAAGACAATGGAACACCAATTTGATCAAAGGCATTGATTAATGGGGGTTACGTGAAAAGCAGATGTGATTATTCTCTTTTTTACCAAACAGCAAGGAAAAGATTTTGCGGTAATATTAGCATATGTAGATGCACTGAAACACAAAAGGGAGTCAAGGAGGCCAAGGATTTCCTACATACAAACTTTAGAATTAAGATCTAGGTCACTAAGGTACTTCCTTAGAATTGGGATGGGTAGATCAAATAAGGATCTAGTATTATATCAAAGAAAATACGCATTAGATTTGATTGCTACCATGGGTTTAGGAGCCGAAAACCTAGAAATGTAAGCTAATTAAATGCTTATTTGGATTAATGGTAGAAATTATTTTTTTACCGTGATTTACGATATACGAGGTAAGTATATAAAATGAGTTTTACTTCGATTTGCATTAATATACTTTTACATCATCAACTCAAATAGACACTAAGTAGTGAACATAGAAAGTGGGAAAAAGACGAGTTGTTAGGAAATCCAACAAGATGCAGAACTTTGATTGGGAGAGTGTTGTGTTTAACAGTAACTCAACTGGATATTAGTTATTCAGTGCAAGTTTTTAGTCAGTTCAAAAGTATGCCTAGAAGATCACATATGGGGGCAACGGCAGTGAATGTAGTGAAATATTTGAAAGAAGACCTGGGGAGAGGAATATTATTTTCCTTCAATTGGAGATACAGGTTTGGAATGTTATTGTGATTATGATTGGACTACTTATTCCAATTCAAGAGGGTATATTATAGATTATCGTATAAAGCTGGGAGGAGCATTGATAACATGGAAATCAATGAAACAAACAACTCCCTCCTGTCCGTAATATGAAGTTGGGAAAAAAAATTTAAATTTATGAGACAAAGCGGATTGGGATTTTATATTTAGAATTAAAATAAATTTTTTATTTAACTTTTATATTTAGGACCGACAATAATACTATTTCCAGATCTTCAATTAGGGCTGAACAGAGGGCATTAAAAAGCATTGTCTCTAATGTTGCTCGCAAACTAGCTGAGAAATCTTCTTTAAAATTACCTACTAATTAATGCAGAAAAATTCATGGAAAAATTTTATTTAAATACCTCATGAACTTTCAAAATACCAAAAAGGTCTAATAACATATGAAAATGATAGATAGGTATCTAGGGAGGAATTTGAGTTTTTAAAGTTTTGATTTTTTTACCAAAATGCCTCTCACATTCTTTCTCTCTCCTCACCCTCTCTTCTTCCTCTTCCCGACATTTCCGTCTGGTTGTTCAAAAGCTTGGACCTCACATTCACACTAAAGAAAATGACATTCTCCTTTCCATCTACGACATCCTCTGTGTGCGTGTGTGTCTCCAAAACAAAAATGAGAAGCATTTGAAGCAGGAAGGAATTGGTTGATTGTTGTGGTTCTGAGATGTAGTGCTAGGAGAGAAGATTTATGCAGCTCAAGGAAGAGTTTAGTTGATGATATTGGAGAAAGCCAGGAGGTAGAGGAAGAAGAAGGTGAACAGTAATGAGATTCACAAAATTCATAATGGGATTGACAAGTTTAGTAATTGTTTTGACAAAATCCGTAAGTACTGACAATATGTGTAAAAGGATTGACATCAATTGAGTAATGAAATTGACAAGATGAGTAATGAGATTGACAAAATAAGTAATGAGATTGACAACAAATGTTGGTGAATCTTGACTTGTATGTTTTCATCAGCAAACTCTTTTGTCAAAACCATTATTAAACTTGTCAATCACATTACGAATTTTGGCGAAATACCACAAATGTTGGTGAATCCTGACTTCCATATTTTCATCAGCAAACTCTTTTGTCAAAACCTAAACTCTTTTGTTATTAGACTTGTAATGGTTTTGACAAAAGAGTTTGCTGATGAAAATATGGAAGTCAGGATTCACCAACATTTTTATCAAAATTCGTAATTGGATTGACAAGTTTAGTAATTATTTTGACAAGAATTGTAATGATTTTGACAAAAGAGTTTGTTGATGAAAACATACAAGACATGATTCACCAACATTTGTGGCATTTCACCAAAATTCGTAATGGAATTGACAAGTTTAATAATGGTTTTGACAAAAGAATTTGCTGATGAAAACATGCAAGTCAGGATTCACCAACATTTGCTGTCAATCTCATTACTCATTTTGTCCATTTTATTATTCAATTGGTGTCAATCATTTTACACATATTGTCAGTACTTACAGATTTTATCAAAACCATTACTAAACTTATTAATCCCATTACGAATTTTATGAATCTCATTACTGTTCACCATCTTCTACTGTTCATTTTCTTCTTCCTCAACCTCTTGGCTTTCTCCAATATCATCAACCAAACTCTTCCCTGAGCTGCATAATTCTTCTCTCCTAACACTACCTCTCAGAACCACAACACCTAACAAATTCCTTCTTGCTTCAAATGTTTCTCATTTTTGTTTTGGAGACACACACACACAGAGGATGTCGTGGATGGAAAGGAGAATGCCATCTTTTTTGTGTGAATGTGAGGTCCAAGCTTTCGATCAACCAGACGAAAATGTCGGGAAGAAGAAGAGGAAGAGAGGGTGAGGAGAGAGAAAAAATGTGAGGGGCATTCTGGTAAAAAATCCAAACTTTAAAAACTCAAATTCCTCCCCAATTACCTATCTATCATTTTTATATGTTATTAGACTTTTTGGGATTCTAAAAGTTCATAATGTATTTAAATAGAATTTTCCCAAAATTAATCCACTTAAATGTTTTATCCACCTCACTTCATATTACTCAGCAATGGAAAACAAGACATTTCATGTATTACTCCTGTATTTTGGTTTCTGTCAAAGACAATTATTGAATTAACATAGCAGCTTCACGTCTTGTGGGAAATGAAAAGAGCAAAACATTACATTATAAGGCAGCGCATTCATGGCAATTAAACCAAATGACACAAACGGGAATTTGCATTTTCAACTCGAAAAACCACAAATAAACACATGCTTCACTTTTCCCTACAGAATTAACGGTGAAGGTAGTTTCACCCCTCCGCCAATACCTTCTAGTTTACTACTTGTCATTTTCATTTGTGTTCTCTGACACATTATAAACACTCAAGTCATGTGAATCAAAGACCTTGATTATGGGTGAATATTAAGAGCCCGCTTGTTCCATTTTTAAAAAAAAAAAAAATTTCTAAAATAATCGCTCTTCCAAAAAAAAAAAAACAAGTTAACTAACTTTGACTTATTGTAATAAACTATTTAAAATAATACCTTTATCAAAAATTGAGACATGTTTTTGAACTAGAGAAACCACGCCATTACTATATTATTGAATTTTAGTGGGAAATGGGATAAATTGAATTGACGCACTTTCAAAATGATCCAACTCATCCCATACTTTCAAACTCACCGCACCTAGTTAACAACACCGTAAAATTCAATTCAATCAACAGACAATCATTTGATTAAACTTGCAATCAATTTAGTTAATGCCCTGCCCAGCCCTGCCCCGCACTCTTTGGAACCCCAAATGAAGCTCTACTGTTCTTCCAGAGGCTTCTCTTAATTATTAAATGCAAAGTTCATCAAATTTAATCATCGCTCCGGTCCTAAATATAGGAGCTGACAAAAGGCGCTAGAGTTGTTTAGCACCTCACCTCAGAGCCTTCCACCCTAAACCGACTTCCAGTACCTTACACTTAACGAGGGTTGATAACAAGTACAACGGAAAATGCAAGCAACTAAAGCCAGGACGAAAGGAAACACTAGCAAAGAGTCCTACGCAGTAAATTCCTAGAAACATTTTGACATTGTATCGGCTTCAATTCTCACTATATACAAGCAGCCGTTAACTGTGCATATTTTGAAACCAAAAACCTAAATACAAATCATGTATCAAAACAAAAGTGAAAACTTATTAAATCTTGCCGGTAAATATTATCATACACAATGGGTTGTAGGCTATAGCTTTAACGCAGCATCTAGGGGAGGGGTAATGTACATGATTAAATTACCAGCAGATTTATTTGTCCGCAAATCTCCCAAAAAGGAGCAACGAAGTATTCACATGGCGTCCATCAGGTAAAAGCTGCTCTGCTTTTGAAACAGTTTTAACACGTTCTTTGTTTGAAGATGGAAATGATAACGAGAGAGATAGAGATGCTGCAACACCATCATCCTCTTGCTCATCTGCCAAGCAATCTTGAGGCTTTTCCCGACAATGCTTCTTCTCTATTTCCTCAACGAAGAAAGGCAGCATTCCCTTGTGTGGTGGTTTCATTTCACCCCCTAAACCAAGTTCTAAATTTGGTATCTCATCATGAAATTGATTATCATACCCATGAGGCCCTTTCAACGACAAGCTATTTGGACCCAAATGAGGCGAGCTATTTGGACCCAAATGAGAATCATTCATGTTATGCGCATCCACAGGAAAGAAAGTTCTTTCCATTGTTCCCAAGTCTTCCAGGATGATTTTCTCATCACAGATATCACCACATCCTTTGTCCTTGATTGAAGAACCGGTACCAAGACCATTTCCATGTGATGCAAAATTGGTCCTATAAGAATCTCTACCTCCAGAACTGCTACATCCAAAAGCCCCAGAGTCATCTGTTTTCAGCTTCTTGCTAGAATTTTCTCCATCTTCTAATTCGATATCAGCCTCGGTCCAATGTCTCTTGCATGTAACTTCAGAAGTCTGCATGGCAATGTCCATCAGATCAATATGCTGAAACCTTTTATCACTAGGCTGCTGAAGCTTCACCCCTTCTGCAGTTAGCTCTCCCTGAAAAGCCGTCTCAATGTCGATATATTGATCATCTTTCTGTTGCTTTATATGCCTTTGCGGATTAATATCACCTGCCACTCTCTCAGAAAATTTGTCCTCACTGGCAGTGCTTGCAACACATATCTCTTGAGAGCCAAGAGGAGGGATCTCTGAAGGCACAGACTTCTCTTCTTTAACAGGCATGTTAGGATCAACTTTTGTTTCTATAATCCTACTAGTAACATTTGTTCCCATTGCTCCAGGAGAAGGTGCGGACTCTTTCGCTGGTCCATGTTCCAGGGGGCTACCATTCTGCATGAAGTGATATTTTAAAATTTAAAAAAATAAAAATGAAAACAACAACTCACAACATAAATAACAACTCACATTTTGACCCCTGAAAAAACATCACCGGCTTGAGCTTTGTCCCATGATACAAATAATGCACAAGCCCAGCCCTGATTTTACTTCATTTAGGCTCACTTTAGTCTTTATGTTGGCTCAAAAATGGGCTAATTTTATTACAAAATATATATATTCAGGACCCAGCTATATGTTCGTTCTTTCTTTTCTTTTCTTTTTTTTTTCAGGACAGCATTAAATCAGCTACATTTTTTAGGGAACAAAGTTTTAATCTAGTCTAGAAAGGAAGAATTTTGGTTACTTGTGACCTCAATGAAACAAGCACCAACAAAGTCAAGGAATAAAACATGCCCAAATAGCAAAAAGCAATTTCATCCTGACACATCCTGCAGTAGGCATATAACAACAAACAAAATTATTGTATTTATTTGCTTTTCTCTTCAAAGAAATTATTAAATTAGATTTTTCACACCATTCCCACAGCCCTCCTTTTATATTTCTCTTGATTAATTCATTATGAATAGGCAGTTTCAACCAAACCTCTGACTGACATGCATTTTCTGACAGGCAAGTTCGGCAAAGAAATCTCATTTCAGGACCATAAAACCAAACAAAAATTATGGAAAGCTATCTTCACAATAGTCTTAATCTGGCAAACCAAATTAGCAGACCATGGTCTTCAAAATATTTGGCAGGAAAAAAAAAATTGAGGAACATAGATCAGATCAAAACCTTAACACCATTACTAAGTGCACCTAACATAATTTATATCAAGCAGCAAGAAGAAACTCTAATTTACTGCATCATTCATATAAGGATATGAACATTACCAGACTGCATGATGTAGGTTTGGTGTCAATTTTACTATCTTGCTCCTCTAAGTTTACTTGTGAGCCTGACTGTATCTGGTCAAGATTAGATTCTTCACCATCAAAATTCCTACTTACTATAGCTTGATCCTGGTGTAGGGAAGTAGATGTGAGAACCGTACATGTCCTA
Source organism: Albizia julibrissin (assembly GCA_037074505.1). Classification (NCBI taxonomy): domain Eukaryota; kingdom Viridiplantae; phylum Streptophyta; class Magnoliopsida; order Fabales; family Fabaceae; genus Albizia; species Albizia julibrissin. The sequence continues at coordinate 44,896,301 of CM073486.1, forward strand.
TCACCAGCAATTGACTCTTCATCCATTCGCTTTGGTGAGCAGTGGATCTCAGACAAAGTCATAATGGCAGAGGGAAAATTCTTTTTAACCGGCATCATATTCAAGCTAGGAATACAAGTCTTTTCTGCAGAGTCTGAATGATTTATCCTTCTCCCCCTAAAAACACCCCATAAGAAAAACAACATATTCCAACCTGCAATAACGATAAGATTGTTTAGCAATCTAGAAACATGTTGCTGCAAGCGAATTTAAGCACATTTTCTATTTTGAAAAACAGTCAGGTATAGATGGAAATTTAACTTCTCACAGACACTTAAAAGCCACATTGGACACATCTACAATACTTTAGAGGGAAAATGATCATCAAGATGCATAGCTAAACTATTTCTAGTGCCTAAACTAGATGAAGCGATCATATTCTTAATGGCCTTCATGAATAAGAGTAATCTCATTCTCAACCTAAGGATCTGATAATAAATAAATTCCACATCATAGTATTAGTAACAATTTCTTAAACTAACAGCTTGTAATTGAATACACTTTAGTACAGCTACTATCTGCGAAACAGAATATCCAGGCTGTATCACCTCTCAATACATTCCAAAGTTGCACATTAATCAATTTTTTACAAAGCATTGTATAGGCATAAACTTCACCATAGACCTCAAAGACATAAGAATCCATTGGCAAGTTGTCTACCATGGGAGCAAGGAGTGATTTAGCAGAAAAGTCAGAATTATTCCTTACGCTGCGATTTTTCAGGAAGCTGATTGGATGGGAATATGAGTAGTTCAACACCATGAAAGATTCCTTTAAGAGCTAAATCATTCCTCATCATGTGATCCAATAGAGCCCCATAGTGTTTCTCATGACTATCAAAAAATCATTAAGAACATAAAGTTATATAAGCTGTAAAATTCATGAAAACTGCTAAAAACAATTAGCCACACCAATGATTAATTAGGCCATTCCTTTAAGTTCCATCTTCCAAGAACAATATCCATATGCTTACCTTTCAATATCTTGGGCAAAGAAGTAAAGTGCAATATTATTTTCTTTAGCACCACCTTGATGAAACTGTGAAGGCCACGTGCTTGAGCGAGGAATTTCACTGAGAGAAATTTTGGATGGTAATCTATTCACCACTTCAAGAACCTTTGGGGAAGCACAAATTGACGAATGCGCTTGAATTCCTGGACACAAGTCAGGAGACTTTCCGCTCCTATGCAGCTCAAAGATACCCCTGAATACCAATAACAGACCTGATAGAACACCTTGACAGTACAATTACAGTAATACGGCATAAAACAATCTAAAAGTAGAAGACAAAGAAGCTCAGGGAAAATGTTTCATACTTCCAGATGCATTCATATTCTGGAACAGCCATCTTGGAAAGAACATGTGAGATTGCCAAAGGTTGATTAGGAAAGTCTCTCACAGAAATCTTTCCAATGGAAGGACCAACAACACCTGAGATTCCTAATTGAGAACAAGAATCACTCCGGCTTAAGTTAAGCTGTTTTTCACCAGATGAAAATTTCAAAGATGCAGCTGCAAAGCTCTCAATTGTGTCCTTCCCATCAAGAATTTCTTCAGCAGATATACTATTCTTTGGCGTGCCAGAACCAAGTACTTGGTCTTGAGCTGTGGCTTCACATTTCACGTCTGTGCCAAGCTCATCCATTTGATTAGCCACTTCTTTCTTTTTGTATATTTCAGGCATTCTAAGCAAAGCTGCTTGGAGAGCAGCTTTCACACTATCACTTTTATGCATCTCCTCTATAGAACTACTTGCGGTAGCAACAGAAATTTCACTACCAGATTCTTGGGTTTTACCAATTGTGCAACATTCTGTAGCATGACCAAACTCCTTACACTTTTGACAGCATCCTTTGGAAGTAACAATGGCATCTGTCCTCACACGATCACTAGAGCTATCTCTGGTTTTCTCAACAGGATTGGCTGTTTCTCGTAATCGAGGCTGCAAATCTTGTACAGATTCATCACCGCTGGTGTATATTCTCCCTACAAAGTTGAAAAAATAACTAAATAAAAAAATACCCTTGGAGATGATATATTTCAACTTGTATTCGAAGGACACAATCAAACTATGCAGACTGCTCTCCGACTGATTCTAAAGCAAAGATACAGCTCATATATTGAATAGAAACCAAAATATCAGCAACAGCACATTGACACAGGAAGAACAAAGATACATCATGGATGGTGATATATTTAAAAAAAAAAAAAAAACACACACACACACACACATGTTCTCAATCAAGATCTTACCTGAACAGACTTGAGGTTCTACACCCTTACGGCCTACATTACTAGTAGACTTTGATAAGGTACTTAATTTTCCATCTTGATTCACCTTCAAGTCTCGATTGTTGCCAACTGATGAAGGTTTAATAGTTTCACTAAGAGTTGTGCTCTTCTGATCACCTTTGGGTGTTGAAACAACAGGGGTAGTCATTGTTGAGCAAGCCGCCGATCGATCTACCCTAGAGAGACTTTTCCTGTCAAATGCACTGGAGTCTTTTGCAAGCCTTGTTCCTTTCAAATCCTGAGCAGGTACAGATTTTGATGAAAGTGGTTTAACTTTTGATGCAGTTGTACTCGAACGACCCAAATTCATGGATTTAAATGACATAGATTTGCCTATCATCCGGGCAGGTGTCTCCAAATTCTTAGAAGTATTTTCACTAGACCCTTTCAGCTTTTGGGGGATAACTTCATCAACAGGTTTGACCCGAGGCTTTGAACTTAATGCGTTGAATGAATTAGATTTCAACAGACCTATTCATAGAAGCAAATATGATGCTGGAAATAATTAAACATTGCAAGCGGAAGAAATTGTTTTGGAACATCTAGTCACTTATAAATGATTCAAATAAATACAAATAATAAAAATCACGCACAATATAGGATAGGTAAATCCATACCCTTTCGAAGTAGGCTCCGAGGGCCAGAAGAAGGAGAACAAACTGTTTCCATGTTATCACTGCCAGAATGATTTCGTATAGGCATCTGATTATCAGGCTTCACTTTACCTTTATCTAAGCTCTTCAATGAAGATTCTTGAGGAAGTGCAACAATTCTCTTGGGACTTGATGACTTCGGTGAGCCTGAGCATGATTCAACAGCCTGCCTTTTTGGTACAGGAGCCAGTTCCATATTCTCAGACAGCCTCTTGCCAGAATGTTGTGGTGTTGAACTAAATTTTGGAATTTTTCTTTCTTCAACATCTGAACCATGAAATTTATTCACATAAATAAGTCAGCATATAACCATAGACCCAAAGCTAGCAAGGGCACTTGTATACTTTACAACCCTCAATATCGAAACTGAAGCCATGCATACTCCAGATCAAGGAAGAGATCAATATGTCAGACACCATAACTATATCTTCTTAAATTTTATGCACAACTTAACTCTTACCTAGCCTCTGATTTTCTGTCTCTTTGCATTCTTCACATAGCCAATCTCCTTCAGGGACCTTCTGAAGCATTTCTCGCATGCAATAACTGGTTGGAAAAAATAAATGTCAAGACTTCCTTTGCTTCCCCCCCCCCCACCTCTTAAGAAATTAGCACTGACAAATGAAAGCAAACAGAAGATATGGTTAAAATTGTTAAGCTTACGTGTGTTCCGCACCATCACTGCACCTACTACATATGGCGAGTAGATCTTCCCGACCAGCATCTCCACAGATATCACAAACTTTTACCTATTTTCCAATCAATGAACAGAAAGTTTAATATTTCCCCCTTCATTAGCAAAGGCCAGGACAAAAAATTCTGATATGAAATGAAAGCAGTAATGGAGATGGATGGAGAGAATTCATCTAGAAAATTAGTAACATTCAAGTTGAGTATAAAGAACTGCTGACAGACTAATACAGTTAGTGCTGGTACCCGTTGGGCTAATGCCGTTTATAAATGCCAGCCCAAGCCCGTTTAGATTAGCCCGTCTTTTTTTAAATTTATTTTTTTAAAAAAAATTCTACTCCCTTTCTCTTTCATTTACTCGTGTCACACTTATTTTTTTTATACATTCGTTCTACAAAACCAATTTCTTTCTTACTTCTTTTTTTTTTCATCTACTACCATCACAAAAACATATGAACACAATTTTTAAAATTTAATAATAGTAAAATAAATAAATATAATATGAAAAAAATGTCAAATAAAAAAATTAGGAAGTATTTAAACACAAAATCACTGAGAACTGAAAACATTGAGATCTAACTTATCTGAAAAATGTAAGAAAATATTTTTTATTTTTTTTTAATAGTTAAACGGGCCGGCCTGTTTAGCCCGAATAATAAACGGGCTCGGATTTTTAGGCCCAAGCCCGTTTATTTGGCTGGGCTCCCATATTACCAGTACTAAATACAGTACTAGAGAAAATTAATATATTATGTAGAATAATGCATGATAAAATTGTAATTTTGAATTATGTAATTATGGAATCAAAGATTAACTGTTTATTTAGTTGTTAGGTCTTTGAACATTTACCCCTTTAACAATTAACATTTCATTTCCTAATTAAAATTTAGTATTTCAGCTCAAGATAAGGTTGCTTGTCTATATTGTGATTGTTTCAATTTCATAAGAACAATTCAAGTAATTTCAGAATTGTTTATTGGTTCTGGTTCCCTGTATACATCAATCAATTAATCTATTACTCAGGATCATACAGAGCTATGAGCATCCATGTTTCTTCATACTTACATCAATTTATGCTGTTACTTTATGCAGCCAATGTATAAGGAAGCACATACTTGGTCAGCTAATTAATAAAATGGAACTTCATTGGTTATTGCAATTCTGTTTTCGAAGTGTCACATCAGATGGCACGTCAAAATATCTCATCAATTTCTATAAATATAAAACTAAAGATAAAACGTTTTTAGGAGTCATGTATAACTAAAACTGCCAGCGACCCTAAAATCACGTTCTTGGAGTCAACAATGTCCTCTCCTCTTCTAATAGAAACTTCATTTTAAAATGGCAAGACTGACCCTTTGTTTGGATGGAGAGAAAATGGGAGTGGAAAGAAAACTAGAAAGGAAATTGGGGAGAGAATCAAGTTTTCCCCTGTTTGTTAATTATAAGCGACAAAAAACCAAGTTTAGAAACTAAACCACATGGAAATATTGAAGTTTATCAATGGGTCCCACACCACATTTTCCCTCCCCACATGGAGAGATTTGGGGAGGAAAATGCCATTTCCGCATCTCCCCCCCCCACCTGCACAGTGCATCACCTGTTCTGCTGTCCCTCACTTGCCTCTACATATATAGTTGTGGTTTTTTGATTCATCATAAGGTATCACATGATATTATAAGTGAGAGGGAGGGGCTTTTTTGGCAACAGGTTTTTTCTGCATATTATTCTTTTAATTTGATACTAAATTTTTTCTGCAAATTTGCTCATTTTCTTTCCTCCCTGTTTTCTCTCGTCCATCCAAACGAGAGGGATGATAATATTTTCACTCCAGTTTTCTCTTCTCTCCATTTTCTCTCCCCTCAACTTTTCCTCCCATCCAAACGGAGGATAAGCAATTTAAGAATTTAAAGAACAAAAAGAAAAGGGTGAGAGCACAATGAAGACAAAATTTAACTGCTTCTGTGTCCAATAAAGGGGAGGCAGTAAAACCATTCCATCAAAGCATTACCAATAAACCACAGTAGTTTCAGGCTTTCAGCATGTATGGACGTCAATTTGTATAGAAATCCTATTAAATATTAGGAATATGACCTTTCTAATAGTCTATTATTCCTAACTCAATTGAGCATAGAGCAAATAAACAAACAAACAACATGTAAGTATAAGAAAGGTACTCACATCATGCTCAACAATATCTGATTCGCCACTCTCATCTTCAGACTGAGGCTCCTCCATGCCAGGTGATCTGAGGGGTTGCTCAGCTTTATCCCGCTCATCTTGGACTGCAGCATTATGAGATTCATCTGGGGCACCCCTAACTTCATTGCCAGCATCCGCTTCTGACTTGGAATATGTTTTAAGTGAAGCAGTGTTGCTACCATCAATAAGATTATCCTTAACAGCAATAGGGTTCTCACCAGAAACAACCGAAGTTGCTATCACTTTTCTCAATGATGAATTGGCATTTTCAGTGGAGCATTCAGGTTTTTCTGGAATAAGAGAATCTGCGTCTCTTTCCACATCCATTAACCTTCGAATAGTCAAATGCGACTTAACACTCTGAGACTTAGCATCTTGGCTATGTACCTTAGGTGAGCTCTCATCGGTATCCACATCTTTAGAAGGAGGAGTCTCAGGTAAGCCAGACATGTCAAAAGATTGTGCACTTACAGATCCTTCTGCCCCTAAAATATTAACCGAAGCTGAACTAGAGGATACATTTCTTTTGTCTACAATCTTGGGATGACTACTGTTTGCTAAATTAGCATCACTCGCTCTACTAATACAAGACGTGTTATCATCAAGACCTTCTAGGTACTTAGACTCCTGACACTTACTTGACAAAGTCTGTTTACTATCCACATTTTCAGATAGAGAATCATGGCTGGAATTGACACTAAGCATGTCAGCATGGTGAATGCTTTCATGAGCCCTGCTCCTGAGAGAAGATATATCACCTTCATCCATAGAATAATGATTACTCCCCACTAAACGGCAATTTTCATCAGAGAACTCAACCTTTGACCCCATGCAAGCACGGTTAAAATGCATACAAGATGAACAAGGAGCTGAACACACATTACAAGTCCCTGATTCACGTCTCATATCAGCGTTCTGAGTAATAGGATATCTGACGATTATATTTCCAGATCCAGGTGATACCTGTTGTGAAAAAATAATAAGTAAGAAGAAAGGTGAAACCTTTAATTCAAACTCCAAATCAACAGAATTCATCTCTCAATAATCCTCTTTGCAAGGTTAGGACTTCCCCCAATGTGAAAAGCTGAAACTTTAGATTGAATAGAAAATAGGGACTAACACTAATGATCAGGTGGAAGCACAAAAGCCACATCAAACTTAATAATATTTGTGCATGTATTTGTAAGTTCAACAAATACCAGTTACAAAGGCCTGCCTAGTATGGATTACTAGCAGCGGTTTATCCAACTAAAGTTGAGATCTTCCCAAATCATTTTAAACGTTTTGGGCAAAGTAATGCTAAAATTATTAGACATAAATTGTTACCCAAGCTACTTTTGTAGTGTAGGCAGGGTTAGTAATCACAGGATAATTTATAGTTCTCAACTAATACATTCTTTAAAAGGCTTATTTGACATACATGGAGAAATTGAATAGCTCCCTTGAGCTAATGCCAACTATTTTTTTGTTTTATTCCTCTAGTAATGCCCTCTTAAGAAGGAATCCATATGCTCAATAACTTTACTTTTCACTGATAAATAATATTCAATAAAAACAAAAACAAAAAAAGATAGAAGTCAGAATCGAAGTCTTGTCCCAGTAGAATTCAGCATGGATCAGCCCCCATAGCAACATGGCCAAAATCAATAAACCAGAACTCTTACTATATATATGTAAAGAATGATACACATGAAGGCTAATCTGAGCTCGACAGAAGGCAAGTACAAGACATATAATCTTAGCCACCATGTTATCTCA